>CM056059.1:173061893-173621893 GCA_029574335.1 Rana kukunoris | reverse complement strand
AATCTTATCTGTTGTGGTAACGTGCGGAAACGTACTTTAACATGCTACAAAGTTTGGGAGGGGCCCTCTCCCTTTTGTTCTTTTTATTTAGTTTGGTCATTAACATTTGCCCATTTAGAGCAGAGTAACAAAAATCTCTTTCAAGCCTATTCCCAAACTTATGCCGCGTACACACGATCAAAATTTCCGATGAAAAAAGTCCTACTGATTTTTTCCATAGCAAATTCCGACCGTGTGTATCCCCCATTGGAAATTCCGATGAATTCAATCGGAGTTTAAATGTAGAATGTTTTATTTTACTCCGATGGAATTTGTTGGAATTTCGATGAGCCGTTGGTCAGGCAAAAGTCTGATCGTGTGTACGCGGCATTACTCATTCTCCATTGGTACTGTTGCTCTGTAGTCCTAAAGCATAACTAAAGACAATACACGTTTAGATCTGTCAGGTTTTAAAGGGTTACTAAAGAAAATATATATATTTTTTTTTAAATAACAAACATGTTATACTTACCTCCACTGTGCAGTTTGTTTTGCACAGAGTGGCCCGATCCTTGTCTTCTGGGGTCCCTCGGCGGCTGTCTTGGTCCTCCCCGCAATTACTCACCACAGTCATGCAAGAGCTTGCATTGTGGTCACTAATTGTGAGTGCGCTCCCGTGATTCAGCGAGCGGCCATAGCCACTCACTGTATCGCTTGGCACCGTCCCTCTTTGCGCCCGTCACTGGATGTGATTGACAGCAGCGCCAGCCAATGGCGCTGCTCTCAATCCATCTGCTCTAGCCAATCAGCAGCCAGGCTGAGTGGCAAAGAGGATATCGGGACCGCGCGGGACTTTCAAGGGGACAGGTAGGTATAACGGGGGCTCGGCGGGGCGTCAGCATGCAATGTTTTTTCACCTCAATGCATAGATTGCATTAAGGTGAAACAACATTTTCCTTTACAACTCCTTTAATTGCTATATATGTCTCTGTAAGGCTGGATTCACACCTAAGCATTTTTAGTGCTTTTTGCATTTTGCAGATTTGCTCTACAGAACGTGTTCCATAGGAAACCATGTTAAATGGGCTGTAGTCATAGGCATGCGCACAGGGTGTGCCAGGTGTGCCCAGGCACACCCTAATCATTCTGTGCAGCACAGATTTCCCCCTACCGTCCTGGCTTCCCACTCCTTTCCTCTGCAGCACCCCCGGCTTCCCTCCTCTCCTCTCTTGCCGGTTGTTGCTGCGGAGATGTTTTAAAATGAGTGAGGAAAGGGGCCGGTAAATATGTATTTTTCAGCCCCTTACCTTTCTGAATGAACATGTTGAAAGATCGGTAGTGTGTGTTTGAGCTTTGGGGTGCACACCCTAATGCTATAGGCTGCGCACACCTATGGCTGTAGTGCAAATCTGCAAAATGCAAAAAGCACTAAAAATGCATAGGTGTAAATCAAGCCTTAAAGAGGAAGTAAACCTTCTGCAAAAAAAAAACACCCTGCAAAACAAAGGCATAATGAGCTAGTATGCATAGCATACTAGCTTATTATGAATTACTTACCTGAGAACAAAACCCCCACAAAGGTCCTCGGTCACCTCATCCGTCACCGCCATCCCTCCCGGAGTGACTTCCAGGTATCACGGCTCCGACGCTGTGATTGGCCGGAGCCGCGATGACGGCATGCGCGCGGGAGCCTTTAGAAATGGCACACTCACCGTTTCTAAAGGTTTCCACAGTGCGCCATTGTCTACGGCACATGCACCATAGACATCAGTGCCCGTGTTTTTTCCAAATGTCTCCTAAACCGTGTAGGTTTAGGAGATATTTTTAGCACCTACAGGTAAGCCTTAATCTAGGCTTACCTCTAGGTAAAAGTAGTCTGTAAGGGTTTACAACCACTTTAAAGGGGTAGTTCCCCCAAAAACCTTTTTTTTAACATTGATTGAGGCTCGTTTTGTCAAGGGGAATCGGGTGTTTTTTTTTTAGAATCGAAGCAGTACTTACCGTTTTAGAGATGCATCATCTCCGTCGCTTCCGGGTATGGTCTTCTGGTCTGGGCGTTCCTATTTGATTGACAGGCTTCCGACGGTCGCATACATCGCGTCACGAGTAGCCGAAAGAAGCCGAGCGCGGGTGCGGCTCTATACTGCGCCTGCGCACCGTCGTTCGGCTACTTTCGGAAAATCGTGATGCGATGTATCCGACCGTCAGAAGCCTGTCGATCAAATAGGAACGCCCAGACCAGAAGACCATACCCGGAAGCGACGGAGACGATACATCTCTAAAACGGTAAGTACTGCTTCGATTCTAAAAAAAAAAACACCCGATTCCCCTTGACAAAACGAGCCTCAATCAATGTTAAAAAAAAAGGTTTTTGGGGGAACTACCCCTTTAAGGAGATTCACTTTCACTGGCCGTGATGAACACTAATGTCATCAGAAATGAAAGCGAGGGAAAATCCAAAATTTAGAATTGCAACCAGAACAGGAATAGAGGGGAGCTCTTCTAATGGGTACATTTGTTCCGATAAAACACCGCCCAAGAGGAGATTTCCCTTACATTGGAAAGATGTCCTCTCACTTCCTGTTGAGTCTACAGGAAAGGAAGTGAAGGGAAATTTTCCTAAGAGGGAAAAGTATTACAGTGGAACCTTGGATTATGAGCATAATCCGTTCCAGGAGAATGCTCGTAATCCAAAATACTCGCATATCAAAGCCAGTTTCCCCATAGAAGTCAATGGAAACGAAAATAAATTTGTTCCGAAATGACTTCTATGGCATGCAATACTGAATGTCGCCAGATGGGGAGGCGCAGGTGAGAGCCTCTAAAATATTCGGAAAGGCTCGGGGACAGCTCGACTGAACGCGGAAAACCTTGGAAAGGCTCGGAAAATTAGTATTTCAGAGCTTTTCTGAGTATTTCCGAACGGCTTCAATTGGCTCCGCTTGGTTCCGCCGCCCCCGCCCCTCTGGCCAAATGCGGTACTGCACACCACTGTGGCGTGACTCCTGCTCATTTTGCCAGACAACACTCGCAAACCGAGTCAGGATTTAAAAAAAAAATGCTCGTATTGTGAAACGCTCATTAACCGCGTTACTCGCAATCTGAGGTTTCACTGTATTTAGATACGTAATCCTGTGTGAGCTCCATGTTGGATGGTGGGTAGAAGTGGGGCTGGACTTTAAAGAGACTTTATCATTATATATACTGCATATTTTTTAATTTGGGCCAAAATAAAATGATTTATTTTCCTTGAAACCTTGGCAAACAATACTCTATGTAAAGATCTTTCCAGATATCCCATAACTCTGCCAATGTGATTGGCTCACTGGCAGTGCCAACCCTAGGGTCACAGATGCCTGGGTGCAGAAATATTTCTGGCGCCCCCACATGGGCGTGGTGATTTTACTAACTCCTCCCCTTTACAAATGTTTCTATGGCAACAACTCAACCACAGAGAGGCCCCCCCCCCCCCCCTCCAGCACTGCCAGGCTGGACGGGCTGCCCTATGCTCACACATCAGTTCTGGACGGACACAAACAAGGAGAGAAGGAGGGAGGGAAGTACTCTGCCACTTCGGCACCCCCACCTCTGCAGGCAAAGCACCCTGTGCACCCTGCCCAGGATCCGCCCTGCTAACTGGCTTTCTTGGTTTTCCAAGAGCTTGAGGTGAAATTATACACATGACATTCCCTGTAAAAATGTCATTGTTCTTCAGATACTTTTAGTCCATGAACACATAAAAGGAGGAGAACGGGGTTAAAGCTTTGTTTTATCACAATACTGAAACCAATCATGTTTAGAGTGACCACGTGTCCCGAAATGCCCGGGACAGTCCTGCATTTTGCAGGTCTGTCCCGGGCACCTTCATTCCAGGACAATACACTGTCCCGGAATGAAACTGACACAGCGACCCCCCGGGCCAATCTGATGCCCCCAAAAAAGGCAGCCACATCACCACTTTACTCACTGACAGTACTTGTCCTGGCCGGGAATGTCTGGAGGAGCACAATCCCCGCCCCCTGCTTGTGATTGGAGAAATCAAATATCCCGCCTCTTGTGTCCAATCACTGTGCTGTGATTCGTTACAGCACAAGCTGATTTTTGGAAAGGGGGGGGTCCCTGAATTGTAGTTTGGTAATGTGCTCACCCTAATCCCGTTATTGTAGTAAAGGCGGAATGTTCTATATTGAGAAAAGGCATTAGTGGGATCAATATCTCCAGAAAAGCAGCAAGTGAGGATCTACTCTAAATGTGCCTAAAACCTAAGCAATATATGCATAGTAGCTGACTTATTTTCCATAAAAGTGAAGTATTGCTTTAAAGCATCCTCCCTATTGAGACCGCAGCCATACTACCATGCTAAAAAAAATAAACAATGCAGTCGCATACTGTTTACTTTCACAGCAGTCCAACAGAGTTGTCTGAACCATATAAACTTTCACATCCTAATTTGTTTACCAAATGCCATCTCTGCCTGGAGAAATCATTATTCGGTCACAAAATGTCATGCTTCAGGAACTTCTAGCTGTCACATGATTTGTCATGGCTATAGGTATATCTATGAATAGGGTTTTGTTATTATTATTATACAGGATTTATATAGCACCAGCAGGTTACACTTTACAATACAAAAGGGAGACAGTACAGTTCAAATACAATAAAACACAAGAGGGTTAAGAGGGCCCTGCTCATAAGAGCTTACAATCTAATAGGGTGTGGCAGACGGTTGTAACTGTGGGGGATGAGGTGATGGAAGTGATAAAAGATTAGTTGGAGACGTGATAGGCTTCCCTGAAGATATGAATTTTCAGGGATCGCCTAAAGGCAGGCAAAGTAGGAGATAGCCAGACAGATTGGGGTAGAGAGCTCCAGAGGCTGGGAGAGGCTCTGGAGAAGTCCCGGAGATGAGCATGGGAAGAGGAAACAAGGGAGCTAGAGAGCAGGAGGTGTTGAGAGGATGGCTTGGGTGATATTTGGAGACAAGATTGGTGATGTAGCTCGGGGCAGAGTTGTGAATGGTTTGTATGTTGTTGTTAGTATTTTGAATTAAATTTGCTGGACGATCAGAAGCCAGTGTAGGGACTGGCAAAGTGGGATGACAAACTTTGAGCAGTTAGTAAGGTATATGAGTATGGCATCAGCATTCATGATAGACTCTTAATTTTGTAGACCAAAACGACTAAAACGACTAAAACATTTTAGTCGACTAAACAAATACTATTTTAGTTGACTAAAATACAACTAAAACTATTGTAAAACAATTAAGATTACTAAAATAGGACTAAAACTAAAATGCCATTTTAGTCAAAAGACCAAGACTAAAACGAAATTGAAATTTGACTTTAAAATGAACACGGGTCTGTGGTGCATGTTCATGCCTCAATACCATAAATAATAACATATTAGATTTTTCACTCCAGCAGTATATAATGAGTTTGGAAATTGTAAAGAAATGTTAACGAATGTAATACAATTTAATTACACTAATTCGATTTTAGACAACTAAAATTAGTTTTAGTCGACTAAAATGTATTGGAGATTTAGTCGTTTAATTACCTCCTGCCCACCATAAGACGGCAGGCGGGAATCTCCGTTGTTCTGGGATGATGTCATATGTCTCACTCGCGGGCACTCTGTGCCACTTTGACATGGAAAGACCTTGATCTTGGTAAAGAGTCGATGACCTGGCTCTTTACCCATGTAAATAGCTGTGTTCAATCACAGCTGATCACATGAAAACAAAGAAATGGTGGTGATCGGCTCTCTTGGCCTCACACTGGCAGAGTGTTAGAGGAGGAGAGCAGGGAAGACCTGTACAGATAATCAGGGCACTGATCATCAGTGCAGCCCCAACAGTGCCCAGCAGTGATGTAAATTTTTGCCCATCAGTAAGTGCTGCCTTTCAGTGCTCATCAGTGCCACTTTTCAGTGCCCATCAATGCATCAGTGCCCATCAGTGCTGCCTATCCTTGCCCATAATCGCTGCCTATTAGTGCTCATCGGTGCTGCAAATCCGTACCGCTTAACAGTGCCCATAAGTGATGCATATTAGTGCCTCCCCGTCAGTACCACCTCATCAGTGCCCTTCAGTGCCATCCCACCAGTGCCACCTATCAGTGCCCATCAATGCCCCCCATCAGTGCTGCTTATTGTTGCCACCTCCCGCCCCAGTGTGAAAGGGGCCTTACTAAAACTGGTGCACACAGCATCTGGTGCAGCTGTGTGTAGTGACCAATCAGCTTCTAGATTTTATTCTCAAAGCTTAATTGAACAAGCTGAAGTTAGAAGCTGGTTGGTTACTACGCACAGTTGCACCAAATTCTGTGTGCACTATTTTTAGTAAAACTGCCCAAGAGTGTTATCACCCTACAACAGGCAGTGCCTGAAGAAGGATCTTCATAGCTGGATCACCAGGTATTATTCTAATGGAAGCTGCAAATTTTAAAAGATTAAAAATGGCCTTTGAGATAACTTGCTAAAACGTATATGAGTTTATAGTGATCTGGTTTACGTAAACTCTATTGCCAAAAGTATTGGGACGTCTCCCTTTACACGCACATGAACAACCGAGGACGTCATCTTACGTCCTCAAATTTGTGCGGTGATATCTGAATGATGAGTGCAGCTACAGGCATCATTCAGATATCACCGTCTTCAGTCGCCGATTCTCTGCACGATAAGAATGATCAAAGCGGCAGTTTCGCCGCTTGATCGTTCTTATAGGCAGCGGGATGGGACGTCCCCCCCTCCTGCCACCATCCGGTGCTTCTCCTGGCTCTCCCGTGACATTGGGGGCCCGGAGAACGAATCGGCCGTCGCTGGCTGGGAAGCATAGAGATGACATCTCTATGACCGTCGGAGGCCCGGGCGGCTGTCGTCATGAGATTGGTGAATTTTTTTTCACAATTTCATGCTTGTAAGCCTGGAGGAGAGATCTCTCCATAAAGACGACCTGTCACAGTGATTCCTATTACAAAGTGATAAAAAAAAATGTAAAAAAAAGCGTAAAAAAAAAAATTAAGTAAAAAAAAAAAAAAATTTTAAAACGCCCCTGTCCCGGTAGCTCGTGCTCAGAAGCGAACACGCATGCAAGTCCTGCCCACATATGTAAACACCGTTCAAACACCACATGTGAGGTATCGTCGCGTGCACTAGACCTCCTCTGTAACTCTAAACTGGTAATCTGTAAAAAAAATTCAAAGCGTCGCCTATGGAGATTTTTAAGTAACGAAGTTTGGCGCCATTCCATGAGTGTGCGCAATTTTAAAGCGTGACATGTTAGGTATCTATTTACTCAGCGTAACATCATCTTTCACATTATACAAAAAAATTGGGCTAACTTTACTGTTTTGTTATTTTTTAATTTATGAAACTGTTTTGTTTCCCAAAAAAAGGTGTTTGAAAAACTATTGCACAAATTCCGTGCCAGAAAAAAAGTTGCAACGACCGCCATTTTATTCCCTAGTGTGTCTGCTAAAATATATATATATATATATATATATATATATATATATATATATATATATATGTATAATGTTTGGGGGTTCTGATTAATTTTCTACCAAAAAAAATTGAGATTTTGAGGAGAGACGTGCCAAAATAGGCCCGGTGGTCAAGTGGTTAATGTTTTAGTCCGTAGGGTTTAATATTGAATTGGCCCACCCTTTGCAGCTAATGCAGAATTTTATTTAGTGTTATGGGAAGTTTGCGCTTCCTGTCCTATTTCTTAAATGTGCCGTTCTTTAATATGACTGAAAGAAGCACGTGTGCGGTTTCACACGTTGATGCTTTAGGCCTGTAATTTAATATCTGGTCGTAGTTCTCCATAGGTTCACCAAGAGGTATCAGCGACTACCAACAATGTCTCTGCTGCTTTAGAAAACAGCTGCCAGCATCCTGGAGGGAAGGGGCTGGTGTTTATGTTGAAAATGAAGCAGCTTGCTCCAGACATAATGAAGCATGACATTAGGAAGATGAAAGGCAGTAACCAAAGAAAAACACAGGCCACCACCATTGACATTGGGACCACCTCTCCCCAGCCACCGCTTCCCACAGTCCTGCATTCACAAATACCTTCTCACTTCGGGGAAAGGAAAAAAAAAATCCTGAATGGATGTTTGGAGTTTATCTGCCCCGACCTCTCTCCTCTAATGACCTCTCTTTCATGTCCAATCTCTTCACTAAAGCCTCAGCATGTAAGGTCCCTAAAGTCCTTTGTCTGTCGTCCTCCTCATTATTTCTCCTAATGACAGATAGGCCACTGGCCACGAAATTCCTCCAGCAAACTCAATATGGGGGAAGGAGCATTGATTAACCCCATCATCGTGACCTCTTTGGAAGGTATAGGTCCATACCTGTGGCAATTAAAGGGTTAATGTCTAAAGTGCGCGATTAGCGCATTTACAACATTACAGCTGAGTACTGGCCGTGATACCTTTTTTTTAAAATTTGCATTACCAGTACATTTTTCAGAACAGGTCTTTCAGGGTCTAATGCCTTTGTCCACATCCAAGCGGTATTCAAGCTTGTCCTGAAGAAATTAACTGTTGGGAGTCATTTACACCACGATACACTTAAATGCACAGAAAACGCATGCGAGTTGCAGCAGATTGACATGCATTTTTATTTTTTTTACATGTTGCATTATATTTTTTATAGTTTTTTTACTGTGATTTAAACTGCATTTTTAAATATGTTTGTATTTGTATAAGCCACATCACAAAGGTCAAAATTATAGGCCTTTCTGGCATTTTTTGTTTACATGTAACAATAAATATTTTTTAACATTTTATATTTTTTTTAAAGCAGAGGCCCTAGAGCAGTGGTCTCCAAACTGCGGCCCTGGGGCCAGATACGGCCCTTTGCTTGCTTTTATGTGGCCCTTGGGGATCTATTTTATTCACTAACAATGAAGGGCAGTACAGTTCCTCCCAAGGACACCAACAATGGGGCCCAATAAGACCAATGATGGGGCACAATTCCTCCTAATGATACCAACAATGGGACCCAATGACACCACTGATAGGGCACAATTCCTCCCAATAAAACCAACGATGAAGCACAATTCCTTCCACTGACACCAATGATGGGGGATTGTTTATTCCCACTGATGCTGGCACATTTTGTACTCACTTTGGCCACAGTTCGGCCCCCCTAAAGTCTGGAGGACAGTAAGAGTCGGTTCACACTGGGGCGACACGACTTCCAGCACGACTTTCAGAAGAATCAACTTCAACACGACTTGAGCATGAACCACAGGGCGATCAGGGGCGATTTACAACACGACTTGAAGTCCTTTTCAGGCCAGGAGACATTCCAGTGGCTAATAAAACAACAATCAGCTCTGGGAGAGGGAAGGGGAGGGAGGGGTTTGCCTGAGAAATGTATGTTATCTTGCTGGAAAGTAGCTTCAATTAAAACAGTGATCAGACTTGGAAGCGACTTCCATTGAAATCAATGGGTACAAATCGCCTAGAAGTCTGATTGAAGTAGTACAGGAACCTCTTCTGAAGTCGGAGCGACATGAGTAGTGTGTATTAACACCACTCCCATTCACTTACATTGCTTTTCTGGACAGCGCGACTTGGGACGACTTGAGACGACTTCAATTCGGATCCCAAGTCGCCCCAGTGTGAACCGACTCTAAGTTGGCCTTTTGTTTAGAAAGTTTGGAGACCCCTGCCCTAGAGAATAAATGAGTGTGTTTTAACAACTTTTTATGTCACACATTATTTGCACAACGTTTTTTCAAACACAATTGTTTTAACAAAAAAAAATACACTTTTTTGAATTTTATTGCAAACAGAAACAGAATACATAACCCCATTTTTTGTGAAAAAAAAAAAAAAAAGATGCTGTTACGCTGAGTAAATAGATACCAAATATGTCACGCTTTAAAATTGCGTGCGCACTGTGCAACGGCAACAAATGACTTAAATTTTACTATCCATAGGCTTCGGTTTAAAAGCCTTTACGAATTACCACTTTAGATTTACAGAGGCGGTCTAGTGCTAGAATTACCGCCCAGGATCTGACGTCCGCGGTGATACCTCATATGTGTGGGACGATCACTGTTTACATGTGTGTGGGACTGAACAAATTTTTGTTTGTTTTTTACATATACCTAGTGCAGACAGTTTGTATGGAAAATACATTAACTTTTCAATTCATCCTTCCTTCGCCAGAAAATGTCCAAACTTGTACTTTTTCAGCTCAAAAACGTCCCAACGATTATTGATTTTGTGCCCATTAACTGTCCGAAAGACAAAATGACCGAATTTCAGCCAATTTTTCGTATACTGTATGGCCAGCATTATCCTGGGGTTCTCCCACCTTTTCTGCTGAATTGTTCATTATATAAAATCAATTAATCAATCAATAAAGAATCCAACTGGGAATGCTGACCTGGGCTACGCTACTACGATTTTTTTGCACTTTAGCAATGTTCATTCAATTTTCTAATTGTTAGTGGGGTCAAAGCCATTCGTTTTCGACCACAGTGATCAGAAAATACGAAGGAACAGCAAGAAACATTTATGTTGAATTTCTTTCTAATGCCCTGTACACACGATCGTTTCATCTGATGAAAACGAACAGATGAATTTTTTCATCAGATATCCAATGAAGCTGACTTTCATCAGTCTTGTCTGCACACCATCGGTTAAAAATCCGATCATATCCAATGCGGTGACGTAAAACACAACGACGTGCTGAGAAAAATGAAGTTCAATGCTTCCGAGCATGCGTCGACTTGATTCTGAGCATGCGTGGATTTTTGACCGATGGATTTCCCCACAGAGGATCGTTTTTTTCTATCGGTTTTTTAACCATTCGAAAATTTTCAAACAGGTTCTATTTTTTTTTTACCGATGGGAAAAAAAACTGATGGGGCCCATACACGATCGGTTCGTCCGGTGAAAACGGCCCATCGGTCCGCTTTCATCAGACGGACCGACTGTGTGTACAGGGCATAACAGTAAACGTGATTTTCCTTCAGGAAAGTCCATTCATTCTAAAATTGAAGGTTAAAAGCAAATAAAAGCATAACTTTAAAGTGCGACATTTTGAACGTATAAGTGCCGCTAAAAAATCTGCTTATATAGGGCTAGCTTAAAACCCACTACAAAGAACAATTATTTGAGTTCCAGTTCAACCTCTGGCTTCAACAAAAGGTACTACGGTAGAAATTTGTAAAATTTCTTGATGGAAGATCTGCTACAAACTTTAAACGGTGCTTGTATGACCCAACCACTTAAAAATCTTTGGAACAAAAAGATGTTTCACAACCATGAAAGGTGACACCAGGCAAACTGGGAAGGGGAGAGCCGGCCTTCTCTGATGAAACAATAGTGATTGGTTGGGAAAATCCATTCCAACCAATCAGCTTTCCTCATAGCAGGGTAGACCAGGAAGCCTCAGCAACAGTCATGGTGGTGCCTTTGGCTACTTATTTCTTTAACGTCTGGAGGCATCCTAATTATAAAGGACAGCTGTACTCAAACTTAAAATGTCAGGTCTGGTAGGTCTAATGATTTCTTGTATTTTTTGGAGACTAGACATTTTAGTTTTCATCCTAATGCATTTTTGTCTGAATTTCTGTGATTTTTGCATTCGTTTTAACTAGGGTTGTCCCGATACCGATACCAGTATCGGTATCGGGACCGATACTGAGCATTTGCGGGATTACTTGTACTCCCGCAAATGCCCCCGATGCCTCATCCGATACTACCCCCCCCACCCCCCGCCGCCGTATAGGGGGACATGGCTGGATATATGGGGGACATGGCTGCATATGTGGGGGGACATGGCTGGATAAATGGGGGACATGGCTGCATATGTGGGGGACATGGCTGCATATGTGGGGGGACATGGCTGGATATATAAGGGACATGGCTGCATATGTGGGGGGACATGGCTGGATATATGGGGGACATGGCTGCATATGTGGGGGGACATGGCTGCATATTTGGGGGGACATTGCTGCATATGTGGGGGGACATGGCTGCATATGTGGGGGACATGGTTGCATATGTGGGGGGACATGGCTGCATATGTGGGGGGACATTGCTGCATATGTGGGGGGACATTGCTGCATATGTGGGGGACATTGCTGCATATGTTGGGGGACATGGCTGCATATGTGGAGGACATTGCTGCATATGTGGGGGACATGGCTGCATATGTGGAGGACATTGCTGCATATGTGGGGGACATGGCTGCATATGTGGGGGACATGGCTGCATATGTGGGGGGACATGGCTGCATATGTGGGGGACATGGCTGCATATGTGGGGGGACATGGCTGCATTTGGGACACATTTAAAAAAAAGTATCGGTGAGTACTTGAAAAACAAAGATATCGGTACTTGTACTAGTCCTAAAAAAGTGGTATCGGGACAACCCTAGTTTTAACAAACGATAACGAACGTGCAGAAACCGAAATCTGAAAGATTCGACATAAAAAATGATTTATTTTCATTTTGTTGCAACAACAGTTCTGTGTGGATAGAAGATTCGACATTACGGTGACAATAGCGATCTGTGTCTATCGAACCTGTGGTTGAATGTGCCTAACCTTAACTCTATTAGTCCGAGATTATTCGAGAGAAAAGATTCGACATGAAGATTTAACGAAGCAGCTAAAAACATACGATCGCCGCAATTGTACATTTATGGTCAAATGCTCTGCCCATAGGCTATAGAAGATCTCTATTGTTGGTTGACTAGTAATAATAATTAATAAATATAATTATTACTAGTCATACAACATTAGAATTCTACTATAGCTTCGACCGGAAATGTACAATCGCGGCGTCGTACAGTTTAGCTGCTTCGTCGAATCTTCTTAGAACGTCCGACAGTCACCATAAGCCTTCAATTGACAGATTCGACCTTAATTCGTTCGGATTTTCAGACGAATGCATTTTTTTTTAACTAAACAAAATAAATAAAAACTAATTTTGGGAGTAACTAAATACGTTTATTTTTTGGACGAAAACGAAATTCCGAAACAAAATCTTTCAGCGTGCACAGTCTATTGGAGACTCCAATGACAAATGTTTTTGCTGTGGTTTGTGTTTCTGTCCATTGCAGCTGAACTCCCCAATGTTTTTTAGAGCTTGATGCCATAATTCAGATGAGTGTTCGCCAGAACTGGGATAACTATCTAACCAACTCCTCAGCAGGATAAATCAAACATTATGGTTTGGAGGAGGGAGTTAATCTTCCATACTATTGGTCCCCGACTTACAAACATCCGACTTACAAACGGAGGGAGTCAACAGGAAGTGAGAGGAAATCTACCCCTAGGAAGGAAAATTCTCTCCTGTAAGAGTTATTATTGGAAAAAGGTACCTCCACTGATGCTTTATCATCAATCCTTGTTTCCATAATAACCCAAAAATTTTCAAATCCAATTGTCATCAGGACGGAAAGTGAGGTGAAATATTCGGAACACGGGCACAGACAGCAAAACAAATGTGTAGCGCTCACCCCCGAAGGAGCTGCTAGTTTGATGATGGGACCGGCATGTTGAAGTTACCCTTGCTTGGTCTAGGGATGTACCAGAACACTTTGCAATAACTTGAATGTCCAGACAGGCAATAAAGGTTTTCTTATGCTTTAATTCCAGGCCAACATAGCCAAACATCAACTCGATGAAGAAGGACAGGTTGCTGAATAAGAGATATAGATTTTTGATGTCAGGCCTGGATAAGCACACAGCGCAACTCAGTAGCAGACAGCGCCAATTCACACGCGTCACCGTCACAAAGCAGGCTAGGAGGAACGGGTCTTTCTCGCTCTGACCCGGCTCTAGGCCTCTGCCACAGGCCAATGTAATCTGAATAATTTGCCAGCACCCAAACAGAGCAAATCTTCCCAGCTATTTTGAAAATATATATATATTACTTCTGGGATTCCATTGTTATGCCGCGTACACATGACCGTTTTTCATGACGGCAAAAATGCCATTTTTTAAATTGGTCATTAAAAACGATCGTGTGTAGGCTCCAGAGCATTTTTCTCGACGTGAAAAATGGGCATTAAAAATTTAGAACCTGCTCTAATTTTTCTCGTTGTTTTTCATGTTGTCATTTTTCACGTCATGAAAAACGGTTGTGTGTACGCTTTAACGAAGGGAAAAAAAACGTGCATGCTCAGAAGCGAGTTATGAGACGGGAGCACTCGTTCTGGGAAAACTAGTAATGGGGATAGCACATTCATCACGCTGTAACAGACTGAAAAGCATGGAGACTGAAAAGCGCGAATCGTCTCTCACCAAACTTTTACTAACACGAAATCAGCAAAAATAGCCCAAAGGGTGGCGCCATCCGAATGGAACTTCCCCTTTATAATGCCGTCGTATGTGTTGTACATCACCGCGCTTTGCTAGAGCAATTTTTTATCACGATCGTGTGTATGCAAGGCAGGCTTGACAAGAATCACGTGACATGAAAAATGGTCGCGTGTACGCGGCTTAAGGGATTTTGAATTAAATGAATTGACTCAATGATGACGAGAACAATGTCCCGACAAACTATTTTTCTACGAACGTTCAAAACAAGAAAAAAATGGTGTATGGCCAGCTTAATGCCGCGTACACACGATCACTTTTTGTGATGAAAAAAAACGACGTTTTAAAAAACGTCATTTAAAATGATCGTGTGTGGGCAAAACGTCATTTTATGTCTTCAAAAAAAGGACCAAAAAAAAATTCCAACATGCTTGAATTTTTTGTTTTTCAAAATGTCGTTTTTTGTGTCATAAAAAGTGACCGTGTGTTGGCAAAACGTCGTTTAAAACGAAGTTTTTAAACCCGCGCATGCTTAGAAGTAAGTTATGAGACGGAGCTTCAATGGAACAGAGTGCCGTCGAAAGTGTCTTACGTAACCGCGCTTTGCAAGAGCATTGTGGAAAAACGATGGTGTGTATGCAATGTCGTTTTTGAAAATTAAGTTTGAAAAACGTTGTTTTGTTTCGTCAGATAAAATGACGTTTTTTTTTCATCACAAAAAGTGATCGTGTGTACGCGGCATAAGACCAACTTCACAGCTGACACATCCTGGTTTGAGTGTGATAACACGCTATTTAAGTGTCTATTAATCCAAATTTAAAGAAAACCTTGAGATCTCCAACTTACTAATCACCAGCTTGACTAACCAACCATAATCAGGTCAGAGGTGGACAAAATAATGCAGAATCCAGGAGCCACTCAATTAAATCCAGAAGCCAAACGGTTCATTGAGAGTAGCCGCAGAGGTAATTCATCTATTCACTTCAGTGACTTCCAACACCAGACAGAAGCAGGAATGTATGATAGGCTTGCCTGATCACTAAAGGTTAACCTGTACTTTCAGATCCATTTGTGATAAGAGGCATATAGGGAACAATCTGAGATGTTGGCTTCGTTTGTGAACATTCTGAAACATGAAATACACATTTTACTCAGAATAGGTATGAAAAAAGAATAAGTGAAGTAGAGCTAATGGAAAAAGAAAATATGGACAGCCACACTCCAAAAAACCTTGATGGTTGTCTTTATTTAAAAAAAGAAAAATGCACTAAAAGTCACAGCACACAACACGGGAGTAAAACAACTGACGCGTTTCGCACTATAAATTAGTGCTTAATCATAGCTGTGATTAAGCACTAGGAGCCAGATTCACAGAGCCCTTACTCCGGTCTATCTCGCGTTAGACCGGAGTACTTTCAAATTATGCGCGTCGTTTCACTAGTCTGAATCCTCAAACCATGAAACGACGGCTTCGGGCTTTAATCCGACTGGCTTACGTGTTCGTACGCCTTTGGATCTACGCTGCAATAAATTTGTGGCCGCTGGGTGGAGTTCCCGCCGTTTTCCGCGTCGGGGTATGCAAATGAGCTTTTTCCGACGATCCACGAAGTTACGAGCGTCATTCGCAATCTCTTACGGCATCTGTAGTCATCTTTTTGCCGCTTAAAGTTACTCCAGTTTTTATCTGGTCTAATATTAGACAGCCCATGTTAAGTATGGCCGTCGTTTCCGCGTCGAATTTCAACGTTTGTTTTTATTTTTTACGTAAGTCGTCCGGGAATAGGAATGTACGTAAACGACGCTACTCAAACAAAAAAATTCGTAACAACGTTATTTCGCACAATGCACGGCGGGAAATTTCTGAACGGAGCATGCGCAATTCTATCGCCGCGGGGACGCGCCTAATTTAAATGCTTCACGCCTCCTAATCGCGTATTTCGATTCCGCCGCGAGAAATACACTACGCCGCCGTACCTTACGGGCCAAAATCTACATGAATTTGTCGTAGAGCCAGGTAAAATACGGCGGCGTAGTGTATCTCTGATACTCTGCGCCAATGTAGTTGTACCTGAATCTGGCCCTAGGTTTTTTGGAGTGCGATTTTTTATTTTTATTTTTCTTTGTTGCCTTGTACATTGCCAGCACCCTTGATCTCCTGAGACCATACTGATCATCCTAACACAATCCACCTGTAATGGAAACTTTCTTTCTCTGAATGAGATCTAAACCTATCTCTAAAACATAAAATAAGCTTATTTTATTCTATATTTTATTGCAGTTTTAAAAACTGTTATTTCATAAAAAAAAATACCCGTTGATCCTTCCATAAAGGTCTTTGTTCAGGAACTTCCTATTATGGGGTGACAAGTATCTCCTAAATGTTTTCCTGCATTGTCATCCTTTCTTGTGTGCTCCTGGTTCAAAAACTACAATAGGTTTTGCTAACACAATTTGTGCACTATTGCCACTATTGACCACTTCAGCCCCAGAAGAATTTACCCCCTTCCTGACCAGAGCACTTTTTGCGATTCGGCGCTTTAACTGACAATTGCGCGGTCGTGCGACTTTGCACCCAAACAAAATTGACGTCCTTTTTTTCTAACAGATACATTTTTTTTGGTGGTATTTGATCACCTCTGCGGTTTTTAATTTTTGCGCTAAAAACAAAAATAAAGCGACAATTAAAAAAAAAGGAATCTTTTTTACTTTTTGAGATAATAAATATCCCCCAAAAAATATATAAAGAAACACATTTCTTTCGCAGTTTAGGCCGATATGTATTCTTCTACATATTTTTGGTAAAGAAAAAATCGCAATAAGCGTTTATTGATTGGTTTGCGCAAAAGTTATACCGTCTACAAAATAGGGGATAGTTTGATGGCATTTTTATTAATTTGGGTTTCTCAACCGGGGTTCAATGGAACCCTAGGGTTCCTTCAGATGTTGCTAGGGGTTCCTTGAGCAATGAGCAATTTAACCCTCGTAGATAAGTTCCCACTGACTTCATTGGTCTTTTCTAGCTCTCTATAACAGAGTTAGGCGGCGTACACACGACCGAGAAACTCGTCGGGCGAAACACATTGTTTTCCCCGTCGAGTTCCTTGTTCGGCAGTCAAAAAACTCGTCAAGCCAAATTTTCCCATTGCCCAATGAAGAACATGCTCTCTTTTTGGCTCGATGAGTTCCTCGACGGGTTTCTCGGCGAAAAGTGTACACACGACCGGTCTCCTCGGCAGAATACGTCTCCCATCGAGTTTCTTGCTGAATTCTGCCGAGGAAACCGGTCTAGTTCTTCCCAATGACCACAAATGTAAGGAGCTTTCTATCCACTGACCATCAAACAATTGTATCATGAGTTTTAGATAGTAATATAGTAATTTTTAGCAGGGGTTCCCTGAACGTTATTTCAAGAGTCTCTCTATGTTGAAAAAGGTCGAGAAAGGCTTGGTTAAACCAATCATTTTTGCGTATTTATTCTTTGTGGTACAAAAAGTAAGAGTGCGGTAACAGTGCGTCCTTTGCCTTACCATCTCAGAAAGTCTAAGGTTATGCTATATGGTAAAGCCACCTTAACAGTATATTAGACATTTTCAGTACAGTAAAACCTTGGATTGCGAGCATTATTTGTTCCCGGAAGCATGCTTGTAATCCAAAGCACTTGTATATCAAAGCAAATTTCTCCATAAGAAATAATGGTAACTCAAATAATTTGTTCCACAACCATTTATTCATAAGTCCTTCAGTTTATAGTCCATATAAAAAGATTATAGCAACGTGATAAGTTGTGTAACCATAAAATGCCCATCCAGAAATGGAAGTCTCTACAAGGGGATTAGAAGCAAAATCCAGTAGGAGCTCCACAGTATAAAAGAGAAGAGAGGCGCCTCTAAGTGTAGCAATATGATTACATTTAATGAAGGTACAACATTTAGCAACTCACATGGTTGATGATTAAAAGAGGCACATCTAAGTATGCAGGCATCCGAGGTAAAGCTGTCCACAGACCATCTTCCACACCGCCGGCTCTCACCGCTGTCAGTCTGCAATCGTGACCGGGAAGACTACCCTGCAGTAGAGAGATCTGAAGGCGAGGCTTGAACCGCTTGTGGAAGGGATGACATCAATGGTGGTGCGGGGGATGGTCTTTGTGGACAGATTTACCCCGGATTCCTGCATACTTAGATGTGCCTGTTTTAATCATCAACCATGTGAGTTGCTAAATGGTGTACCTTCATTAAATGTAACCATATTGCTACACTTAGAGGCGCCTCTCTACTCTTTTATACTCTGGAGCTTCTGCTGGATTTTACTTCTAATCCCCTTGTGGAGGTTTCTATTTCCATTCTTTTATTTTATACTCAGTTATAACATGGCGCTACTCTTATATCAAGACATCGCTTGTATATCAAGGCAAAATTTATTTAGAAATTTTGCTTAACTTGCAAAACGCTCTCAAACCAAGTGTAGCGCTACCCCCAAAGGAGCCGCTGGTTGATTTCGGAGTCGGTGTATTAAGTTACCAATTATACTTGTCTAGGGGTGAATACTTGTGGAAAGTGAATAAAGCGAGTGCCCAGACATCAGAGTGCGTTTTCAAAGTTTTATTCCAAGGCCCAACATGGCCAACATCAACATGGCACACTATAGAGAAAGGTTGATGAGCGGAAGAAAACTGCAGTATCAGGCCTTGGATATTATAGAGAGCAGCTTGTGGGTAAAGTGCCCCGGACAGGCGTTTAACTTGGGCCTGGCAACCGAAAGGTCACTTGCAATAGTCACTGGGAGGAATTAGGGCCTCTGCCACAGGTCTGAGGAATTTCCATACTTTTCAAAGGGGTAGAACTAATGGATCCTCCCATCAAGTCACTCTCTAGAGTCATCAGAGGACAGTTGAAGTGTACCTGTCATGTAGTGATGACCGGATACCCGGTGGTTCGCCTAGGCCTCGCGGACAACCTCTGCCTTTGGGTCTCCCGAGCTAATCCCCCACCGTACAGCTCCCAGCTTAGGATCTGGGACCCAGCAAGCCGCTGGGGCCCCTTTCGATGTCAGGGTGGAGCTCTGCTTGGTGCGTAGCTTCGGCCAGGCAGGCCTCAATGGCGGGGCCCATGGATGCGCTCACCCTGAAGGTGGATGCCGCATAGAACGTTGCACCATTCTCTCAGGCATCTGCCACAGATATACTCTCACGCCAGCATGTCCAGATTGGCTGATTGGCTGCTAGGAGAAAGTGGGTCTGTCATAACCCCTTCAAGCGCCAACTGTCACCCAGGGGTAATAACACCTCCCCTAGCATGCAGACTTACCTAGAAAGCAGTTCTTAACTGACAGCAGCCTGAACTTAACCAATTTGTGAGTGGGAGCAACTTAACTCTCTCATTCCCCACTAACTTACGCGTAACACCCCGCCAAATAAGGTGGGGCGCTACACAAGTTACTCTCAAACCAAGGTTTTACTGTATTTGGAAATTTGTTTCCCTTTATTAGAAATATAGCAGTTCTTAGAACATTAGATGAATGCAGTAAGTATGCTCCAGAATAACATTTAAGGCTCATGAAGTCCAGGGTGAAGTACCTAAAATGTTGTCCTCACTCACCCAGTGCAGTGTATGTCATTCACCACCTGCATCACACAACACCCTCTGCAGTCTGCACCACCTCTTTCTCTCTTCCCTGAAGCTTACACACAACACTTTACATGGGATAATTATAGCAATTTACTTTCGATAAGAGAACAAAAGTGTTCAAATTGCCTGTCTTTTTCTGTAAATTGACACTTGATTTCAGAAACACATGAGATTATCTGATGGGTGCTAAATGTAAGGCGCGCTATCTAACTGGATGAGAGGGTAACAAGAGCGGAGACATGCACAGGGTGGCAGTGATCACTAACAGGCAAGGCAATGGTGATGGGTGACAATGCTTCCCTTGGGGCCCGCTGACAGCTCCCAGACATGGAGAGGTATATCATCAAAGTACAGATCTCGCTTATATAATAGTAATGGTTGGGTTGATCAATAGCACAACTGAGAGAGACACATTAATGACTGATATACAGCGGCTGGATCAGAAAGTCCACTCTATTTAAATTGAACCTCATGTTTTGTTGGAAAGCTGCTGTAGATATGACTCTTACTGGTCAAATGATGCAGGACATATGGCGGAGCCCTTCTTGTTTTATTGAGAAAGAAGAACATAGAGACAGGGAATGACATCATAAACATATAATTCCATTGGAAAGAACAATACATTAGGAATAAAGATACCACCTAGTGGCAGAACAACAGTATAACATATTAGAATAGTTGTTGCACCTATGTCTGAATAAACAGCATGCCAACACTCCCACTCAACCACTACTTCTCATATAAATCCCATCTTCTTTTTGTGTTCTTCAAGCTTTATCATTTAAAAATGTTCACAACATTCTAACACAATCGCGTTTGGTTCCACATGATTTCGGAGGTAATGGTGTCTGATATCAATTGGCTTGGTTCTGGCTTTGATCTTTTCACTCTTTGCAAGATCCTTGATTGACCTTTAAAAAACTGTTGGCTGAGACACTGGTTCTCCAAAATCTTCAAGTGCCACAACCCAATCACTTCTTGGCAAGCATAAGCTTCCTAGGTGTTTCGGCTTCTGTAGAAGATAGTGACACTGACTTGTTTTTAGGTGGATCAGGATATTAGGTATTGCCTAAATCAGGGGTGTCAAACGAAATTTCATCGTGGGCCGCATTAGCATTATGATTGCCCTTATAAGGGCCGGTTGTATCTGTAAGATTAGATGTCCAGCGCATCCCCTCTCCTTACATTAGATGTCAACCGCCCCCCACCATCAAAAGTTGAGTCTCCCACTCTCCCTTACATCAAAGTGTACCCCCTTTCCTTATGCTGCTGCTGGGAAGAAGCTGGATGCATTGCTTGAAAGTAGAAAGTAAGGGTCTGGAGAAGGACCAGAGGAGGAATGGAGCTGGCCCGCGGGCCTTGTGTTTGACACCTTTGGCCTAAATGGAACAAGTAACCAAAGACTCTGCTCTTACCTTCTTAAAGCATGTTCCTTTATTCTCTCTTCTTAGCCCACTGCAACTACAGCAAAAAGGTAATAATGGGCATTCTGACATCTCGGGGAAGTGCAAGAAGAGGTGGTTGTATTTTAGTATTGTGATGAGCCTATGTATGTTTCTGCATCCCCAGTAAGGGTAAATTCAGACATTAACATTCTGCCAGACCATAATGAGTATGATTCAGCCCTTACATTGTAATGCTCCTATAACCTTAGTAGAATCATGCATTGCTTACTCTTATGCAGGGAGGTGGAGAAGCACTCTGTTGTAACCTCCAGTCCTACTTATTGGACAATGAAGAAACTGCAATACAGTATTAAGTCATCAAGTCTACTCTTTCCTCCCGTCAGCAAGTTTCCTGTAGATACATGTATACAAAAGAGCCAAAGTCCCTCTACCAGTCTGGGTGCTGCTTTGCAGAGTAGGGATGAGCCCACCAGGCTGTGTGCTCGGATAAGGGTCTGGTAGTTTTTTTTGGGGGAACCCCTACACCAATTTTTTTATTTTGTCTTGGGGTTCCCCTTCAAATTCCATACCAGACCTGAAGAGTCTTGTATAGATATTGAAGGGGACCCCTACACCATTTTTTAAAGAAAATTGGCACAGGGTTCCCCTTAATATCCATACCAGACCTAAAGGGTCTGTTATGGAATTTGGGGGGGCCCCCACACATTTCTTTTTTGGTTCAGGGTTCCCCTTAATATTCATACCAGACCCAAAGGGCCTGGTAATGGACTGGGGGGGAACCCATGCCATTTTAATGAGTTTTATCTGTATTGCCGAGACTGGCTGCGATCAGTTTTAAATCACTTTTTTTTCTTTAGAAATGTAATTTTGCTGCAGGACTGTTCTAAACACGGGAAAGCTGTGCCACTTTAAAGGCATGCTATAGGCACCCCCAGGCACGAAATTTAAAGGAATATTTCGCTTTTATTGTTTTACTTTAAGCATTATTAAAATCACTGCTTCCGAAAAAACTTCAGTTTTTAAAACTTATTTTGCATTGATTGATGTCACCTGGGGCAGGACCCAGGTCCCCAAACACTTTTTATGATGATACCATGCATATAAGCCTTTAAAATTAGCACTTTTGGTTTTTCATGTTCGTGTCCCATAGACTTTAACAGTGTTCACATGTTCAAATACAATGTTTGCCTGTGTCGCGAACTGAATCGGTGGGGGGTGTACAGTTTATCCTTATCGCAGAGGACGACAGATAGCCAATATCGAAAAACAGTTAGGAACTTGTTCGCTGTATGTGAAATAAATATAATCATTTTTAAATGAATAGGCAACTGTGTTAAATGTTGTTTCTTTATATTTGCTTAAAGTTTAACCTTTATGGACATCTCAAATCCCCCCCCTCACGCAATTTTTTTTCTTAATTTCATATACCGTATTTATCGGCGTATAACGTGCGCCGCTGTAAAATGTGCACCACAATTTCAGAGGGAAGTTTCAGGAAAAAATGTAGCCTAATCTGTGCCTAAATGCAGCCTATGTGCCCATCTCCAGCCTAAATGCAGCCTATGTGCCCAGCTCCAGCCTAAATGAAGCCTATGTGCCCAGCTCCAGTCTATGTGCCCATCTCCAGTCTATGTGCCGCCTATGCGCCCATCATCAGCCTAGATGCAGCCTATGTGTTATTCACGTTTATTTTGCCTAGATGCAGCCTATGTGCCCATTTGCAGCCTCACCTTCTCTCGTGGAGTGAGGGAATCACCGAGCCGTCATCTCCTGTTCATTCGGCGGCAGTCACATACACAGTCCCAACATCACAAGTTTGGGGCCTATAACATTTGGGGTCTGGTGAGTGTTCATTTCAGCCGTTGGTGGTGGTGGCACAATTTTGACGGGTGGAAGAGACAGCTGCACCGTACACGTATGAGACATAACACCAGGATTGATCACCCTAATTATTTCCTTATTGGATTTCAACAGTGAAGTTGTGTTTTTCTTGTCACACCATTTGGGATGTGATATGAACATTTATGAACTTTTATTTTTCAATTGCATACACGTTTTATGACCTTGCACTTTATATTTATATTTGTTTGTTGGCATAGTAGTCGCACATAGTATTACGCACACTCGACATCTTTAAATGCTTGAGAGAGCTGGATATTGCCATTCACATATTTACCTATTTAATGTGGTACATCACGTACATCACTGCACTTGATTTAGCACTTTTTATATGTTTTTTCACTAACCAAGTTTAAGGGGTTAATCAGTATTTTATGTCATCGCTTATTTAGACCAGCGCAGTAACAACATTTTCTCACACATACACAGTCCCGCCCCTGCCATTGGCATTGGACCAGCTCCTGTGATTGATAGAACACTGGTTCAATGCCGGTGGCGGAAGCGGGCTGTGTGTGTGACATTAGAGCCGAGTAAACAGGAGAGACGGCTTGTGAATTCTGGCGGGGCTCGGCAGCGCTCATCCCCCTCCGAGCCCAAGGTACACTATCGGCGTATAACGCGCACCCGTGATTTTTTCCCCCTAAAAAGTGCGCGTTATACGCCGATAAATACGGTATATTTTTTTTTCACCTGTCTTCTGAACGCTTTGTTGACATCATGGGTCCTACATCTTCTTGCGTAGTAATCAGAGGTGGGTGGTCCTCACTGTAGCACTGAATGGTACCCACATAATAGCCCTTGCTGCAGTACTGTGAAACCAATTCAACAGGTTCATGCACCCCAAAGGGGTTGTGTCCATGACACCTGGGCTCACAGAAAGGCTTTGCAGGACCATGGCTGACATTCAGCCTGAAAATAGACAACAAGTAGCAGAGAAGAACCCAAAGAGTTGCTTTGGGGGTAAAGATAAGGTAACCACATTTTTTTAATTAAATCCGGGGACATATTTTTTTTTACTAGTAATGGTGGTTTACTAGTAATGGTGGCAATCAGCAACTCTCTGCCCGTCGCCATCGCCCGCCTCACAGCCTGTCAAGTCTTACTTTTCGGGCCCTGGCTACTACTGGTTATGGAGCGAAGGAAGATCACTCCGCCAGGGAAGGCAAGAAGATAGGCATGTGGCTGGCCGGGACTTGAGCCAAGGCAGAAGAACATGTGAGCGGAGCTGAATGGGCATGTGCCCGAAACTGAAGAAATATTCCCCCTGCTCCGACCAGCACATGAGCATCAGAAAGGGGCACAAATAATGAAAAAAATGAAGGGGTACGCGTTACGCGTAGGGATAGACGTACACCAGGAGTGACGTGAGACAGCGCAGAGGACGCCACTGTTTGTTTTTTACATGCTTGTTTTTATGTATTTTATGTAAGTGCAACTTGTCACATTTACCTTTGATACTACACTATTGGAGGCCCTCCTTTGTTTCTCTTGTTCCCCCGGTTGAGATCCTCCAGGTACTCTTATCAGGGACCAGGTGCCTATTCGGTTTGCTATCAGGAGACATTGAGGAGACGGTCGTGTGGTGGAGATTGAGCTATTGTTTGCTGACTTTAATTCTCATTGAGGTGAGAGTTCTGGGAGACCAGACCGGTGTCTTTGGTGGAGTTTCCATTTCCTTTGGGATTAGTGGATATCTTAGCAACCCTGCTACTTCCACTTATGGACTTTATTATTTCTATTTTTTTCTATTTTCACATTTAAGATTTATTTACCCATCACCTTTATACATGTTTGTTATCTATGTGTCTGTATATTATTTATATATGAATTTTTTGCGCAATTACTTTATTTACCAATTATTATTTTTTGTTGTTGTGTATGCACTGCACAGTTTTTGCTGCAATTATTTACACTGTTTATTTAGGAAGACGTTATTTAGTAGCGCAGGAGTCTTTTTACACACTGACTGTCTATGAAATTGCCCCAGCCACTGTTCAAATCCAATACAGGGACAAAACCGGGAACAAACTTGGTCCGGGGACAGTGTCCTCAATCCGGGGGCCTGTCCCCAGAAACCAGGGATGTCTGGTCACTAGGGATGAGCCGAACACCCCCGGGGTCGGTTCGCACCAGAACGTTCGAACAGACCGCGGGTTCGCACGAATATTTCGAACCCCATTGAAGTCTATGGGACCCGAACGTTCGAATTCAAAAACTGTAGTTTTAAAGACCAAAATTCAATCAAATGTTGGAAAACGTCATTCAGAACCCGGGTCTTGCCCCAGGGAACATGTATCAATGGAATTTTTTTTTTTAAACGGCCGTTTTTTGCGGAGCAGCCATTTTAATGATGCTTAAAGTGAAAAAAAAATCCTTTAAATATCACACCTGCTGGGTGTCTATAGTAGTGGCACATGTTTAGAAATGTCCCTGCACAACATGAGAGGACTATAAAAAAAAAGTAATTAATGCTACTTGCGCAAGTTCTGTGTGGCAACATTATGTCGAATATTTTAGCGGTGGTGGGGGGCCATTATTGTTTTGTGAAAGAAATTTTTTAGAAAAAAGGGCACCCCTCAAACATACTGTAATTGAAGCGCAACAAGGAGCCACATGCAAAGTATTGCATCAAAAATTGTTATTAGGCGCACCTGTTAAACAGGGGCTGAAAAATTGTGCCTTGGGCACAACACAACACTTGCAACCCCTCCCACTAACTCCAATTGGAGCGCAACAAGGAGCCACGTGCAAATTATTGCATCAAAAATTGTTATTAGGCGCCCCTGTTAAACAGGGGCTGAAAAATTGTGCCTTGGGCACAACACAACACTTGCAACCCCTCCCAATAACTCCAATTGGAGCGCAACAAGGAGCCACGTGCAAATTATTGCATCAAAAATTGATATTAGGCGCCCCTGTTAAACAGGGGCTGAAAAATTGTGCCTTGGGCACAACACAACACTTGCAACCCCTCCCAATAACTCCAATTAGAGCGCAACAAGGAGCCACGTGCAAAGTATTGCATCAAAAATTGTTATTAGGCGCCCCTGTTAAACAGGGGCTGAAAAATTGTGCCTTGGGCACAACACAACACTTGCAACCCCTCCCAATAACTCCAATTGGAGCGCAACAAGGAGCAACGTGCAAAGTATTGCATCAAAAATTGTTATTAGGCGCCCCTGTTAAACAGGGGCAGAAAAATTGGGCCTTGGGCACAACACAGCAATGCAACCCCTCACAATAACTCCAATTGGAGCGCAACAAGGAGCCACGTGCAAAGTATTGCATCAAAAATTGTTATTAGGTGCCCCTGTTAAACAGGGGCTGAAAAATTGTGCCTTAGGCACTGGTGGCGGAGCCCAGAAACACAACATTTCTTACTAGCTATCAGCAAGAAAAGTGAGGAGGAGAAGGATATTCCATCAGCAGCATAAGAGGACAGTCACTCAGCATCAGCAGTCTAAAAGGGATCCGACATTTCAACAAAAAGATATTATTCATTAATATCAGCATCAGTTGCTTAGTAGCTGGTGTTGATCCAAGCCTGATTCATTTTGATGAAGGTCAGTCGATCAACAGAGCCGGTGGAGAGGCGTACACTGTGATCAGTCACAAAGCCTCCAGCAGCACTGAATGTCCGTTCTGAAAGAACACTGGATGCAGGGCAAGCCAGTAGCTCAATTCCGTACTGGGCAAGCTCTGGCCAGTGATCCATCCTCAAGACCCAGTAAGCCAGAGGATTTTCGGTGGGGAAGGTGTCCAAGTCGGATCTTGCCTCTAGGTATTCCCGGACCATGTAAACCAGAGGCTGGCAATGGTTGCTGGAACCGGTCAGACCTTGGGGCTGCGGACTAAAAAACTGCCTGAACGCATCGGTCAGACGACCACCTTCTCCACCGCCCCTTCTGTGACTCACCGAAGCCTCAGCAAGACGTTGTCCAGAGCCAGGTTTTGGTAATCCCCCCGGTTCTGGGAACGCATTGCACAGACCCTTCTGCAAGGCCTCCCGCAGAAGTTTCATCTTCCGCTCCCTCTGCGATGGCAACATAAAGTCCGCAACCTTACTCTTGTAACGTGGATCAAGGAGAGTCGCCAGCCAGTAATGATCCCTCTCCTTAATAGCACATACACGAGGATCCTTGCGCAGGCTTTGCAGGATCGGGGAGGCCATGCAGCATAGGTTTGCAGAGGCATTCGGGGCACAGTCCTCTGGGTCACTGAGGACGACAGGATCCA
The DNA here is from genome assembly GCA_029574335.1 of Rana kukunoris. Lineage (NCBI taxonomy): Eukaryota > Metazoa > Chordata > Amphibia > Anura > Ranidae > Rana > Rana kukunoris. Next base: position 173,594,453 of record CM056059.1, on the reverse strand, counting down.
CAGGCACCTCATCCCAGCCACGTAAAACTCCACGTGCTCCTTGGGACTGTAAATGATCCCTTGAAGACTGCTGCTGCTGAGTGCTAGGCTCCACCTCCATGCTGCTGATACAATCCTCCTCCTCCTCCTCCTCTTCCTGTGTGCTAGGTGGGCAAGCAGCACCACTGTCTGGGTAAAGGGGGCCTTGAGAGGTAAGGAAGTCCTCCTCTTCCTCCCTCTGTTCTGCCTCAAGGGCCCTGTCCATTATTCCACGTAGCGTGTGCTCCAACATGTGAATAAGAGGGACAGTCTCACTGATGCATGCACTGTCACTGCTCACCATCCTCGTGGCCTCCTCAAATGGTGACAGGACAGTGCATGCATCCCTGATCAAGGCCCACTGGCGTGGGGAAAAAAAACCTAGCTGCCCTGACCCAGTTCTGCTGCTATATTGGCACAGGTACTCATTGATGGCCCGCTGCTGCGTGTGCAGCCGCTGCAGCATGGCCAGCGTTGAGTTCCATCTGGTGGGCATGTCACAAATTAGGCGGTTATTGGGCAGGTTGTATTCCCTTTGGAGGTCAGTCAGCCGAGCAGTGGCATTATATGACCTCCGAAAATGCACACAGACTTTCCTGGCCTGCTTCAGGACATCCTGCAAGCCCGGGTACCTGCCCAAGAACCGCTACACCACCAAATTGAGGACATGCGCAAAACAGGGCACGTGGGTGAGTTTTCCCTGTCGCAGGGCAGAGAGGAGGTTGGTGCCATTATCGCTGACCACCATTCCAGGCTTCAGCTGGCGTGGCGTCAACCACCTCTCAGCCTGACCCTGCAGAGCTGACAAAACCTCTTCCCCAGTGTGGCTCCTGTCTCCCAAGCACACCAGCTCTAGCACCGCATGGCATCTCTTGGCCTGCATTCCTGCGTATCCCCTTGTATGCCTACGGAGCACGGCTGGTTCGGAGAAAACATCCCCACAGGAAGAGGCCACAGAGGAAGAAGAAGAGGAGGGGGTGGAGGAAAGAGGTGTGTCACAAGCAGTAGTATTGTTTTGAAGGCGTGGTGGCGGAACAACCTCCAAAACTACTGGACCTTGCCCTGCGTCCTTCCCAGCTGCCAGCAGAGTCACCCAATGCGCCGTAAAAGACAGGTAACATCCCTGTCCATGCCTGCTGGACCATGAGTCAGCGGTAATATGCACCTTACCACTGACCGCCCTGTCCAGCGAGGCATGGACATTGCCTTCCACATGCCGGTAGAGAGCCGGAATAGCCTTCCGTGAGAAAAAGTGGCGTTTTGGTACTTGCCACTGAGGTACTGCACATTGCACAAACTCATGGAAGGGGGCAGAATCTACCAACTGAAAAGGTAGCAGTTGAAGTGCTAGCAATTTCGCTAAGCTAGCATTCAACTGCTGGATGGCTGGGATTGTACTTCTTTCGGCGCTGCAGCAGCTAGGGCAGGGAAATTTGCCTAGTACTATCAGTAGATTGTCCGCTACTACTAGCTTGTGACACACCTATTTCTACACCTTCACTGCAGGCTTCAGAGAGGACTGGGGGTCTAGTGGGGTTGGAGGTCCCAGAAGGGCAAGAGGGGGTATGCTTTTGTCTTTGGTGTGGGTCTTTCTGGTGTGCTTGCCAACGAGCTGCATGGCAGGTCGACATATGTCTGGACAAGCATGTGGTACCCAGGCGGTTGATGTTTTGGCCACGCGAGATACGCTTGCGACATAAGTTGCAAAAAGCAAAGGTACGATCTTGTGGACATGTTTCAAAAAAATGCCCACACCAAAGAACTTTTGCTGTACCGGTCAGACACAGCAGCGCCATGCACAAGCGCCGTAGATGTGCGCTGTAATGCAGTGGGTGTGACCTTAAGCTGCCCCCTGGAGGGCATCCTGCCTCTTTGGAGATGTGCCTGTGCCTCGTCCTCCTCATCCTCCTCCTCCTCTCTCCTATCAGGCACCCAGGTAGAGTTAGTGACCTCATCATCCCCTCCCTCCTCATCACTGTCAACAACCTGGCAGTATGCTCCAGCTGGGGGAACATCATCACTGACAAATTGCTGTCCCTCTCGGACACCCCCTCTCCCTGGGCTCACATCAATGGCTTCCTCTATCAGTGTTCCGTCATCGGAGTCTTCAAAACGCTGCGCATCTTCCTGCAGCATGTACCCAACACTGTTGAAACAGTTCGGGGGACTCCTCAGGAGAACATGATAGTACTAGGGAAGTATTGTGTGAAGCCATTGTGCAGAGGGAAGAGGATGCCTTGGCAGCTGTTTGCCAGATAAACTTTGATCAGTCTGTGTGAGAGAGGATGAGGAGGATGAGGACGGCTTGGTCATCCACTCTACTAATTTCTCTGCATGTTGAGGCTCAACACGGCCAGCTCCCGAAAAGAAGGACGAGCGGCCACGGCCACGGCCATGTGCTGAAGAGGATGCACCACATACACTACCAGCGTTACCTCTACATGCAGAGCCTGCTTGCCCTCGTGACTCTCTGCCTCTCTTTGTTGTCCTTCCAGACATATTTATGCATTCAGGTGGTATATAACAGCACACGTACAGTGACACTAACTGTGTTCAGGTGGTATATAACAGCACAGGTGCGGTGGCACTAACTGTGCTCAGGTGGTATATAAAAGCACACGTACAGTGACACTAACTGCGTTCAGGTGGTATATAACAGCACAGGTGCGGTGGCACTAACTGTGCTCAGGTGGTATATAAAAGCACACGTACAGTGACACTAACTGCTCTCAGGTGGTATATAACAGCACACGTCCAGTGACACTAACTGCGCTCAGGTGGTATGTAACAGCACAGGTGCGGTGACACTAACTGCGCTCAGGTGGTATGTAACAGCACACTAACAGTGACACTAACTGCGCTCAGGTGGTATATAACAGCACACGTACAGTGACACTAACTGCGCTCAGGTGGTATATAACAGCACACGTCCAGTGACACTAACTGCGCTCAGGTGGTATATAACAGCACACGTCCAGTGACACTAACTGCGCTCAGGTGGTATATAACTGCACACGTCCAGTGACACTAACTGCGCTCAGGTGGTATATAACAGCACACGTACAGTGACACTAACTGCGCTCAGGTGGTATATAAAAGCACACGTACAGTGACACTAACTGCGCTCAGGTTGTATATAACAGCACACGTCCAGTGACACTAACTGCGCTCAGGTGGTATATAACAGCACACGTCCAGTGACACTAACTGCGCTCAGGTGGTATATAACAGCACACGTCCAGTGACACTAACTGCGCTCAGGTGGTATATAACAGCACACGTCCAGTGACACTAACTGCGCTCAGGTAGTATATAACAGCACAGGTGCGGTGACACTAACTGCGCTCAGGTGGTATGTAACAGCACACGTACAGTGACACTAACTGCACTCAGGTGGTATATAACAGCACACGTACAGTGACACTAACTGCGCTCAGGTGGTATATAACAGCACACGTCCAGTGACACTAACTGCGCTCAGGTGGTATATAACAGCACACGTCCAGTGACACTAACTGCGCTCAGGTGGTATATAACAGCACACGTCCAGTGACACTAACTGCGCTCAGGTGGTATATAACAGCACACGTACAGTGACACTAACTGCGCTCAGGTGGTATATAACAGCACACGTCCAGTGACACTAACTGCGCTCAGGTGGTATATAACAGCACACGTCCAGTGACACTAACTGCGCTCAGGTGGTATATAACAGCACACGTACAGTGACACTAACTGCGCTCAGGTGGTATATAACAGCACACGTCCAGTGACACTAACTGCGCTCAGGTGGTATATAACAGCACACGTCCAGTGACACTAACTGCGCTCAGGTGGTATATAACAGCACATGTACAATGACACTAACTGCGCTCAGGTGGTATCTATCTATCTATCTATCTATCTATCTATCTATCTATCTATCTATCTATCTATCTATCTATCTATCTATCTATCTATGTGAAAAGACACTGTGTCTCTATCTATCTATCTCTCTCTGTCTGTCTCACTTCTCTAAGCAAGCCGGAACACACTACACGAGGCCGCCCCGGGAGGACGCCTTTTATAGTGTGGGGCTTGTGCTAAAGCCCTGAGCCCTAATTGGCCAAAGCACCCAGGCTTTGGCCAATTAGGTCTCTTTGTTTTTTGGGCGCTGTGATTGGCCAAGCATGCGGGGTCATGGTGCATGCTTGGCCAATCATCAGCGCGCAGCGCCGCAGTGAATTATGGGTCATTCGAATTTGGCGCGAACGACCCGATTTGTTCGTTTTCGACGAACGATCGAACGGCCAATTTTCGATGCGAACATGTGTTTGCATCGAACACGAAGCTCATCCCTACTGGTCACCCTAGGTAAAGAGGGTAAGTTGTGTATTTTCGGGGGGGAAAGGGGGTAGGCCAAAGCTGCGTTATAAACCCACGATGGCACTGAAAGGCCATTAATGTTTGCACATCTAAGCGCTGAATTGACACCATCACAATATATATTTATTTTTCCTTTTATTCCCAGAAGCTTATGCCATTCCATCCTATTACCAGCAGCCATATGCGTGCGCACAGGGCGTGCCAGGTGTGCCTGGGCACACCCTAATCATGCTGTGCTGCACAGATTCACCCTGCTGTTTGGCTGCATAAGAAGGGACTGGGGAATCTGTCCTAAAAGTGAGATATCAAGAGTCTGTTTAGACCTCTGATATCTCACCAAAGCCCCCCAATGGAGCTCCTAAAAAATTGTATAAAAATAATAATAATAATAATTTATTATTAAAGATAATTGTAAAAAATAGAAAAAATTGTAAAAAAAAAAGTTACGATAAAAAAATAATAAAAATACTACTGACATCAATCTCTTCCCTACTGACACAGTCCACTGCTCTACTGATATATATATATATATACACACACACAAACATGTGTGTTTGAGCTTTCGGTGCACACCCTAATGTCATGGTCTGCGCACACCTATGCCAGCAGCACAGGCCGGATTGGTCACGTACAACACGAGACACTCAGTGAGCAGACATTGTAGGTAGGTGGGATTGGGAATCCTGCGCATTCTGTCTCCTCCACCCCCCCATCCTCTAGAAGCTCCTCCATAAATGGGATACTTTGCCCTTTGACCTTGTCTATACAGCACTTGGAATGGAGCATCGTCTTCCAATTTCACACTCCTAATTCAAACCCTGCTCTCACCACAACTGCAGACGGAGGGAAGCAAAATAAAAAGAAAAACGAGGAAGAGAAAATTTATTTTATGGCTCTTTAGTGCAAATTGTGGGAAACGTCTGATTACCGCGTTTAACCCCTGTTTTTGTAGCATTCTGAAATGGCTGTAAATATGTCAGCACTATGCAAATTGCAATAGCCGTCTGACCTTGGACAGGACGCTTTGTCGCCTCTTTGGCCCGGGTGGTGCTCTCTGCTTTAGATATACTACAAAGTGCATCTGCCTTTTATCCCTCAATGTTATGCCATTATACTGCTGGAATAAGAGACTTTTCTGCACAACCACACTTTGAATGATCACACAAAAATAACCGCATAGTTTTGGGCTTATTCACGCCAGGTTTGCTGAACTGCATTTCTCAACGCAGGTGCAAAACAAGGACAACTGCTTTCTACGTGTCCTGTTCCTATCACACTAGTGCAATGGTGCTTGTTGAGAAAAAATGTATGCATTAAAGGGGTTGTAAAGGAATTTTTTTTTTTTCATAATAAGCATCCTTTACCTGCAGACATTCCTCTATTTCTTCTCTGTTCTGTTCACTTCCTGCTTGTCTGATTTTACTGACCACCGTGAAGGGAGGCTTTACTGCAGTGGTCAGTGACGTGCTCGCCCCCTCCTGGGAACTACATCTGTGCGACAGGACACTCTCTGCGTGTTAGAGACTTCAAGAAGGTGTGAATTACTGGGCGTGCCTCAATGCATACTGGGAAATGTAGTTCTTTCATGAACGAGCGCCGCAAACCAGGAAGTGATTGAGAGAACAGAAACTAGAACGCCGGAGGTGATATAGATGAAGGAATTTAATAGGTATTTACTAGTTTTTTTAACAGAATCATTACACTATTCTGTCTGTCTACCTTGCAGACATTAATTTTAGGCAAAAAATGATTTTCCTTTACAACTCCTTTAAGGTCTCATTTATACTTGGGGGGGCAGTAAAAACATGTAACTTTTCCCAAATAAGCTGAAAAGGCAGTAGATGAGGGTGTTCGCATGCCACGATGCATACAATCCATTCACCTGTATGTTGCACTGCCAAAGGTGTGCGCACATGGTGCACCAGGTGTGCATGGGCACACCCTAATCACCTGGTGTGCTGCAGATTCCCCCTGTTTAGTTCCCTGATATTTCACCAAGTCCTCTAATGGGGCTCCAAAAAAAATTAACGTTTAAAATAAAATAAAAGAATTGTAAAAAATAATAAAAAAAATATATAAAAATATAAACAATTAAAAAATAAGACAGTGGATTATGTCAGTAAGGGAGAGGTTGGTGCCCAAGTGCCCGATTGGTCAGTCCGTCCCTGATGGAAAGAGCTCTGTGCTGAGCCGCTTGCTGTTGATTCACAGACTAAAGCATCATAAAACAGATACATAATGCAGCGCTGTGTTCAGAGGCGTCAGAACATTTTTAAAATTTGACATCCGAGTGCTTTAACCACTTAAGGCCCCCCACACGACAATATACGTCGGCAGAATGGCATTGCTGGACACAGGGACGTATTTATACGTCCCCTTTAAGAGCCCTGCCGCGGGTCGCGAGCGCGCCGGAGCGGTCCGAAACTCCGTGACTGCGCCCGCGGGACCCGTGGACCCGACCGCCGCCGGTGTCCCACGATCGGTCACTGGAGCTGAAGAACAGGGAGAGGTGAGTGTAAACACACCTTCCCCGTTCTTCTGTGTGGCAATGTCAGTGATTATCTGTTCCCTGTTATAGAGAACGACGGTCAGTGACGTCACGCTATAGCCATGCCCCCCTACAGTAAGAATCACTCCCTTAGGGCACACTTAACCCCTTAGCGCCACCTACTGGTTAACCCCTTCACTGCCATTGTCATTTTCACAGTAATCAGTGCATTTTTATAGCACTTTTCGCTGTGAAAATGACAATGGTCCCAGAAATGTGTTAAAAGTGTCCAATGTGTCCGTCATAATGTTGCAGTCACAAAAAAAATTGCTGATCCATTACTAGTGAAAAAAAAATTATTAATAAAAATGCCATAAAACTATCCCCTATTTTGTAAACGCTATACATTTTTCGTGAATAAGCACTGATCCAGTGCAAAAAGCCATGAATAAGCACTGATCCAGTGCAAAAAGCCATGAATAAGCACTGATCCAGTGCGAAACACGTCGGCTGCTCCTTGTTTTCCACTGCTGTGACCCTGTTTTTGTACATGCTGTCTATTGAATAAAAGACCACCCATCAGGTTTTGGAGTGCGGCTATCCATTTTTCTTTGTCCTCATTTTGCTTAGTGCACCGCCAGCACCCTCGGTATCCTGCACCACCTGTAACCATATAGTGATCCCACCTGGAGCGGTGACTCCTTTCTCTCTATACATTTTTCGTGAACCAATCAATACCACATTTTTACCAAAAATATGTAGAATACATATCGGCCTAAACTGAGGAAAAAAAATAATTTTTTATATATTTTTGGGGGATATTTATTATAGCAAAAAGTAAAAATTTCAAAATTGTCGCTCTATTTTTGTTTATAGCGCAAAAAATAAAAACCGCACAGGTGATCAAATACCACCAATAGAAAGCTCTATTTTCTGGAAAAAAAGGACGCCAATTTTGTTTGGGAGCCATGTCGCACGACCACGCAATTGTCAGTTAAAGCGACGCAGTGCCGAATCGCAAAAAGGGGCCAGGTCCTTTACCAGCATAATGGTCCGGGTCTTAAGTGGTTAATTTCTACACATACATGTGCATGTGGAAGTATATATGAACGTATATCCATCAATTACAACACTGGCAGGTAGAAGAGGATAAACGAAAATGTTATGCATACGTACATCTGTGCGCCCGTACACACATACACACAAGTTCTTTGCAAGACATAACTTGTGTTTTTTAATTGGGATATTTCTGCCAACAAGCTTCTCCAGATTACATCCCTGTACAAGACCTCATATTTTTATTTTATTTTTTAATAACAAATGCAATAATTTAGAGGTAGGATAGAAGAAGAAGAACTCTTGAAACCGCTAAATATAACCATTTATTGCGCTCGTTATTAGTGTTTAGGGCTCATCCAGATGTGTGGCAACCTTTGCTGCCTCTCTGAAAAGCAAACTACAGTGGGTGGCTTTTTAGAGGGTGGTTGACAATCAGCTGGAATGGGATATGTAGCCCCCTCACCGCCTGTTTTAACCCTCAAAAGACCAAACCACTGTGCTGCAATCACATGCATTGCAAGGAGTCGTGACTCCATTAACTTGAATGGGTCTATCTTTGAAAATGCAAGAAAAGGGACTTTAAAGATGCCATAAACACATATTTCATAAAAATATAATTTTTTATTTTACTCCAACATTAAAAATATGTAAATACAAACAGATATTAAAAGCAAGCAAGGGATATCATATACAAATTGTTATACTCTTCGCTTGACATGTTTCTCCAATCAGCTTCTTCAGGAGCTGTAAAGGTAGCTGACCCCTGCACTCTCTCACTCCCTACCCCTGCGCCCCTGTGTGTGACTTATTCCTGACTCCTGCACGTTAGGGTGGGGATGGAGAAGAGGGGGGTGAGCAGAGTTGGGGTGGATATGGAGAAAAGGGGAGTGAGCAGAGTTGGGATGGATATGGAGAAGAGGGGCGTGAGCAGAGTTGGGGTGAATATGAAAAAGAGGGGGTGAGCAGAGTTGGGGTGGGGATAGAGAAGAGGGGGTTGAGCAGAACTGGGGTGGATATGGAGAAGAGGAGGGTGAGCAGAGTTGGGTTGGATATGGAGAAGAGGGGGGTGAGCAGAGCTGGGGTGGATATGGAAAAGATGTGGGTGAGCAGAGTTGGGGTGGGGACAGAGAAGAGGGGGGTGAGCAGAGCTGGGGTGGATATGAAGAAGAGGAGGGTGAGCAGAGCTGGGGTGGATATGGAGAAGAGGGGGGTGAGCAGAGTTGGGGTGGGGACAGAGAAGAGGGGGTGAGCAGAGTTGGGGTGGATATTAAGAAGAGGAGGGTGAGCAGAGTTGGGGTGGGGATAGAGAAAAGGCGGGTGAGCAGAGCTGGGGTGGATATGGAGAGTAGGAGGGTGAGGAGAGCTGGGGTGGATATGGAGAAAAGGGGGGTGAGCAGAATTGGGGTGGATATGAAGAAGAGGGGGGTGAGCAGAGTTGGGGTAGGGATAGAGAAGAGGGGGGTGAGCAGAGCTGGGGTGGATATGGAGAAGAGGAGGGTGAGCAGAGTTGGGGTGGGGATGGAGAAGAGGGGGGTGAGCAGAGCTAGGGTGGATATGGAGAAGAGGGGGGTAAGCCGAGTTGGGGTGGGGATGGAGAAGAGGGGGGTGAGCAGAGTTGGGGTGGATATGGATGAGAAAGGGGGGTGAGCAGAGCTGGGGTGGATATGAAGAAGAGGAGGGTGAGCAGAGTTGGGGTGGATATGGAGAAGAGGGGGGTGAGCAGAGCTGGGGTGGATATGAAAAAGATGGGGGTGAGCAGAGTTGGGGTGGGGACAGAGAAGAGGGGGGTGAGCAGAGCTGGGGTGGATATGAAGAAGAGGAGGGTGAGCAGAGCTGGGGTGGATATGGAGAAGAGGGGGGTGAGCAGAGTTGGGGTGGTGACAGAGAAGAGGGGGTGAGCAGAGTTGGGGTGGATATTAAGAAGAGGAGGGTGAGCAGAGTTGGGGTGGGGATAGAGAAAAGGCGGGTGAGCAGAGCTGGGGTGGATATGGAGAGGAGGAGGGTGAGGAGAGCTGGGGTGGATATGGAGAAAAGGGGGGTGAGCAGAATTGGGGTGGATATGAAGAAGAGGGGGGTGAGCAGAGTTGGGGTAGGGATAGAGAAGAGGGGGGTGAGCAGAGCTGGGGTGGATATGGAGAAGAGGAGGGTGAGCAGAGTTGGGGTGGGGATGGAGAAGAGGGGGGTGAGCAGAGCTAGGGTGGATATTGGAGAAGAGGGGGGTAAGCCGAGTTGGGGTGGGGATGGAGAAGAGGGGGGTGAGCAGAGTTGGGGTGGATATGGATGAGGAAGGGGGGTGAGCAGAGCTGGGGTGGATATGAAGAAGAGGAGGGTGAGCAGAGTTGGGGTGGATATGGAGAAGAGGGGGGGGGGTGAGCAGAGCTGGGTTGGATATGGAGAAGAGGGGGGTGAGCAGAGTTAAGGGTGGATATGGAGAAGAGGGGGGTGAGCAGAGTTGGGGTGGATATGGAGAAGAGGGGGGTGAGCAGAGTTGGGTGGATATGGAGAAGAGGGGGTGAGCAGAGTTGGGGTGGATATGGAGAAGAGGGGGGTGAGCAGAGTTGGGTGGATATGGAGAAGAGGGGGGCGAGCAGAGCTGGGGTGGATATGGAGAAAAGGAGGGTGAGCAGAGTTTGGTGGATATGGAGAGGAGGGGGGTGAGCAGAGTTGGGTGGATATGGAGAAGAGGGGGGTGAGCAGAGTTGGGTGGATATGGAGAAGAGGGGGTGAGCAGAGTTGGGGTGGATATGGAGAAGAGGGGGTGAGCAGAGTTGGGTGCATATGGAGAAGAGGGGGGTGAGCGGAGCTGGGGTGGATATGGAGAAGAGGGGGGTGAGCAGAGTTGGGTGGATATGGAGAAGAGGGGGGCGAGCAGAGCTGGGGTGGATATGGAGAAGAGGGGGGTGAGCAGAGTTTGGTGGATATGGAGAGGAGGGGGATGAGCAGAGTTGGGTGTATATGGAGAAGAGGGGGGTAAGCAGAGTTGGGTGGATATGGAGAAGAGGGGGTGAGCAGAGTTGGGGTGGATATGGAGAAGAGGGGGTGAGCAGAGTTGGGTGCATATGGAGAAGAGGGGGGTGAGCGGAGCTGGGGTGGATATGGAGAAGAGGGGGGTGAGCAGAGTTGGGTGTATATGGAGAAGAGGGGGGTAAGCAGAGTTGGGTGGATATGAAGAAGAGGGGGTGAGCAGAGTTGGAGTGGGGATGGAGAAGAGGGGGGTGAGCAGAGCTGGGGTGGATATGGAGAAGAGGGGGGTGAGCAGAGTTGGGTGGATATGGAGAAGAGGGGGGTGAGCAAAATTGGGGTGGTGATGTAGAATAGGGGGGTGAGCAGAGTTGGGGGTGGGGATGGAGAAGAGGGGGTGAGCAGAGTTGGGGTGGATATGGAGAAGAGGGGGTGAGCAGAGTTGGGTGGATATGCAGAAGAGGGGGTGAACAGTGTTGCTGCTGGGAAAGGAGGTAGGGGGAGGGATAGACCAGCAATCAATGTTCTGCTGCTCTGTCTCATGGCAGCACCTGAGCTCCAACTTAACTCACTAGCGCCACTGTCCGTTACAGAGGTGGATTTTCGGGATTCTGCCTGGGACAGGCTCAGACCGGGAAACATTGGTCTAATTTATGTGGCAGTCCCAGGCGATCCACAACTGTTGGCAAATATGTATGTTATGGGCACCTTATCGGGCACCAGCCGGTATAAAGGGGCTCTTACTGCTAGATCTCTAATTTATTACTCTGCTAGAGCATGAGAGCTCCCAACACAGATACATAAAAGAAAGTCACACATTTCAGAGGGGAAGAGGGGAAATAAACAAATGGGGACACTAGTTCTGGTGACCTGGGGGTCCCCTTAATTTTCGCTCACTTCCTCTTTGGCTAATGAACAGGAAGTGAAGGTAAATCTCCCCAACGAGACACGGACAGCAAAAAAAAGACGGAAACTGGCAGGGGTTAAAGCACTCTGTGATTCTATCCAAATTGGAAAAAAAAAAATTTTGCCTTTAGTTCTACCCTAAACATACCCCTAAATGATCCAAGTTTCACCCCTCCCACTTGTTGGACACATGTTAATTGCTTCCTTAGATAACAGGAAGCCTATCATGAAGACCCTCCTTGTAGCTTTGATGAAAGGATGCTGTGCCGTGCTTGTAAAAGTGACAGATCGTAAGCTTTATTCCAGGTGGTTCTTGGAGTATTTATCATGCGATAAATATGCGCACTGATCACGCCTGCTGTCACTGCAAAGCTCTGCTATTTGGAGGCCAGGGTAATACTTCCAGAGCCAACGAAGCCCAAGCATGAAAAGACAGGTCTGCCGGTGTACCTGCCATAGTTTAATGATATTATCTCATGTTTTGAAATTTAGCATTTAATCAAGCTTTCATCATCCTGTAATATATTGTGAACCCGCATCCACGGGCTGGGTTGTAATTTCCACAATCTCCAAATGTGATTGTTTCTACTTTAAAGTTTGGAAGACCCGAGGCGCTGCCGTGATAAAATGTCAGAAGTCATGAAATGTCTATTCTTGCAATCAAAGGGCGGGGATGAGTTTAGCAAGACACTGGGAGATTTTTTTTTTTTTTAATAGGAAAAACAGAAAGTTTAAAAAAAGTAATTGGGTTTATTAAACAGGTTATTTGCCCAATGCAGAGCAATGCAACAGGTTTACATAACCGGTTCAGACCCGGACCAATATGCAGGTTAAGGACCTTGCTCCTTTTTGCGATTTGGCACTGCCTCGCTTTAACTGACAATTGCGCGGTCATGCGACGTGGCTCCCAAACAAAATTGGCGTCCTTTTTTCCCCATAAATAGAGCTTTCTTTTGGTGGTATTTGATCACCTCTGCTTTTTTTTTTTTGCCCTATAAACAAAAATAGAGCGACAATTTTGAAAAAAAATCAATATTTTTTACTTTTTGCGATAATAAATATCCCCAAAAAAGATATACAAAAACATTTTGTTTTCCTCAGTTTAAGCCTATACGTATTCTTCTACCTATTTTTGGTAAAAAAAAATCGCAATAAGCGTTTATTGATTGGTTTGCGCAAAATGTATGGGGCCAGATTCACAAAGACTTACGCCGACGTATCTACTGATACGCCGTCGTAAGTCCAAATGTGCGCCGTCGTATCTATGCGCTGATTCTTTAAATCAGATACGCCTGAATTTTGCCAAGATACGACCGACGTAAGTCTCCTACGCCGTCGTATCTTGGGTGGATATTTACGCTGGACGCATTCAGCGTTCCCATTATAAATATGCAAATGAGCAAGAAACCCCGATTCACGAACGTACGTACGCCCGACGCAGTAATCTACGACGTTTACGTAAGGCGTTTTTCCGGCGTAAAGATAAACCACCAAAAAGGTGGCGCATCCCATGCAAGGTATGGATGTCGGAACAGCCGTCGTTTTTACGTTGTTTACGTAAGTCGTACGTGAATGGGGCTGTGACGTTCACGTCGCAGGCAGTGTTCGACGTGTATCTTAGGCCAGTGTTTCTCAACTCCAGTCCTCAAGGCACACCAACAGGTCATGTTTTCAGGATTTCCCTCAATTGAAACAGCTGTGGTAATTACTAAGGCAGTGAACCTGATCGGATCACCTGTGCAAAATAAAGGAAATCCTGAAAACATGACCTGTTGGTGTGCCTTGAGGACTGGATTTGGGAAACACTGTCTTAGGCATTCTATTCAACGTGATTCTGGGCATGCGCGCGCGTGCGCCGTTTTACATGGGGTCACGGTTAATTTAAATGAAGCACGCCCACTACCTGCCTACTTTGAATTAGGCAGGCTTATTTACACTACGCCGGCACAACGTACGGCGCGACTGCTTTGAGAATACTGTTCTGGGCTCCCTGTTTTACGTTGGCGTAGCACAAATGAGATGCGCTATGCCGGCCAAAAAATACGCCGCTGTACCTGAATCTGGCCCATAGCGTTTACAAAATAGGGGATAGTTTTATGGCATTTTTATTAATATTTTTTTTTTACTACTAATGGCGGCTATCAGCGATTTTTTTTTCATGACTGTAACATTATGACGGACACATCGGACACTTTTGACACATTTTTGGGACCATTGTAATTTTCATAGCGAAAAGTGCTATAAAAATGCACTGATTAGTGTAAAAATGACAATAGTAGTGAAGGGATTAACCACTAGGGGGCGCTGTAGGGGTTAAGTGTGACCTCATGTGTGTTTCTAACTGTAGGGCGGCGGGGCTGGACGTGTGACGTCAGTGATCGTCGTTCCCTATAACAGGGAACAGACGATCACTGGCATTGCCACAGAGAAGAACGGGGAAGGTTTGTTTACACACACACACACCTCTCCCGGTTCTTCAGCTCCTGTGACCCGATCGCGGGGCACACACGGCGATTGGTTCCGTGGGTCCCACGGGTGTGGTGACGGAGCTTAGGACTGGGTCGCGATCATACCACCGGCGGCTCGCTTGCGACCCTCTTAAAGGGGACGTATATATATACGTCTCTGTGCCCAGCCGTGCCATTCTGCCGACGTATATCATTGTGTGGCAGTCCTTAAGTGGTTAATGGGGATCATCGAAAAAAAATACATATCCCATACATGAAGTACATGCATGTAGGTGGGGTGCATAGCTCCTAACTGTCCCTGATTTGGAGGGACTGTCCCTGATTTGGAGCAATGTCCCTCTGTCCCTCATTCCTCCTCATTTTTCCCTCATTTTGATCTAATCTATAGAGTTGTATATAAAATGCACTTTTTATCTTTTAAAAAGTGTTTTTCACCTGCATGTCTAAATTCCAAAAGCCAATATAAAGGAATAGTAGTGGTAAAAAAAAAACCCTTGTGGGTTTAACCAATCGGGTCTTTTTGTACAATTCTCCTTTAAAGGGGCGTGACAGGGGGTGTGTCCGATGCCTGCATAAGGCATTGGTCCCCTGGAGCAGAGAACTGGGGGGGGGGTGCAGCCGCCTCAAAAGAAGCGGGGGGGCTGCCGCTAATTGAGAAGCGGTGGGTGCCAAAAAAAGAGAGGTGTTGCCCTGGATGCCCCTTATAAAAAAAAATGTAAAAAAAGGGGGGTTGCCATCCGGGGCCCTGGGGACCTCTGGGCCCTTTAATAAAAAGAAAGCAAGAGAAATAAAAAAAAAAAGTAAAAAAAAAAAGGGGGGCTGCCATCCGGGGCCCTGGGGCCCTTTGAGAATAATAATAAATATATATTGTGACAGGAAGTCAGGTAAATCTGTGGGTGTTGTCACAGACCGGAGATACATTTCTGCCTTGTTTAGACAATACACCAATTACTACCAGGTGTCGGCTACAGAGGTAGCCAGAAAGGTTTAGGGCGTTGGAAAACTTCAGCTGTTCAGAATGAAGCAATTAAGGCCTATATAAGTTATCCAAAGGATGACTACTGATTGCTGCATCCTGAGGCTTTTTGAGTTAAGGAGAGCAGTGAGAAAGACTTCTGAAGAGGTGAGGTGGTTGTTGATTTTTCTGTGTGATAAAAATCAAAAAGACTATTGTTTCTCTGCTGTATGACCAGCAGTGTCTGCCCAGCAGTAGGCTGTGCCAGACTCCATAGAAAGGGTTCCGGTTTGGTGAAGGTAGACGCCCCAAGTGGCCAGGGTTTATTTTATGTTTTGTTTTGTTTATGCTGTTTGGATGCTTGCACTTGTTTCCAGCAATATGGAAGAATAAACCAAACTCTTTGTTTTCAACCGTCTTCAGCTGCCTCTCTGTATAGTTCAGTGTGTAGTGACCCCATCCAGGGGGTCACACACCCCTGCCACCGAGCTAACCCCTTACAATATATATGGGGACCTCTTAGCCCTTTAATAAAAAAATAAATAAAACTATATATATATAAAATATGTTCTTATAAAAAAAAGGGGGGGCTGCCATCGGGGACCCTGGGGACCTTTGGGCCCTTTAATAATAATAATAAATATATATATATATATATATATATATATTTTTTTTTTTTTTTATATCATTTTTTTTTTGAATAAAGGGGGTTTGCCATCTGGGGCCCTGGGGACCTCCAGGCCCCTTACAAGAAAAAAGAATTAAAAAAAGGGGGGGTTGCCATCCAGGCCCCTTACAGGTGTACTGCCTGATGGCGGCCCTGCATCCACTCCAAATCCTAAATCCAACAAAGCACATGGGAAATGACACAAGAACATACCGGCCTAATGCTACAAAAAAAATAAAAAATGGCCCCTCCATGCACACGTAGAAATCTAAATGGGCCCTTCATTTATGAAAAGGATTATTCTTCTAAACCTGCACCGGAGTTATTTGGCCACTTTAGATGTAAACAGTTGCTTAGCAGGGTCATTACATGAAGGCCTTTGACTTGCATGCCTAATAAGAAAGACCGAATCGCTCGCCAAACTTCCCCCAGGAATAAATGGCGACCTTGTGGTTCCTTGGTGTTCTCTCTCCTCTGTTTCCATGCCAGTATTTCCTTCTTTCTGTGCTTGTCTCTCTAAACGTCCTCCCCGTAGGCCTGACGGGTTCCTGTACCTGCTTTGTGCGCCGTGTCCATGGCTGGACTTCCTGTGTGTAGCGAGTTTGATGAATGCTCGCAATCCCTGCGTCCATTAACCCCTCTCCGAGTTCCCTCTAGCACTTTGTCTGGCGAGACGTTGCGATGTGTACACAAACAAACATTTGTGCGGCGTGACATATAATACTCACATGGGCTCAATGATCTCTTTATTCCGTCTCTCTCTGGGGAATATATTACACCGGCCCTTCTATTTATTTTTGCTTTTATATTACCTCACTTGACTTTTTTTTTCAAAACAAGCGGCATCCCTGCGACGTTCCACATGGGAACCATCACTAAATAGCGACCCTGTTTTGTGTCACTGCAGTGGAAGATGTGTAAAAGTTCTACTAGTGTTTCTATACAAGCTGACAACAGTGCAAAATCCTTCTTAATGTTATATTTCCACCAGTGCTTTAAGTGGGCCGGAACGCGGCGGTACTCAGTACCGCCACTTCCAAAAATGGCCCTGGAGAGTACCAGCACCTCTCCGTGCGCCCAGTACGTGGGTTTCCCGTACCGGAACGCACTGGCGTAGCGGGGGGGGGGGGGCTTCTGGACCGGGGGAAAAATTGCAGGGGGGCAAAATCCTGGCGTCCGCAGAATGCGCCGCCGCCGCCACCTTAGGAAAGGCCGCGGCTTTGGCCT
Organism: Rana kukunoris; assembly: GCA_029574335.1. Lineage (NCBI taxonomy): Eukaryota > Metazoa > Chordata > Amphibia > Anura > Ranidae > Rana > Rana kukunoris. Next base: position 173,577,339 of record CM056059.1, on the reverse strand, counting down.
AGCTCTGGAGCTATCGGCCATCTTGGTACACCCGGCAGCGGCGCGCGATGAGTTTTTTTTCAGCCCTTCCGCCTGGTTGGCTGGTGGAACTGTCTGTCTCCCTTGATGTGGGAGTGGCGGGAAACACCAGCCAACTAGGCAGAAGGGCTAAAAAAAAACAGATAACGGCGCAGGAGATTGGCGGGCGGTGGAGTGGGAGGCACTGTACCTCTGTGCTGCGCTGATTGGCCTGGAAGTTGGAACATGTGTTTACAGCGCGACGGCGGCGGCAAGTTTCTCCATCTCCAGCAAGGTAAGCAAAGGGGAGAGAGAGAAGGGGGGGGGGTCGGTGTAAATCTAAAGGGGTGCACTGCCTGATCCCCACCTATCCACCTCAGAGCCTGTCATTTTAGTAAGACTGCTGGGACTTGTAGTTCTCCATCTTCTCCTGGGGCTCAAGTGCATGCAATCCACACCCATCCACCTCAGAGCCTTATTGTATGTATAACCTGCTGGGACTTGTAGTTCTCCAATCTCCATGAGCCCCAGGAGAAGATGGAGAACTACAAGTCCCAGCAGTCTTACTAAAATGACAGGCTCTGAGGTGGATAGATGTCTGGACAGTGACAATTGGTGGCACAGTGGTGACGATTGATGGCACAGTGAAGTTGGGATCTTTCACTTCCGAGAAACGCACAGTATCGTGCGGAGTCCCCCAAGGATCGCCTCTGTCGCCGGTGTTATTCAACATCTATCTTCGTCCCCTTTTTGAAATAATTAGCAGCCAAAAACTGCTTTATCACTCATATGCAGACGATACGCAACTGTATTTCCGCATATGCAATAAAAAGGATCATCACCTCAATCTAGAGACATGCCTCTCTTTGATAGAGAACTGGATGACAAAGAGTTACCTAAAACTCAACGGAGCAAAAACAGAACTTCTACTGTTTCACGCCAAGCGCACGAATCACCCGGGGACAACTTGGATACCCCCGCCCATTTTGGGCAAAATCATCACCCCTAGCACCAAAGTCAAAAGTCTTGGGGTCATCTTTGACCCCTACATGACAATGGATGCACAAATAGGGTCTGTAGTCAGCGGATCTCACCATCTGCTACGCCTACTACGCAGACTTACTCCTTTCATCCCCAAAGAAGACGTACCAGTCGTGGTGGGAGCAATTGTGAATTCAAGATTAGACTATGCAAATGCTCTTTACCTCGGACTCCCCAAGTACCAAATCGCTCGTCTTCAAGTCGTGCAAAATACGGCCGCTAGACTTGTGACTGGAAAAAAACCATGGGAATCAATCTCACCTTCTCTGAGATCCCTTCACTGGTTGCCAGTAAAAGACAGAATTGTTTTTAAAACTCTCTGCCTAACACATAGATGTATTCATGGGAATGCCCCCCATTATCTATGTGAAAAAATAAAAGCTCACAATCCCAATCGCGTTCTGCGATCCACTAATCAAAATCTGCTCCAGATTCCGAAAGCCAACTTTAAGTCCAAAGGAGAAAGAAGATTCGCGCTCCAAGGTCCCAGACTATGGAACGCTTTACCGACCAGTATTCGGTTGGAGGAGAACCACCTCGCATTCAGGAGAAAGATCAAGACTCATCTCTTTTGATTTCAAAAGAGAAAGGAACAACAAGCGCCCAGAGGCGATTAAATTCGCATGTGTTGCGCTATACAAGTTTTTCATTCATTCATTCATTCACAGTGGTGACAATTGGCATGGTACAGTGACTGCATTTGATGGCATGGCACAGTGGTTGCGTTTGTTGGCATGGCACAGTGGTGACAATTGATGGCACAGTGGCTGCATTTGATGGCATGGCACAGTGGTTGCGTTTGGCATGGCACAGTGGTGACAATTGATGGCACAGTGGTTGCGTTTGTTAGCATGGCACAGTGGTGACAATTGATGGTACAGTGGCTGCATTTGATGGCATGACACAGTGGTGACAATTGATGACACAGTGGCTGCATTTGATGGCATGGCGCCCTGTGATTGGGCGTATGTGGTCATGCGCTGGCGCCGGGGGGGGGGCGAAAAAAACGTTCTGCCCCGGGGCGGAGGGGCTGGGCACCGGCGCCTAATAGAGTACCGGCACCTCTTTTGGCCCACTTAAAGCACTGATTTCCACCATAACGTGTAATCAGCTGCAAGATTTAAGGAGGCTGGCAGTGGGAGTGGCTGGAGTGGCATCTGTGGTATAATAGCAATGTGGTTTGTCAGGGCCCCTGATATGGGGGTGGAACCAGCCAATCACTGACTCCTGTACATGGTATGGTACATACTCCTGACACCTACACCCTGTACATTACATACTCCTGACATCTACACTCTGTACGTTACATACCCCTGAGACCTACACCCTGTACATTACATTCCCCTGACACCTACACTCTGTACATTACATACTCCTGACACCTACACTCTGTACATTACATACTCCTGACACCTACACTCTGTACATTACATACTCCTGACACCTACACTCTGTACATTACATACTCCTGACACATACACTCTGTACGCTACATACTCCTGAATCCTACACTCTGTGTGTTACATACTCCTGACACCTACCATCTGTACGTTACATACTCCTGACACCTACACTCTGTACGTTACATACTCCTGACACCTACACTCTGTACGTTACATACTCCTGACATCTACACTCTATACGTTACATACTCCTGACATCTACACTCTGTAAGTTACATACTCCTGACATCTATACTCTGTACGTTACATACTCCTGACACCTACACTCTGTACGTTACATACTCCTGACATCTACACTCTGTACGTTACATACTCCTGACATCTACACTCTGTACACTGCATACTCCTGACACCTACACTCTGTACATTACATACTCCTGACACTTGCACTGTGTACATTACATACTTCTGACACTTGCACTGTGTACATTACATACTTCTGATACTTGTATATGTACATTACATACTTCTGACACTTGCACTGTGTACATTACATGTTCTTGACACCTGCACTCCATACGTTACATACTCCTGACAACTACACTCTGTACGTTACATACTCCTGACACCTGCACTCTGTGCATTACATTCTCCTGACAACTTCACTCTGTACGTTTCATACTTCTGGCACCTATGCTTTGTACATTCATACTCCTGACACTTGCACTGTGTACGTTACATACTCCTGACACTTGCACTGTGTACATTAAATACTGACACTTGCACGGTGTACAATACATACCCCTGACACCTACGCTCTGTATGTTACATACTCCTGACTCTTGCACTGTGTACGTTACATACTCCTGACACTTGCACTGTGTACATTAAATACTGACACTTGCACAGTGTACAATACATACCCCTGACACCTACGCTCTGTATGTTACATACTCCTGACACTTGCACTGTGTACATTAAATACTGACACTTGCACGGTGTACAATACATACCCCTGACACCTACGCTCTGTATGTTACATACTCCTGACTCTTGCACTATGTACATTACATACTCCTGACACATGTGGAAGTAAAATTTTTGAGTGGAACTCTGATTTAATTCTGCAGCTTTTATTAAAATAATGTCTGGTGATCCTCCAACGAAGGTCCTTGTTCAGGCATTCCCCGGGCTGACAACAGTCTTTCACTATCTCCCCATTGTGCCCCAGCGTTGTCATTCTATCACATGGGCTTCATATGGATTTCATGCAAGTAGCCATTTCAACACACATCATACAGGCACGGTCCACTGATTTTACCATCAGGAAAGCGGCTCTGTGAATCGCCATGCATCCATCGGTTGAGTGCATGTAGACTAAGGTGACCAGATTTTTTTTTTTTTACTAGTAATGGCGGCAATCAGCGACTCTCTGCCCATCTCCGCCGCCCACCTCACAGCCTGTTAAGTCCTACTCTTCAGGCCCCAGCTACTACTGGGTGAGGAGCAGATGGGGAGCAGAGGAAGATCACTCCACCAGGGAAGGCAAGAAAATAAGCAGACAGGCGGCTGGCCGGGGCTTGAGCGAAGGCAGAACATGCGAGCGCAGCTGAATGGGCATGCACCCGAAACTGAAGAAATATTCCCTTAGCTGCGACTAGCACATGATCATCAGAAAGGGGCAGAGAGAGGGAGCTGTGGTGGCTCAACGTGATTGGCACTGCGCTGACAAGCCATTCACCTCTGCAGCCAAGGGTTCGGATCCCGGTCTCGGCTACATGTGAATTGAGTTTGGTGGTCTCAGCCCAGCTCCCGGTGGGTGTGCTATGCAAGGTACGCCTGTGCTTAGTACGCCCCCCCCCCCCACAAAAACCACCACACTTGCACGCACACGAAATTGGTTTAAAACGCATGCACTTTGGCCATGCGGTCTCCTAAAATAAAAAGAGAGGCGAAGGACCTACGGGGCTGGCTGGGTGGGCTAGGCCCCCTCACTCCCTCATAGGGGGAGTCCCTCTGCCCCATTGGGGTCCCGTTGGGCCCCAGTTGGGCTCCCAAGAGGAGCAGGTAGGGCGGGGTGAGTGGGAGGCCCCCCTTCACACCCGCCATTGCCACCAGGGGCATGGAGAAGGATGGCGATTGCCTCCGGGGGGAGGGTCTGCCTACTCCCAACTCCTGCAGTCCGGCTCCTCTCTCTCGAGTTCACGCACAAAAAAAATACACTTTAAAAAAAAAAAAAAAGAAAGGGGCAGAGATAATGGAAAAAAATACACCCCCCCCCCCTAAACTAGTAGGAGCGGCTGAGCGGGGGTGCAATTCAGTTTTTATTCTGCCCTGACTGTCTTTGAAATTACCCCATCCCCTGTTCAAATCCAATCCGGGGACAAAACCGGGGACAGACTTGGTCTGGGGACAGTGTCCTCAATCCAGGGTCTGTCTGTTCACCCTAATGTAGACAGAAATGTCCATTGGGGCACGCCCAATTTTTTAGTTTTTTATTTGTTAAAAAAGTTTGAAATATCCAATACATTTCGTTCCACTTCATGATTGTGCCTCACTTGTTGTTGATTCTTCACAAAAAACTACAGTTTTATATCTTTATGTTTGAAGCCTGAAATGTGGCAAAAGTTTGCAAAGTTCAAGGGGGCCGAATACTTTTGCAAGGCACTGTAGCTTCCTTTACCTTAGTGCAGTCCTCCTTCACTTACCTCATCCTTCCATTTTGCTTTTAAATGTCCTTATTTCTTCTGAGAAATCCTCACTTCCTGTTCTTCTGTCTGTAACTCCACACAGTAATGCGAGGCTTTCTCCCTGGTGTGGAGAAAGCCTCCTGAGGGGGAGGGGGCGAGCAGGAGTGTCAGGACGCCCACTAACTAACATCTCCTTTTTCTATCTGCAAAGTAGAGAGCGTCCTGACTTGGCTGCTCGCCCCCTCCCCCCTTAAGAGGCTTTCTCCACACCAGGGAGAGAAAGCCTTGCAGACATCAGAACAGGAAGTGAAGATTTCTCAGAAGAAAGGACATTTAAAAGCAAAATAGAAGGATGAGGTAAGTGAAGGAGGACTGCACTAAGGTAAAGAAAGCTATTTAGGGGGGAAAAATTGTACCTTTACAACCTCTTTCAGTCTGGGTTTATGCGTCATTCTTTTTTTTCTTCCTGAAGACAGTGACACTACTGTAGTTTGTAAATTAATAAAGATGTCACTCCTCCCCCCCCCATCATTGTGCTCATCTAGTGACCATGCTTTCCTGAACAAGGTCCTTGTCCCGACAATGGTGCCGGCCGCTGTGTGGCTCTCTGGCTCTACAAGCACCTTTGAAAAGGCCTTTGGCACAGCGAGGCTTTTAAGATGCTTGTCAAACTCAAAGGCCTTGAGGCTATTCATGCAGAAGAGGCTGAGAAAGTGTCTGAATTCAGCCTCGGTGGCAGTGGGCCCTGTCCAAACAAGAAAGCCCACATGAGGTGAAGGCCTGCTGGTAGGCGACTCCATCTTCAGGCATGCTGCTAACTGGCCTCCGTGTGCCATACTGAGAGCATGCTTCCAGCAGGCCTTATGGGCTCTGTTTTCCTGAGGGCACTGAAGGAGTGCATTGCTCAGCTGCTCCATGTCATAAATACACATTAGGACCACAATCACCTCATGCATACAAAGGAAGGAGGACTATGGAGAAAGAGCAGATATGAAACTTTTATTCTATTTTCGAGGATGAGTTTCAGTCTGACTTCCTATTATCGGACGGTACCGATATCTGACACTTGGAAATGACCCAATAAGCAGAAGCAACCAATCAGAAACCATTCAGTAACCAAGGCTGTTCTTCCAGATAAGTTCATATACAATGTTCAATGTACATGGATCAAATTAGTTAAAGTGGTACTAAAGATTTGATAATTTTTTTTTAAATAACAAACATATCATACTTACCGTATATACCCGAATATAAGCCGAGGCACTTAATTTTACCACAAAAAAAATGGGAAAACTTATTTACTTGAGTATAAGCCTAAGGTGTCCATCTGCATGCCTCACTGTGCCTCACTGTGCCTCACTGTGTCCATGTGAATGCCTCACTGTGCTCATGCCTCACTGTGCCCATGCCTCACTGTGCCCATGCCTCACTGTGTCCATGACTAGACTTACATTTAACATGGGAGTCTATGGAAGGGGTGCCCGGACAACAAACTTTGCACACTTGTAGAGGAAGAGTGGGGCTACATATGTGCCAAGTTTGGGGTCCTACGATCGGCCGGTACCGGGTCCTCGAAAACCGGGAGATCAAGCGCAAAAAGGTGACTCAAGTATAAGCCGAGGGGGGCATTTTCAGCACAAAAAAATGTGCTGAAAAACTCGGCTTATACTCGAGTATATACGGTACCTCCATAGGTGTGCACAGCCTAATGCATTAGGGTGTGCACCCCAAAATGCAAACACACATGCGTGCATATATATATATATATATATATATATATATATATATACTTAAACTCAAAATAAATGTAAACATTTTAAAATGTGGTAGGATAGTGGATGATGTCAGTAGTTTTTATTATTAGTATTTTATTTTTGTATTTTTTTTTAACAATTTTATTTATATATTTAAAAAAAAATCTTAGAAGCTTTGGTGAAATATCAGCAGGGGGAATCTGCGCTGCACAGGGTGATTAGGGTGTGCCCAGGCACGCCTATGCTTACCTCCACTGTGCAGTTCGTTTTGCACAGAGTGGCTCCAATCGTCCTCTTCTGGGGTCCCATGGCAGCTCTCGCGGCTCCTCCCCCCAAGAGCTAACCCCCTCTGGGAAGCTCTCTGCCAAGGGGGTTACCTTGCGGGCGTGCTCCCGTGCCATACAATCGGCGTCTATAGCCGCCAATTGTATGACTCGGCCCCGCCCCCGGCAGCCGCATCATTGGATTTGATTGACAGCAGTGGGAGCCAATGGCTGAACTGCTATCAATCTATCCAATGAAGAGCGATTAGGCATGGGGACAACGACGCAGGATCGTGCCCTTGGATATTCTGGGCTCAGGTAAGTAAAACGGGTGCGGTTTCTGCAAGGTGTTTTTTCACCTTAATCATTAAGGTGAAAAAAACAACCGTTTAATGCATCCTATGCATTAAGGCTTAATGCATAGGATGCATTAAAGCGGTTGTATACCCGCTGACACTTTTTTTTCTGTTTGGTACACCTGTAAGGTAAAAGGCATAATGAACTAGTATAGCTTATTATGAAATACCATAGAATGAGGTGTCAGTATCTCAACCGGTCCACGCCGAGGAAGATGACATTTTGCCTTGGCGTTTCTTCCGAGTATCGCGGCTCCAGCGCTGTGAGCCGACGAACAGATCGGATTCGGCTGCCGAGATCGCGGGCGCCCTGGACAGGTAAGTGTCCATTTATTAAAAGTCAGCAGCTGCTGTATTTGTAGCTGCTGGCTTGTAATTAAAAAAAATGGTGGACCTCTGCTTTAAGCCCTGATAAAGGAGGGTTGTTTAGCTCCAAAACGCACTGATTAATTTTTATCTTTCATGTGTCCCCGATTTTTAGCACTAAATTAATACGGACTCCTAAAGTATAACTAAAGGCAAAAGTAATTTTTTTTTAGTTTTGGATAGAATGGAGGGGATTAGAACACGTGTTTTGTAGTCAATGCAGTGGCGGCTGGTGCTCACAATTTTTGGGGGGGCGCAAACGAAAAAGAAAAAAAAAACAATTGCAGCCTCACTGTGCCATCAAATGCAGCCACTGTGCCATCAATTGTCACCACTGTGTCATGCCATCAAACACAACCACTGTGCCATCAAATGTCACCACTGTGCCATGCCATCAAATGCAGTCACTGTGCCATCAAACGCAACCACTGTGCAATGCCATCAAACGCACCCACCGTGCCATCAAACCGCAGCCACTGTGCCATGCCATCAAAACGCAGCCACCGTGCCATCAAAACGCAGCCACCGTGCCATCAAAACGCAGCCACTGCCATGCCATCAAAACGCAGCCACTGTGCCATGCCATCAAAACGTAGCCACTGTGCCATGCCATCAAAACACAGCCACTGTGCTATGCCATCAAATGCAGTCACTGTGCCATGCCATCAAATGCAGCCACTGTGCCATCAATTGTCACCACTGTGCCCCCAATTGTCGCCACTGTGCCATGCCATCAATTGTCACCACTATGCCATCAAACACAGCCACTGTGCCCCCAATTGTCGCCACTGTGCCCCCAATTGTAGCCACTGTGCCCCCAATTGTAGCCACTGTGCCCCCAATTGTCGCCACTGTGCCCCCAATTGTCGCCACTGTGCCCCCAATTGTAGCCACTGTGCCCCCAATTGTCGCCACTGTGCCCCCCACTTGTAGCCACTGTGCCCCCAATTGTCGCCACTGTGGCCCCAATTGTCGCCACTGTGCCCCCACTTGTAGCCACTGTGCCCCCACTTCTAGCCACTGTGCCCCCACTTGTAGCCACCGTGCCCAGTACCCCCCTGGCACTTACCTTTCTGGCTTCTACCATCCCTCGATGTCCTGCCCTCAAAGACGCTTCAGCCAGTTTACTGATTACCAGAATCAGATTACCTGATTGGCTGAGACGCCTGTCAGTCTTATCCTCGGAACGCACGGCCGGTACGTCCCGAGGATAAGCTTCAGGAAGCCGACTACGGCCTCAGGGGCCAGCGGCTCTGATAGGCACTTCCACACAGCCAGTCAGCTGCTGCTATTCAGCTGACCGGCGCTCAATGTCCGGTCAGCTGAATAGTGGGCGGCAGCGGCGAAAATATACAGATTTATACAGTGTATGAATCTGTATAATTTTCTGGCTGTGAGCGATCAAGAGGGGGCGGCGCTCCGGTGTCCCTATGGACGCACCGCCACTGAGTCAATGTGTAGGTCTAAACATATTTTAGCCCCTGAAAAGGTAAAAGTGTAAAGAGTCTGGGTTGTAGGATGAGGTCGAGGTCTTACCTTATTAGTGGTGTACTGTTGGGTGGTAGGGTGGAGCTGGGGACCGTTGGCGGACGGAGAGAGAAGTCATCCCAGGTTCCTCTTTTTTGAGGGATCGGGGTGGCAGTTGGATGGTCACAGAAGCTTAACAGGTTAGGGGGCCTTTGGGGGTCTGTGGAAGAATTGGGTTTGCTTTAAAATGGGGGCCCATCTAGTGGTAGGGAGCTTCCTTTTTTTTTCTTGGTAATGTTTCTTCCAGTGGTTTGTTTCCTTGGAGGAAGTAAGAAATACTACATTTGGAACTAGACATGTGCATTCCCGTTTGTAAAGAATAGATTTTCGTACGAATTTGTTAGTATTCGTACATTCGGATCAATTCGAACATCCGAAAAGCTGAAAGACCCAAAATACGAAAATTACGGAATTAAGAATAAGCAAAATAACGAACAAGCGAAAATACGAACGTATGATTGGACAATCTTACTAAAATACGAAACAACGAAAAAGCAAAAGAACGAAAATGACATTCTGTATTTTAAATCCTTTGTCTGTTCGTATTTTCATTCGTAAGTTCGTATTTTAATTTGTGTGTTTTGTAAATCCGTTTCTTTGTCTGTTCGTAAATTTGTGTACTTGTATCGTTCTTTTGAATGGGCACTGGGCAGTGTAGTTAGTGAGTGATGTATCTTACTTAATATCTTAGCCAATCAGCTTATCTCTTTTGTGCTGAGTCACATTGTACAGTGTAAAGCCTTGTACACACGATCAGACTTCAAACAAACTTTTCCGTGGATTTTTGTCTGAAGGGAGTTGGCCAGACTTTTGAAACCAAAAAAGTTTGTCCGATAGAGCGTACACACGGTCTGATTTTTTGGAAAACGCTAATTTTGACGTTTGTTGGCAAAAAGTCAGACCGTGTGTACGGGGATTAAAAGAAAGTATATCCTACTATGGATTAGCCGCGTGTTGCTATGTATTTACGAAAGTACAAAATTATGAATCCATTAAACTAAAATTATTATCTAACAAAATTACGAAATTCGAATCAACGAAAATAAATTAGACAGAATTACGAATCATTCAGTATGAATTGAAATAAAACTGTTACGAAAATATGAACGGATCTGAATAGAAAACTTGTGTTTTACGAAATACGAATGGGTCCGAATAGGAAAACTTGAGTCTTACCAAATTACAAATCTTTACGAATCCACGGAACTAGACGAAATGGAGCAAAAAAATACGAAAATCTTTGTTGTGCACATGTCTATTCAGAACTATCATCAAGCCAGTGGAAAGAAGCTGGAGAAAAGGGGATCCTGGTCAAACCCCCAGGCTAGTGAACACCCTAATGCCGCGTACACACGACCATTTTTCGGGTTCTAAAAAATTAAAAAAAAAATTTTAATGTCATTAAAAACTATCGTGTGTGGACTCCAGAGCTTTTTTCACGATCTAAAAAATGGCCATTAAAAATTTTGAACATGCTCTATTTTTTCACGATGTTTTTAACATTGTCGTTTTTAAGGTTGTAAAAAATGGTCGTGTGTGGGCTTTAACGACGTTAAAAAAACACACATGCTCAGAAGCAAGTTATGAGACGGGAGCGCTTGTTCTGGTAAAACTACCGTTCATAATGGAGTAAGCACATTTCATCACGCTGTAACAGACTGAAAAGCGCGAATCGTCTTTTACTAACACAAAATCAGCTAAAGCAGCCCAAAGAGTGGCGCCATCCGAATGGAACTTCCCCTTTATAGTGCCGTCGTACGTGTTGTACGTCACCGCGCTTTGTTAGAGCATTTGTTTTTTCACGATCGTGTGTAGGCAAGGCCGTTTTAATGATCGGGTTGAAAAAAAACTTGTTTTTTCTAGACCCTTAACCACTTAACCCCCGGACCAATATGCTGCTAAATGCCCAGAGGCGTTTTTACAATTCGTCACTGCCTCGCTTTAACAGACAATTGCGTGGTTGTGCGATGTGGTTCCCAAACAAAATTTGCGTCCTTTTCTTCCCACAAATAGAGCTTTCTTTTGATGGTATTTGATTGCCTCTGCGATTTTTATTTTTTGCGCTATAAACAAAAATAGAGCGAAATTTTTGAAAAAAAAATTTTTTTTGAATAAACTAAATTTTAGTCAAACATTTAGGCCAAAATGTATTCAGCCACATGTCTTTAGTAAAAAAAAATTGCAATAAAAAAAAAATTAGCTAACTAGCGGCAACAGCGACACTAATACAGCGATCAGAAAAATGATCGCTTAGTGACGCTGGCAATAGGGGGTGAAAGGGTTAACTAGGGCGGTGATCAAGGGGTTAAAACTTTATATGGGGGGGGTACGGGGCTACCCTGAACCTAACACTAACTGCCTGTCACACTAACTGTCACACTGACACTAAATGCAGTGATCAGTACATATATGATCACTGCATTCAGTGACACTGTGACAGGGGGGTGGGGGGTGGGATTGATCGCAAGGGGTTAATGTGCCTATGTGTACTGGTGTCAGTGTAGTGTTGGTGCGACTTACTGTGATGTCTTCTCTCCTCTTGGTGGTTTGAAAATACCGCCGAGAGGAGAGCTGCATCACTTCCTCTGCCAGTGTTTACATTTTACAGGCAGAGGAAGTGACACGGTGGGACACAACGGGATTGGCTGGGAGCGATCACGAGCGATCACGAGGGGGTGGACAGAAGCGAACAGCCGTCCCCTCAAGACGGATCGCTCCCGCAGGTAAGCCGCCCGCTGCATGCAGCGGAGGGGGTCCCGATCAGGCTCCCGACCCGCTAGAAGGCAGGGTCATATATATACGCCCATCTGCCTGTACGTGCCATTCTGTGGACGTACATAGGCGTGCGGCGGGTGTTAAGTGGTTAAAAACAACATTTTTTACAACCCGAAAAACGTGTGGCATAAGACCCTGCCTGGTAACACTTGGCAACAGTTGATGCTGATAGGGATATTTTTTTATTTTTTATTTTATAGAATTTTTAATTGTGAAGAAAGGACTGCCATGGCCGGTTTAAAACCATGTTGCTCAGTTTGAGTCAATATTTGGGTTCATCAACGAAAGGGACAAAAATTGAGGGTCATGCATTCTAAACACAACCAGTATAAATACTTGAGTTTGGCCTTCTATCAGCTTTCTAGAGACAACCGAAATGCAGAGCTCAGTTGGGTAAAGGAAAAGTAAGCTTTGTGAGCCAGCCAAGCAATGCTATCAGTCTAATAACACAAGGACTTGTTCTGGGACAAACTCTTACAAATCCCATCATGTTCTTGGGCAATCAACATTCCATGGTGATTGGATCAAGGTGACTGAGTTACCCGTGTAGCTATGAGTATGAGGTATGTTTCTGACACTCATTAGGACTTAGGAAGCTACACAGATGAGTAGCAGAACATCTTTAACATTAAGGCCCCTTTCACACTGGGGCGTTTTTTTGAGCGTTATCCGAGCGTTATTGGAGCGAAGCCTCATCTGCAATCCAATGTGCTGGTAAAGCACCGCTAAGACCCTAACGTTTTAGGGCGTTTTTACATCGCTTTCAATTCATTTCAATGGTGAGGGGCGTTTTTGGAGCGTTTTTTTCAGTGCCCAAAAGCTGCTCCAAAGATCCTGCTTGCGTACACACGATAATTTTTCGGCATGAAAAAAAACTTTTTTTAAAACGTCATTTAAAATGATCGTGTGTGGGCTTCACATCGTTTTTCATGTTCCGAACATGCTGCATTTTTTCACGTCGTTTTAAAAAATGTAGTTTTTCGGGTTGTAAAAAATGATCGTGTGTGGGCTAAAACAACGTTTTAAAACCGCACATGCTCAGAAGCAAGTTATGAGACGGGAGCGCTCGTTCTGGTAAAACTACCATTTATAATGGAGTAAGCACATTCATCACGCTGTAAGGCCGTGTACACACGATCAAATCTGTCTGCTGGAAACGGTCTGCTAGACCGTCCCAGCAGACAGATTCGATCGTGTGTACGGGCGAGCCGACGGATTTGGCCACCCGACAGATTTCAAAGCATGCTTTGAAATCTATCGGGTGGGAACTCGTCCGCCCGACATGTCTGCTGGTTAGTACAATTACCAGCAGACATGTCGTCTCGCACCGGCGCCGAATGGATTCGGCGCATGCGTGGAAGTGTTTTACTTCCTGGTGCGGTGACGTGGCGGCGTCAACGTCACCGCCACGTCACCGACACGTCAGTGCGCCGTCTGCTGGCAGGGATTTTGGTTTGCTCGTGTGTACACGCGAGCAAACCAAAATCCAAACAGACAGATTTGTTCAAATCGGATGGACAGACCGTTTTGAACAAATCTATTGCCTCGTGTGTACGAGGCCTTACAGACAAAAAAGCGCAACTCGTCTTTTACTAACAAGGAATCAGCTACAAGCAGTCCAAAGGCGAATGGAACTTCCCCTTTAGAGTGCCGTCGTACGTGTTGTACGTCACCGTGCTTTGTTCATCATTTTTCAAAAACGATGTTGTGTGGGCAACATCGTTTTTAATGATGAAGTTGGAAAAACTTTGGGCCAGATTCAGAGAGCCATTACGCCTGTCTAACTGGTGTTAGACTGGAGTAATTTCAAATTACGCGCATTTTCTAGCTAGTCGAAAACCTCAAACCATGAATAGACGGCTGCGGGCTTCAATTCGACTGGATTACGTGTTTGTACACCTTCGGATCTATGCTGCAATAAAATTGCGGCCACTGGGTGGACTTCCCGTAGTTTTCCGCGTCGGGGTATGCAAATGAGCTTTTGCCGGCGATCCCCGAAATTACGATCTTCAATCGCAATCTCTTACAGCACCTTTAGTCATCTTTTATTTGCGTAACACTATACCAGCTTTTTGCTGCTCTAATATTAGACAGCCCATGTTAAGTATGGCCGTCGTTCCCGCGTCGAATTTCTACGTTTTCCGACGTCTTTTATTATTTTTTACGTAAGTCGTCCGGGAATAGGAATGTTCGTAAACGCCGCTACTCAAACAACGGATGACGTAACGACGTGATTTCGCGCAATGCACAGCGCTTAATTTAAATGCTTCACGCCCCCCAATCGAGTATTTCGATTACGCGGCGAGAAATAGACTACGCCGCCGTAGCGTACGGGCGAAAATCTACCAGGATTCGGTGTAGAGCCTGGTAAAATACGGCAGCGTAGAGTATTTCGATTACGCACCGCAATATTAAGTGTATGTGAATCTACCCCTTTGTTTTTTGGACATGCTGAAAAACAAAGTTTTTTTTCATGCTGAAAAATTATCGTGTGTATGCGGCATTAGTGTAAAAGGGTCCATTGAGATGCATGGGGAGCATTTTAATAGCGTTTTAATAGCGCTATAACGATGTAAAAACTTTTCAGTGTGAAAGGGGTCTTAAGGGCAAGGACAGTTGAATTTGGCTAAAAACTACAAGCTAACACTGAAAACTTGCTGACAGGAGGAGAGATGATCACCTATAGAGATGAGCCGAACACCCCCGGAACATTCGAACACCGTTAAAGTCTATGGGACACGAACGTGAAAAATCAAAAGTGCTCATTGTAAAGGCTTATATGCAAGTTATTGCCATAAAAAGTGTTTGGGGACCCGGGTCCTGCCCCAGGGGACATGTATGAATGCAAAAAAAAGTTTTTAAAACGGCTGAAATATTCCTTTAAATATCGTGCCTAGGGGGTGTCTATAGTATGCTTGTAAAGTAGCAAATTTTTCCCATGTTTAGAAAAGTACTACAGCAAAATTACATTTCTAAAGGAAAAATTTTAATTTAAAATTGCTCACGATTGTAATGCATTGCCAGATCCCTGCAATATACATGAAAAAATCATTAAAAAAAAACAGCATGGGTTTCTCCCCCCCAGTCTATGCCAGGCCCTTTGGGTATGGATATTAACCTCCCTGGCGGTATGATTCTTTAAGATTTTAGGTGCTAAAAGCGGTACCATTATTTGCAAGGGAATTTGGCGTTTTATACTGTAGGCTTGTAATTCTTAGGAATAACTCACTGAAATCTATCCAAACAAGAGTCTAATAGGCATCCCGGGTATGATTTTTTTTTATTAAAAATTATAATATAATAAATAATTATAAAAAATTATAACAAATAATAATATAATTATAGTAAAAATTATTCAATAATGTAATCAAATCAAAATCACTGAAATTTGCTCAGTTGCAGAATTTTTGCTGTCATTATTTTTTTTTTTTTTATGACGAATTTCCCCACAAATCGCTATCGCTAAATTCTGCAAGTGATTCTGATTTATTATCACTGTTTTTTAGCTGCTCTAAAACAATTTTTGCCATAAAGGGACACTTTTGGTTGCTATGGGCAATCTACAGTTTGCAGGGAGAAAGAACCGTTTTTATTATATAAAATGACATGTAGTGTACAGGGCAGACCACTAGGGACATGGGGGGTGTGTATTTTTTACATACAGTACTGTAATCTATAAGATTACAGTGTACTGTATGTATAGTGTTTGTTTACATTTTTGAATTTGGCGCCGTTCCCCCCCCTACGTCGCGACGCTCGCAGGGAAGGGAATCGGCGGTACACACAGCATCAGGCGGACATCCGGCCGCCGTGTACTGCGGGGATTCATCGCTGGATCGCAGAGAAAAGGTAAGTAAACTTTTTTCTGCATCCAGCGAGGCAAGTCCGTGTGTGGCACGGGGTTACCGATCTTAGCTTAAAAATCTCACCCCGTGCCACACACGGGAAGACCGCCAGGGAGGTTAAGGTGACCTCCACGTCATTTCTTTTTTAAATGGAAAAGGGAGTAGCTGCTCCAGGTGGGAACCCAGATGAATATCCTCCGCTGAAGACAACTCAGGTGCAGGCAATGCACTTAGCAAAGCAGGAACAAAAATTGTCTCTGGACAGCCGCACTCTGAACAAATTGTAGCCTTCATTAAAAGAAGCACTACAAGTCACAGCAAAATTAAATAAAATCCGACCTCTGATGCGTTTCGCACTGAAACTAGTGCTTAGTTCACTTCAATACACTATATTATATATTGTACACTGCACTATATACCCTGCACTGTATTAGACCTAGTACACACGATCGGACATATCCGATGAAAACGGTCCGCGGACCATTTCCATCGGATATGTCCGAACGGGAGTTTGATCCGATGGCGTGTACACACCATCGGATCAAATTCCCCGCCGCCGGACGGCGCGGTGACGTGGCGGTGACGCGGCGGTGACGTTGACGCCGCCACGTCACCGCACCAGGAAGTTAAACACTTCCGTGCATGCGCCGAATCCATTCGGCGGCGGCGCGGCGGCGGTGGGGGACGACATGTCTGCTGGTAAGTGTACTAACCAGCAGACATGTCGGGCGGACAGATTCCCACCGGATAGATTTCAAAGCATGCTTTGAAATCTGTCGGGTGGAGAAATCTGTCCGCTAGCCCATACACACGAGCGGAGATGTCTGCTGAAACGGTCCATCGGACCGTTTTCAGCGGACATATCCCCTCGTGTGTACGAGGCCTTATATATACTACACTGAGTGCACTATATACTTTGAACTGCAGTATATATATATATATATATATATATATATATATATATACACACACAGGGCTTTGTTTCTCAGACAATAGGTGCAGGAACTCCCTCTTTCTGAGTCACCCCTCTTTCTTGTCCCTACCCACCTCCGAGCACCGTCCCTTGGTTCCATCCCATACCTACCTCCCAGTACCACACCTTTTAGACAATACAGAACCATGTATCATTTTGTGGTGCTAAGAAATTTGTATGAAATTTGGTAATGATATCAAGAAAATCTGTAAAATCGCTCTCCTGCAGCCAGAAACAATAGATCCCCCTAAAAACAATGGACCACTCACAAAAAAATCCACCCCCCAGCAACAATAGACTCAGTACAACCAGCCTTAACCACTTGCTTACTGGGCACATATACCCCCTTCCTGCCCAGGCGAAATTTCAGCTTTCAGCACTGCGTCGCTTTAAATTAAAATTGCGCGGTCGTGCGACGTGTTTTACAAACAAAATTTACGTCCTTTTTTTCCCCACAAATAGAGCTTTCTTTTGGTGGTATTTGATCACCTCTGCGTTTTTTTTTTGCGCTATAAACAAAAAAGAGCGACAATTTTGAAAAAAAAACGCACAATATTTTTTACTTTTTGCTATAATAAAAATCCAATTTTTTAAAAAAAATATTTTTTTTTTCTCAGTTTAGGCCGATATGTATTCTACATATTTTTGGTAAAAAAAACAATCGCAATAAGCGTATAGTAATTGGTTTGCGCAAAGGTTATAGTGGCTAGGAAATAAGGGATAGAATTCTGACAATTTTTTTTTTTTAGTAATACGGCGATCTGCAAATTTTGTCAGGACTGCGATATTGCGACGGACACATCGGACACTTTTGACACATTTTTGGGACCATTCACATTTATACAGCACTAATTACTGTATAAATGTGACTGGCAGTGAAGGGGTTAACACTAGGGGGTGAGGAAGGGGTTAAATGTGAGTCCTGGGTGTGTTCTAACTGTGTGGGGGCGCATTGGCATCTCGGGGACGCGCGCGCGCGCCCCCCAGTGGCCAGAGAACACGATGCCCTCAATTGACGGCAGCTTGGATATTTAGATCCACTAAGCTGCCGTCAATTGACGATAAGTGGGGCCTCAAGTGGTTAATAGACTCTCCTGGAGCTATCAACAATAGACCCCTCCCCCAACAGTAGATCTCTTTCAGCAACAACTGATCCCCCAGCAAAATAAGACCCCCCCCCAACAACAATGGACCCCCCTGCAAAAATAGATCCCCTCCAGCTAGAATAGATCCCACAGCAGTGAGCATCACACCACAGCACCCCTTGCCATTACATACAGTCACTCCAGGAGGTGCCGGAACTGCGTTCCCCCGCATTCCCGCTGAAAAAAAGCCCTGTGTGTATATATATGTAGCGCTCACTCCCGCAGGAGCCGCTGGTTTGATTTGGGATCGACGTAATTTAAGTTACCTATGTAATGGGCCAGATTCAGAAAGTATTTACGACAGCGTATCAAGAGATACGCCGCGTAAAAACTAAGAATAGCCGGCGTATCTTTTTTTGCTATTCAGAAAAAAAGATACGCCGGAATTCTGCTAATATACGAGCAGCGTAATTCTGTTACACCGTCGTATATTAGTTGCAGTTTTTACGCTGGCCGCTAGGTGGCGCTTCCGTCATTTTACGCGTCGAATATGTAAATGAGGGATTTACGGCGATTCCCGAACGTACTTGCAGCCGGCCGTCGTAGCTTACGTTGTTTGCGTAAGCGTTATAGCGGCGTAAGGTTACCACTGCTACAGTGTCGAATTGTACGTCGGTTACGTCGTTTGCGTAAATTGTTCAGGAATGGGGCTCGACGTTAGTTACGTTCACGTCGTTTACATTGACAAATAGCGACGGGATTTCGCGCACGCGCACGTTTTTTTTGGACGGCGCATGCGCCGTCCAAAAAAAACGGCAATTATGTGGGGTCATGATTCATTTACATGAATCACGCCCCCACATCACAAATTTGAATTGCGCGGCCTTACGCCGGGCACTTTACGATACGCCGCAGCATATTATGGAGCAAGTGCTTTCTGAATAAGGCACTTGCCCATAATATTTGCGGCGGCGTAGTGTAAACAGCATACGCTACGCCGCCGGACAGATGCATCAAATGTATCTAAATCTGGCCCAATGTGTCTAGGGGATGATAGCAGTGACGGAATGTCCAGGCAGTTGGTTGACATTTTAAATGCTTTTATTCTCGGTCCAATCCGACCAACAGCCAACTTGAAATAGATAGGATAGGTTGGTAAAAAGAGCAACTTTGCAGATTTAGGCTATGGATAGGAAAGGAAGCAGTCCTGCCTCCAACAAGTATTCTCGCTTTTCGTCGCCACCCCAGCGGGGATGGGTGCAGTGCACCCGGACAGGCCTCCCCCACAGACCTGGCAGCCGGAACATCACTGTGAGCTCTGAGAAGTAAAAAGTCTCTGCCACCGACTTGGCTTTAGTAAATTAGTAAAGGCCTCTGCCACAGGTCCAATACTCAAGGACAAGAATTAAAGCGGATCCTTTCAGTCAATAGTTGGGGTCACCGACTGACAGTTTGCAACTCACAACCTATCAGTGTCCGGTCACCCAGATCCCCAATGGTTCCGTCTAAATCCTATTGGATCACCTGCCTCTGGGTTCACCTCAGACCGACTCCCCACCGAACACCATCCAGCTTGGGATCTCTCTTTAAGTGTGGGGTCCCACACTCAAAGGAGTCACTGAAACCCCCTCCTTTGGTTGCTTTAGTTTCTCTGAGCCATATGGGCCCAGAGCCAGGAACTCCGTATTGCACGGGCCCGACCAGGTAGGCCATAGTGGTGGGGCCCGTGATGTGCGCACACCCTGAAGGTGGGTGCCGTACCTGGAACCAGGAACCCGCGAAGACCCTGAAAAAATGCCACAGAGAACTCCTCCAATTGGCTGCTGGGGAAAAGTGGCTCTGCCTGAACCCCTCTGGCGCCACCCCCTGCCCAGAGATGGAACTACATCTCTGAAGCACAGCATGACCCACAGGACAGTTCAGGGCTGACAATTCAAACTTGTGAGAGCAAATAAGTCTCTCACTCCACTAAATTTACAATAGCGTCCTTTACTGAAAGTAGAGGGGCGCTACACATACTATTCTGATTGTGTATATATATGTATATATATATATATATATATATATATATATATATATACAGGGCTTTTTTTCTGGGGGAACTTGGTGGAACTCAGTTCCACCACCTTTGGCTCAGACCCTTTGGTGCCCGCTCACCACAATCACTTGTGAACACAGAAGTCTGGTTTCTGTGTTTACAAGTGACTGCTTTGTAACCCCCTGAACTCTGCACACTGTATGTAATGCAATTCTGGTATTTAATGCCCCTTTAAGACCCTTCTACTGTTTGTGAAATCTGAACGGGTCGTGGTTGAGTTCCTGCACCTATTTTCTGAGAAAAAAAGCTCTGTATATATATATTGGCTCCCGCTGCTGTCAATCAAATCCAATAAAGCGGGTGCTGGGGGAGCGAGCCCACAAGGTAACCCCCCTGGAAGAGCGCTTCTCCTAGGGGGTTATCTGATGTAAGGAGGAGCCGCGATAGCCGCCGAGGGACCCCAGAAGTCGAGGATCGGGGCAAAACGTGCTGCACAGTGAAGTTAAGTATGACATGTTTGTTATTTTAAAAAAAACAAAAACATGAAGCCTTACAATAACTTTAAGCTCTAATGCCGCGTACACACGATCACTTTTTGTGATGAAAAAAAATGACATTTTTAAAAATGTCATTTAAAATGATCTTGTGTGGGCAAAACATCATTTTATGTCTTCTGAAAAATGACCAAAAAAATGTTTTGACCATGCTCGAATTTTTTATGTCATTTTTAAAAATGTCATTTTTTGTGTCATAAAAAATGATCATGTGTGGGCAAAACGACGTAAAAAATTACGTTTTAAACCCACACATGCCCAGAAGCAAGTTAGGAGACAGGAGGTAAAACTACCATTCATAATGGAGTAAGCACATTCATCGCGCTGTAACAGACAAAAAAGCAGGAATCGTCTTTTACTAACAAGTAACCAGCTAAAAGCAGCCTCAGGGCAAATAGAACTTCCCCTTTAGAGTGCCGTCATTTTGTTCATCATTTTCCAAAAATGATGGTGTGTACGCAACGTCATTTTTGAAAATGAAGTTTGAAAAATTTCGTTTTTTTTCATGAAGAAAAATTTTAAAAAAATGTATCACAAAAAGTGATCGTGTGTATGAGGCATCATACCCGGAAGACTAGAAAACATTGACTGTTGCTGACATTAAAACAAAGGGAAACACGGTTTAGCTTAATATCTATTGGAACCAAATGTGCCCTGCCATTAATTTTGGGAAGCTATTTAAAAAATGTGTTCTGTTGTGGTCCCCGAAGACTGGATTAGGCAAGACTGACCTACAGCATAACAAATTTTGTGCTGAACCTTTAAAAAAGACTCAATCTCAATTCAGCCCCAAACCGATCCAAAACACCTACAGTGTGCTGATTAAAGGGAAAAATGTATTTGGCAGCCGCGAAAGGGGATGAGTAGGCAAAACTCAGCGAGATTTCCTATTATCCGAGAGTGAAAACATTCAAACATCTCCTTTTATCGCACTTACTAACAACAAACTTTTCCTTGCATTTGATGAATATATGTTGTTTCATCTCTAGGAATATAGGTTGCCCTCCTGAAGTCCTAACGTTAGAACCACAAAGGGTTCATTGAAAAGAGGTCCATCAACAGAACTTTCGAAAGAATTCATTGTTATAATTTATGCAAAACATATGACCAAACAGGTCCTCTCATCTCAGCGTGGGACTGCGCGGAGCAGATTTCCTGACAGCAGAGGATGGTTTGTCTCCATAAATCATAATGTACGCTATTCAGTGGGCTGGATTGGAGATTTCTATGTGGAAGGAAGTGGCACGCGGCAATGTGACTGTCAGCTGCCTGCTGGGAGGTCTCCACAAACAAGGATGAAAAAAAAAAAAAAAACTCTTCCTTAAAAACACTTCTGATTAGAATTTTCAGTAGATCACATTACCTTGGAAAAAACCGCAAAATTACCGGGAAGCCTCAGTAATAATACTTTCATCAATGGTCTACACAGAACTGGTAGACAAAATGCAATAACAAGTATGGATTTCACTGTTTTAAAGCTTTACGTCAGAAAAGACGCTACTCAGCTGACTCCTGCCTAGGGGTTTGTATTTCTGTCCATTTAGTCCTTGTAAAAAAAGAATGTATACCCCAACAATGAACCATTGAAAGTGTTTGAGTATATACAGTGGAACCTTGGATTACGAGCATAATCTGTTCCAGGAGAATGCTCGTAATCCAAAGCACTCGCATATCAAACATGAGTTTCCCCTTTGAAGTCAATGGAAACGAAAATTATTTGTTTCCGCATTGACTTCAATGGCATGCAATACTGCATGTGGCCAGAGGTGGGCAGGGCACGGGAGAGCCTCGGAAACAGCCGGAAAGGACTGCTCGGCTGACCTCGGCAAACCTCGGAAAGGTTTGGGAATGGAGTATGTGACAGACTCACCCGGGACATCCCCGGACTCTCTTATGTCTAAAATCATCCTATGTCCACTAGGGGCATAGGATGACTGAGAAATTAATTCCTGGACTACCTGAGATGGGATCATTATGTAATTATTATCCACAATATATTCCAGGATATCTGTAAAGAACTATTTACTGTTTATTGATTCTGAACTCAACGGGTTAATTGTAAGAGTGACTCATTCATACTGTTAGGTGCTAATACCGTCACCTCCAGTCATCTGTCTGTTCTCTGTGCTAATTGACCTTGCTATTGTGTGAAGATGTCCTGTGTTTACACTGATAATGTGTATTGTATAGCAGGGGAGCGAGGAGATGTGACGTCTACTCGCCTAGTCTGGGTAAATGATTAAGTTAATTGGCTCATGTTAATTTATGTTCTGGTTACCTCCTCTTTAAACTGAATATAAGGTTGCATTCTTGATTCTATTAAACTCTCCATGTTTAGCACACAAACAAGTCTCGTCTCGTTGTGTGTTGAGAGCAGCTGGAATATCTGATATCTATATCCAGACTGATAGGAAGCGGTATATGATGGAACCGTTATGGTGAACCTTGGCACCTCAGATGTTTTGGAACTACATTTCCCATGATGCTCAACTACACTGCAGAGTGCATGAACATCATGGGAAATGTAGTTCCAAAACATCTGGGGTGCCAAGGTTCACCATCACTGGTCTAGACCTAAATAAGTTCAGCTTTAATACATTTCTGGCAGAAGCTACAGGTCTTTTTCTACTTTTTCTACATCAGTGAATAAAATGCTGCCCCAAGGGCCGGATAAAAGCAAGCAAAGGGCCGCAGTTTGAAGACCACTGGTCTAGGGGATGCAAAAAGCCATTTTACTAAAGTTTCATTCGTCCTTGTGCGACATGTCATGTGAATTTGGACTTCAAAGTCGTTCCCCATGTTTTCCAATATACAGTAAAACCTTGGATTGTGAGCAATAATTTGTTCCAGAAACATGCTTGTGTAGCGACCCCTTTCTTTCAGAAAAGGCACTACGATAAAGTTAGTGGGAGAGTTATGTTGCTCCCACTGCTAATTTTGCTAAATTGGGCTGCTGTCAGCCCTGAATTATCCTGTGGGTCATTCTGTGCTCCAGAGATGTGGTTCCATCTCTGGGTGGCAGGTGACGTCAGAGGGATTCAGGCAGAGCCACTTTTCCCCAGCAGCCAATTGGAGGAGTTTTCCCTCGCGGAACATGCTGGGGAGGGGTATATCTGTGGCAGGCGCCATTTTTCGGGGTTCTTCGTGGGTTTCAGTTTCCAAGTGCGGCACCCACCTTCAGGATGTGCGCACCCAACGGGCCCCGGGCGACATGGCCTACCAGGCCGGGGTCGCATGCTACGCAGAGTTCCCTGCTGATGCTGAAAGGGGCCCTAGCGACTTGCTGTGGGCTCATTCCTATTGAAGAGATCCTAAGCTGTATGCTGTTTGGTGGGGGATCGGCTTGAGGAGAACCCGGAGGCAGGTGATCCAAAGGGGCTTGAACGAACCATCGGGGATCTGGTTGCCAGGTCTGACAGATAACCATAGACTGACAACTGGTGACCCCTACTGAAAAGAGAACTTTCTGGGAGGATTCGCTCTACAGCCCAACATTGGGCCTGTGGCAGAGGTCTTCATCTTGAAACTTTAAATTAAGCTAGAGCCAGGGGCGGACTGACCATTGAGGAACTCGGGCACTGCCCGAGGGCCCCATGCCACTAGGGGGCCCCATCAGGGTTGCCAGGCTCATTAAAACCAGGGACAGTATGTAAAAATCTGTGTTTTTATTACATCTGTCCCTGCCATGTCCAAAACATACATGCTTTTGATGTGAAAATCCAGAGATTTTAGCTGCCCCTCCTCTGTACTGCCACCTGGCTTGGTGGCCATCTGTAAGCCCGGGGGCCCCATAATCTTCTATTGCCCAGGGGCCCCATGAGTTGTCAGTCCGCCCCTGGCTAGAGCCAAGTCAGTGAGAGAGACTTGTTCCTCCCAGCAACCTTAAGTGACATTCCGGCTGCCAGGCTTGTGGCGGAAGTCTGTCCGGAGGCACTTTACCCACTCTGGCTAGAGTGGCGACAAACTTTACTATTGCAGAAAGCAGGACTGCTTTCTTTTCATCTAAAGCCTGATACCACAACGTTATCTCCTTTCATCAACCTTTCCTATCTACCTCACGTTGATGTTGGTCGTGTTGGACCAGGAAATAAAGCATTCAGAAAACTTCAGCGGCAGGTTTGAACATTCTCTTATTGCTCTACTCACTGGAATCGCCCCTAGACAACACACAAGGGTAACTTAATAAGCCGATCCCAATTCAATCAGCGGCTCTTGAGGGGGTATCGCTACACTTGTAATCCAAAGCACTTGTATATCAAAGCAAATTTTCCCATAAGAAATAATGAAAACTCAAATGACCACAACCATTTATTCATAAGAAGAGGGGGGAATTTGGGACTTTAAATCAGGCACATATGTAGTGCACCTCCATCCCTGGTACAGCATTTGAAAAAAGGGAAAAATTGGGACTTTGAATGAGGCTGCAGACATGGTGTGGGTTACAAATGGGAGTACAGATTTATTAATCATGAAATTGCATAACATGTCTCAGAAACAGAAAACACATAGAAGAAACAAACATTACAGGTATATGTCATTTCATAATGCTAACATACTCATAAATTATGTGCATGTGCAAAAAACAGCAGTAAGGGTACAACAGTGCGTCACCTAACGCCACCTAGTAGTCTGAGTTGATCGATGAGTACATTTCATGGATTAAAATATGTACAGATATCAAAATAGCAGCAATAGCGAAGAGGTTAGAAATTGTAGTAACGGGTAGATCCAACACGGGTTGAAGATAATATTCATCAATTAGAATGCTTCAGTGAGGACATATATCCGCATCTCTAGTGTCCGACACGTTTCGTGTCAGTGACACTCATCAGGGGCTGATGCTTGGGATATCTAAAAGATAAGTGATATAGGGTATGATTACTAAATCTGGTTGATGACAGAACCAAAAAGGGGTATACAAAATAGTAAAAAAGTCCATCTTGAGTACTTACATGGAATATGGGGATTGGGCATGGTAAGTATGGAGCTGAGGCCAAAGAAATGTCCGCCATGGGAGCTAAGGTGATGTCTGGTCACCCACCAGCAGGACACATCGAGGAGACCTCCCACAAACACAGGGACTGGTATGGCGGCATGCGTAGTAACACATGGTGATAACCCGATGGTGGCAACCAAAGGAAATCTAAAAATAAAAGGCCATAAATTCAGACTATATTGGAGCCAGATATTAAGACAAATGCCCCAATTGTGTGGGTGGAAGAAAGAACCTTTTGGTTGGTGTGCTGAGAGCCCCCAGTATACAGGGGAACAAACTCAGGGAAGCTAGTCTGGCGTGGTGTCTTCCAAACAATGGCAAGCCGATCTGCGTATGGAGAGGACATCGTTTTAAATGTCCCGTACAGGTGCACGCTGACAGCACCAGCGTCACGTAGGCTCGGCACCAGGCAGGGGGAGTGCTGACGTAGGTGGATACCATTACCCGCCCACGGTGAACACCCCCTACATGCCAGTGAAGCCAGCCAGAAGGAAAACCTCACGCCTGAATTACGTCATACGCTGGGTGGGATACGTGGTGCCGATGCACTGTATGCCACAACCATTTATTCATAAGTCCTTCAGTTTATAGTCCAAATAAAAAGTTTATAGCAATGAGACAGGTTGTGTAACCATAACATTTCCATCAACTAATGGAAGCCTCCTCAAGGGTATTAGAAGCAAAATCCAGCAGGAGCTACAGAATATAAAAGAGAAGAGAGGCACCTCCTAAGTGTAGCAATTTGTTGCTAAATGTTGTACCTTCATTAAATGTAACCATATTGCTACACTTCTCTTTTATACTCAGTTGTGACGCTACTTGTATATCAAGACATCGCTTGTATATCAAGTCAAAATGTACTTAAAAATTTTGCTTGTCTTGCAAAGTGCTCTAAAACCAAGTTACTCTCAAACCAAGGTCTTACTGTACACTATATTGCCAAAAGTATTGGGACACCTGCCTTTACACGCATCCCAGTCTTGGTCCAGGGGGTTCAATATTAAGTTGGCCCACCCTTTGCAGCTATAACAGCTTCACCTCTTCTGGGAAGACTGTCCACAATGTGCATTGGCAGCCCAAGAGAACTGGGAGAACTGGTTGCCTTAGCACAATGTACATCAACATACAATATAACACTCATTTGCCATTGTACTGCAATGCAACATATAAATCTAGATGGGCTCTTTTATATTTGATAAGATTGGAAGTGCATATAAAGATCAGTGATCTTATTTGAGGGAAATCAGAAGCAGCATGGGGTACACAGAACTCATCTGGCCCTGTCTATAATATCTGTTACATGTTATATCTGATACTGTCAGTGGGGCTTCTCTAGGCATGGGAATGGTGGTCCGTTCACCACTGGGCACATTTGAGACATTAATTAATAACTATTCTATCCTGAATTCTTGGGATTTTTTTTAACATACTTTTCATTCCCCATCAGACTAGGAGACAAAGCCTGGACAATGCACTGGTCAGTCTAGGATTTTGACCTCTACATGCTAATGTCTTGGGACTGTTCAAGTATGTGGTTTGATTGTTACCGTACTACAATGACCGACTGAGCAAACCAGCAAGGGGTTATTATGACTGTGTGTGGTCATGTTCCCTTTATAGCTCCCAGCATTCCAAAAAATGCTCCATTTTACAAATGCAGTATGAAAAAAAAAAAAAATAATTCTCTATGGAAGACCTTATCCATGAAGGTGTCTGCTATATAGATCAACATAGCTCCCAACTGTCCCTGATTTTGAGGGACTGTCCCTGATTTGGAGCAATGTCCCTCTGTCCCTCATTCCTCCTCATTTGTCTCTCATTTTGGTCTGATCCATATAGTTGGATATAAAATGCACTTTTTATCTATCAAAAAGTGTTTCCCAGCGCTAAACCTTTCATCTGATTTCTAAATTGCTGCATTTGTAAAATCCAAAAGCCAATATAAAGGAATAATAGCGATAAAAAAGCACTTGTGGGTTTAACCAATCTTATTTTTTTGTACAATGCTCCTTTAAGGGGGCGTTACAAGGGGTGTGTCCTATGCCTGCATACTTTTTCTGATAGGTGTCCCTCATACCCATCTCAGAACATTGGGGAGGTGTGGATCAATCTCATGCCATCTGCAGATCTGGGAATTTTTGAAAACCAATTAGGCTGATCTGTAATTTGTAAGCTCCAACAACTGTCATTCTGCTTACAGAAAACAGAAACGCCGGCTCAAAGTGAGAGTTATGCTGGCGTATCACTGATACTCCAGCCTAACTCTACCTGAATCTGGCCCTATGTATTTTTTTTACTCCCACTGACCACCAAGCCTGAGGCATTTTCTACTTCTACTGATGCTGGAACATTTTCTACTTCCACTGGCCACAGTCTGGCCCCCCTAAAGTCTGAAGAAGAGTATACTGGCCCTTTGTATAGAAAGTTTGGAGATTTACACCATCTGTATTGAGCATTAGTCTTAAACTGCCCTTAGATGATTTGATTTTCTTTCGTTCCTTCCAAAGAAAATCGCTCGACTCCCCTATCAACACAGTCAGTGTTGATGGGGAAATGCCTCCTGCAGCGTTATTGTATTCTGCCAGTGGGGGACGCAAAGCACACAATAATTCCTGCTATAGCCCCCAGAAGTAATTGCATGTGTAGCGCCCTGCTCCTGATAAACAGTCGCTGCTTCAAATTTAATGGGGTGGGGGTTTGAGCTGTTATTTGGCTCAGACCAGAGTGATTAAGGGCAATTTAGCCTCTGTTCCAGCTATGGCTTTGCTGGGAGTGATCCACTATTGATCGCCTGGGGGTGTTATTACCTCCCTAGGCCAATCGTGGCAGCAACCAGGTCATGGTACATTAAGTGTCTCCCCTCGGCAGCGAATTAGTGGGAGTGGTTGCCCCGCTGTGCATGCTGGGGAGGGGTACTTAAGGGACAGATGCCATTGGTGCGGGGTCCGTTTGCACCTCGTGGCCCGCCTGGCCGGGGGTGCGTGTTGTGAATCCTAGCTCTGGGACCATGTTGGCCCAGGGCTGCGGCTTCGTCTGGTGGGCCCAGTTGTCCGACTGGGGCCCGTACCGCAGAGGTGATCCTGTGCTGTCCGTCCTGCGGGAGGAGGCCACTTGATGAAGGAGACCAGGGGAGGACCTATCCTGGTAAGGACCATCCAAGAGGCTGGTACCTTAGGAGAAGGCCTGGAAGCTTCATCCAAGGATGCACCGTACACCGAGAGGCCTGACAGTGTCGCCTGTCGAGTTTAAAAGGTTCTAGTGAGAAAAGCTAAATACATCCGGGTGCTGAATCCTGTGGCAGAGGATTCCAGACCAAAATATCTCACAGGGAAAGGAAGGTCTGTGGCAAAGACTGTACTTTATTTTGTGCGCCATCCTGGCTGCTAGGCCAGTGAGAGGGACCTATTCGGTTGAGCAATACACAATGTGGCTAGAGTAGCGACGAGAACTGTTTGCTGGAAACAGGAGTGTTTCCTTACTTTGCACCTGAACCTACCTACCCTTCTACCCCTTACTCCTCTTTTCTACTAAAGTTCTCCAAAATAAACCACAAGAGAAAGAGGTACATTGTGTGTGGACATTGAAATTCTTTGGACTCTCTTTTCACCCTGAACAGCGAGAATAGAGGTAACGTGCCACCCAAAATTTTAACCAGCAGCTCCTACGGGTAGTGCTACACATGTAAAATATTCTACAGGCTGGTTGTACCCAAGTCGATCACTGGATCGACTTGGGCACAATGAGCCTGGCCACTGATGAACCGGACAAATTTCAATCCCTGTATGACCGGCTTTAGGCATAACACCCAACTGTCCCTGATTTGGAGCAATGTCCCTCTGTCCCTCTTTCCTCCTCATTTGTCCCTCTTTTTGGTCTGATCTCTATATATAAAATGCACTTTTTATCTTTCAGTGCTAAACCTTTCATCCAGATTATAAATTGCTGAATTAGCACATTTTAAAAGCCAATATAAAGGAATAGTAGTGGTAAAAAAAGAACTTGTGGATTTAATTAATCTGTTTTTGTGTTAATTCTCCTTTAAGGGCGGGGGGTGGCAGGAGGCGTGTCCTATGCCTACATACGTTTGCTAGTAGGTGTCCCTCATTCCCATCTCAAAATGTTGGGAGGTGTGTTTTAGGTGTTATGGCTTCAGTTCACACCAATGTGCTGTGTTGGTATGTGCTGATAAAAATTACGCATTCCCGCATACTGCAATGCAGTGCAAGATGTGCGTTTAAGATGCATTGCAACATAGCGGATCATGTATACCAAGACATTTTATTGTTATTTATACGTCTGGAAGTAATAATACCATTCATAAAAAAGGAATGTAACCATTGTCATACCTTGAAAGAATTTTAGATATTATACATTGTATGAAGGCTCGTGGCATGTAATCTGTTATTTTATGCCATTGGCCACTCCAGACTGGGGAGGAGTTGATGAGAGATGACTATGGCGCGGCTGTCCTTTGGATTCCGAGACACAAAGTTAGTTCCATGTCACAAAAATGCCTCCCACCAATCACAGATTGATCTCAAACATTCTAAGATCTGATAAGCTTTTCAAACTTGTTCAAGCATATGGACAGATGTTATTTATAACCCCTTTTACTTCAGACGTAACTCGTATGTCAGGTTTTTGGCCTATTAAAGCTGAACTCCAGACAACCAACTAAATATACAAATAAAATACATGAGAGCTATTTTTTCCTGCCAAAGGATTTGTATGTCTGTCCATACAGTACTAAGATTTTTTGCTGCAAACAAATTTTGGAGGCAAACGTTTCACTTGTGCTGGTAAAGGGTAAGATTTTCCACAACCTACAGACTACCAGCAATTAGCTAAACCGCAAAGAAAAATCTGCGAGTGGTGTAAAGCTCTTTAATGCTCTTTGGATGTAATACCCACAATTACATTTTAATTAAGGAGGATAAATTGTACAATGGCACATAGAAGGATAAAAAGGCTCACCCCCCAACAACTTGGAGTGATTTTATTTGTGTGCAGCTATCTGACCTCCCTGCCCCAAGCAGCTTGTGTTAACGACACTCTCCCGGATGTCAAGCCAGATTACAGAGAGTATTTACTACCAATAAAAAAAGAAAGATGGTTTCACATGCTAGGGCAAGGAAGAAAGGTTCCGGGGACTATGCAAATGGAAATTACAATGTGCAATGATTGCTTTGTAAAGAGAAAAACATGTTTTACCCTTCTAATTAACTAACCCTAATCAGGCGGTTACGACGGGCACTTCAAGAGGACCTGTCACAGTGGCGGTAAGCTCAGACTTACCACTTCTGTTTTCTTAAAGCTGTATTAATCAATCTCTAAACCCTCATGCCACATACACACAACCGTTTTTCATGTCCTAGAAAAAACAACGTTTTTCTCGACGTGATTCTTGTCAAGCCTGCCTTGCCTACACACGATCATGGAAAAAAAAATGCTCAAGCAAAGCACGGTGACGTACAACACAGACAACGGCACTATAAAGGGGAAGTTCCATTCAGATGGCCGTCACCCTTTGGGCTGCTTTTAGTGATTTCGTGTTAGTAAAAGCTTGGTGAGAGACGATTCGCACTTTTCAGTCTTTGTGCTTTTCAGTCCGTTACAGCGCGACGAATGTGCTATCTCCATTACAAATGCTAGTTTTACCAAAACTAGTGCTCCCGTCTCATAACTTGCTTCTGAGCATGCACGTTTTTTTCCCGTCGTTAAAGTCTACACGCGACTGTTTTTCACAACGTGAAATACGATGACATGAAAAAACGACGGGAGCATGTCGGGAAAAATGCTCTGGAGCCCACACAGGATCGTTTTTAATGGCCAATTTAAAAAATGGTGTGTCGTGTGTACGGGGCTTAAGAATGAACTTCTCTTATTTGCTGCCTTTTGATCTGTTCAGGACCAACTTCCATTAAATTCCTCCCTTGCTTTTAAGATCCCCCGAAAAGGTGTTGACTGAAACTTCTGACTTTCTCTTAAGACTAAAAACAAACTAAGTAGTTGGTAGTTGATGGGTACATTATATAGAAGTCTCTACAGCAAACCAAAAAGAGGGACAACTGAGGTGAGACACAGAGATTTGGTTCCAAAGGAGTCAGTTCCTCAAAATGAGGAAAACTTGATAGCTATGTAATGTCATCTAATGATTATGGCAATTTTATGATACTAACACAGTTTTCTTTGGTCTGTTGCAGTGGAGATCAGGGCCGATCCTAGGGTCTCAGGCGCCTGTGTGCAGAAATATTTTTGGTGCCCCCACATGGGTGTGGTCATTTTACTAACTCCTCCCCTTTACAAATGTTTCTATGGCAACGACTCAACCACAGAGATGCTCCCCCATGAAGTCTTTATTAACCTGGGATCCTTACATGATCTCTTAACAATAAACAAAATACAGGAAGAGAAGCAGAGTAATATTATTGGGACCTGGAGGGGGGCCTCTCTGATGGACACAGAGAGGGATTCTGTTAGAGAGTCTGTTAGAGAGACCCCAGACATACTACAGACATGATACAGGAGATGGTCAGAGACTGCAGACATGATACAGGAGATGGTCAGAGACTGCAGACATGATATAGGAGATGATTAGAGACTGCAGACATAGTACAGGAGATGGTCAGAGACTATAGGCAATAGTACAGAAGATGGTCCTTTAGACCCCTTTCACACTGGAGGGGTTTTTCAGGCACTTTAGCATTAAAAGTAGCATCTGAAAAAAGCCTCATCTGCAATCCCAGTGTGAGAGCCCAGGTGCTTTCACACTGGAGCAGTGCGCTTGCAGGACGTCCAAAAAATTTCCTGCAAGTAGCTTCTTTGAGGCACTTTCGTGTGTGTATACACATCGGCGCCCCCACCTCGGCAGGCGCCTGGGTGCAAAGCTCCCTGCGCACCCTGCCTAGGATCGGCCCTGGTGGAGATGCCCCAAAATGTGTTGACTGTACCTTCCAATTTTTTATTAAGACTAATACATTTGTACTGGGATTACTATAAACTTGTTGTGCTTTCATCCTTTACATCTATTTTTAGATTTTAAACCAAGGACCCCACCAATGCAAGGCATAAGGGCTAACCACTAGGCCCCTGTGATCCCCTCTTCACAGCTACTATTCCTTTATACTGGTTCTCAAAATTTCAATTAGAATCCTTTAGAAACTGGAAAAAAGGTTTACTACTGCACAATTGCTTTGTATTTAATGGATACATTTTATGTGGAGGTCTATACGTCAAACCAAAAGAAGGACTTCTGAGAAGGAGGGACACAGGGAGTTGGTTCCAAAAGTAAACAGTCTTTCAAAATGAGTAACAGCTGATAGCTATATAATGCCATCTAATGTCTATATGGCACCTTAACGATGCTAATGTAGTTTTGGTAGTTGATGGGTTTATTATATATAGAGGTCTATACATCAAACCATAAAGAGATGCAACTGAGAAGGAGGGACACAGGGATTTGGTTCCAAAAGAAGACAGTCCTTCCAAATGAGGAACAGTTGACTGTTATGCATTACCATCTAATGTCTATGGCATCTTTATGATGCTAACATAGTTTTGTCAGTTAATGAGTACATTATATATAGAAGTCTATACATTAAACCAAAAAGGGGGCCAACTAAAAAAGAGAAACACAGAGATTTGGTACCAAGGTACTCAGTTCTGTTTAATTGCTTTGTATTTAATGTGTACACTTTATGTAGAGGCCTTGGCATGTTAAGGACAGATCCATAGTCATAACCCCACCTGATGGACATAACCTCCCCAATTCCCCCCAATAGTAGTGTTGCTCACGAATATTCGCATTGCGAATATTCGCTACGAATATTGCATATTCGAGTATTCGCGAATAACTCGAATATTGCGGCGAATATTCGCCATGGCGAATATTCATATTTTTTCAAATGTATTTTTAAAACAGATCACATCCTAGTGATCTCCATCGACGTCTAAAAGCATTGCTGTTATGATTAGAGAGAGACCCTGGGCCGAGTAGCTGATGCGATTCTTTTATGTTGCCGAAAATTCGCATTGCGAATTTTCGGCAACATAAAAGAATCGCATCAGCTACTCGGCCCTTCTTTTGCATCAGAGGCAATCAGAATAACTCGAATATTCGACAAACGGAATATTGCGCGATTATCTTTTCCGCCCTTCTTTTGCATCGGAGCCAATCAGAATAACTTGAATATTCGGCAAACGGAATATTGCGCGATTATCTTCTCCGCCCTTCTTTTGCATCAGAGCCAATCAGAATAACTCGAATATTCGGCAAAAGGAATATTGCGCGATATTGCTTTTGCCGAATATTCAAGTTATTCTGATTGGCTCTGATGCAAAAGAAGGGAGGAGAAGATAATCGCGCAATATTCCTTTTGCCGAATATTCGAGTTATTCTGATTGGCTCTGATGCGCCCTTTTTTTGCATCAGAGCCAATCAGAATAACTTGAATATTCGGCAAACGGAATATTGCGCGATTATCTTCTCCGCCCTTCTTTTGCATCAGAGCCAATCAGAATAACTCGAATATTCGGCAAAAGGAATATTGCGCGATATTCCTTTTGCCGAATATTCGAGTTAATCTGATTGGCTCTGATGCAAAAGAAGGGAGGAGAAGATAATCGCGCAATATTCCTTTTGCCGAATATTCAAGTTATTCTGATTGGCTCTGATGCGCCCTTCTTTTGCATCAGAGCCAATCAGAATAACTCGAATATTCGGCAAACAGAATATTGCGCGATATTCCTTTTGCCGAATATTCGAGTTATTCTGATTGGCTCTGATGCAAAAGAAGGGCGGAGAAGATAATCGCGCAATAGGAATATTGCGCGAATATCTTCTCCGCCCTTCTTTTGCCCCCTTATTCTCCTTTCTTTTAAGTAGAGTTAGTGTAGAGTTAGTGTTTAGTGCATATTAGTTTAGTAATACAGGAAATGATCTCCGTTTATGAGAATTTCGCTATTATTTTCGCATTAGTGAAATTTCTCATTAGCGAAATTTTGAAAAAAAAATTTTGGATAAAATATCACGAATATTCGATATTAGCGAATATTCGCGAATATTCTTCTATATATTCGTGCAATATCCCGAAATCGAATATGGCGTATTCCGCTCAACACTACCCAATAGCCAATAAACCACATGACAAAGTTGTGGAGTACAATGGCCTTGCGGCCTATTTATTTAGCAATTACTAAACTTAAAATAAATTACCTTTTTTAACATCAGACAAAACTTTTTCCCATATCTTGGTGGTCTTGGAGGGCAACGACACGCAACTTGGTCACTCAGACAAAACCTATTTAACTTAGGCCTCAGTCGCAAGACACCGACTCAGAGACGGTACACATATCCGCAGTGACCTACAATTTTACCCCTTCCTGGTTAAACCCTCATTAACCGGAAGGTACCCGATAACCCCATACCACAGATGGGTACCGCCATTTTAATATATATTCCAGCCTTTATCTCCTCTTCCAGAGACCCACCACGGCCACAAACAGTCCGGACCGCCCAACTGAATCCCCCTGCCTAAAACCTAGGGAGGGTGGGTGGGAAGCTACTTTCTCTCGCTACTGTCTGACTTTACGTCACTTCCAACTCTTCCCCCGGGGACCACTTCCAGCCCCCAAGACACCCCCCCCCTTTCTTCAAGAGGGAACTACATGTTTTTCCCTATCCTGCACTGTCCCACCCTGTCATGCTGTCCCTCCGCCTATCTGTTCCTTTTTTTGCTCCATGACTCCCTATACGTCAAACTAAAAAAAAGGCTCCTGAGAAGGAGAAACACAGTGGGTTGGTTCCAAAAGAAGACAGTCTTTTAAAATAAGTAAAAGTTGATGGCCCAGATTCAGAGAGAATTAGATTCTCGTAGCGTATCAGAAATACACTACGCCGCCGTTTTTTACCTGGCTCTACGTGGAATCCCGTCGCAATCCATCTGCGCGAGTAGGGGGCGTGAAGCATTTAAAATAGGCGCGTTCCCGCGGCGATCGAACTGCGCATGCTCCGTTCGCAAATTTCCCGCCGTGCATTGCGCGAAATCACGTTGTTACGTCGTAGTAGCGTCGTTTACGTACATTCCTATTCCCGAACGAGTTACGTTAAAAAAATAAAAATAATTTCAAATCGACGCGGGAACGACAGCCATACTTTACATGGGTTACGCACTGTTAGACCAGCAAAAAGCTCCTCTAACATTACGTAGCCAAAAAATGACGTAGGCGATTGCGAGGGACACTCGTACTTTCGTGGATCGCCGTAAAAACTAATTTGCATATCCCGACGCATGAAAATGACGCGAACTCCTCCCAGCGGCCGCAAAAATATCGCAGCGTAGATCCGAAGGCTTACAAAGACGTAAGCCTCTCGGATCGAAGCCCGAAGCCGCCGTATCATGGTTTGAGGATTCAAACTAGTGATACGGCGCGCGATATTTGAAATTACTCCTGTCTAACACCAGTTAGACAGGCGTAATTGCTCTGTGAATCTGGGCCGATAGTTCTATAATGCCATCTAATGTCTATGGCAACTTTATGATGCTCAGGGCCGTCTTTAAAGCAGGGCAAAGGGGACAACTGCCATGGGCCCTGTCATTGTTGGGGGGCCCAAAGCAGCTGCCTCATACTTACCTAACAGTGTAGCGCAAGCCGGCGGGGACACTTTCCGTGCTGCCCCCCTGCAAAGTGCTGACCTAGGCCTGGGCCTTGTTGGCCTAGGCTAGGATACAGCATTGGTCTATACATCAAACCAAAAAGAGGGACAACGGAGAAGTAGAGACACCGGGGGTTTGGTTCTAAAAGAGGGTCAGTCCCTCCAAGCGGGGAACTGTTGATAGATATGTTATGCCATCTAATGACTATGTCAATTTTACAGTGCTAACATAATGTTGGTAGCTAATGGATATGCCGCCATTTTTTTGTTTTCTGTAATTTTGAAAGTGTAACTGATGGAAATAAAATCTAACTTTTTGACATATTATAAGAATGTCTAATCTGTAATTTGATGCCTTTTGGAGATTTTTCCATCTTTCCTTGGCTTCGTTATGCATATTAATACAAATTTTTACCTGGGGTGCCCAAACTTTCGATCCCCACTGTAGTACTGTAGCAATGCCATGCCATCTAATGTCTATGGCAACTTTTTTAAAGGCTAGCTACACTTTCCGCAATATTCCATCACTGCCTCTCTTATATGTAACAATGAGAATCTTGTAAAAGGCAAAGAGATTTTATCCCCGTGAGGTGTGTCTCATAGCTCTGTACATAGTTAAAGTCTTTACAGCTAGACTTAAACTCTCTCTAACATGAGACACTTCCCTTTCACCTTAATGACAAGCAGTAGATATTATAGGATTGAGAGTTTGTCATGTCATTTTAGTAACCCCTCTAGCTGGAAAGGGATTATCATTTCTCTTCTGACGTTTTAGAATAGCCTTCAATCACATATGGGAATAATCGGTGTAAATAACGTATACACCCAGAGAAGCGCATGCTTAGGAGCCATTGTAATGTTCCGGGTTGAAAGGATGACAAGCCTACATATTTCTTTGGTGCAGCGAGTACAGTACATGCCACTTCGGAAATGCCTTCCAGGTATGTATGTAATGACGGAATGGATTGTGTGCTCCACCCATGGAAGCAATTTGGAGAAAAAGGAAAATAAATCCTTAGACTCCACATCCTATGTATATTTATATTTAATAGCAACTGTTTTTTTTACAAGCTGCTTAAACAATAAGAACAAGGAGCCCAGGGGTGCCAAAAGTAGATGCAAAGTTTACATTTACAACATAGTGTGCTAAAGCTCCAACAACTGTTTTTAAAAACAAAGTACGGATGTTCACCTTTTTTGTTATCGTAGTTTCATCTCAGAACTGCAAATCTCCTACAGCCTCTTTGCAGTCCTGTCCTGTCTACATGCACTCAGCAGTGGGACGTGTCCATGTAGGGTGAGCTGAGATGCCCACTTGTAGTCTTTGCCAGAAGCCAAGGCATACCTCCCAACTTTCTGAGACGGGGAATGAGGGACACCTATCAGCAAAAGTATGCAGGCATAGGACACACCCCCAACCACACCCTCTTATTAAAGGAGAATTGTACAAAAAAAATTAATTGGTTAAAACCACAAGTGCTTTTTACCACTACTATTCCTTTATATTGGCTTTTGGAATTTAAACCTGCAGCAATTTAGAAATCAGATGAAAGGTTTAGCACTGGAAAACACTTTTTAAAAAAAAAAAAAAAGTTTTTTTTTTTATACATCTATAGAGATCAGACCAAAATGAGGGACAAATGAGGAGGAAAGAGGGACAGTGGGACATTGCTCCAAATCAAGGACAGTCCCTCGGAATCAGGGACAGTTGGGAGCTATGGCAAATGTAACAATACAGGAGTGCAACTGGAAGAGAGGGACAGAGCATTGTCACCCCATAAGAGGAAGTACCTGAACAAAAACCTTTATGGCAGGATCATCAAGCTGGTTGTAAATCCTTACATATACCCAGTGAAGTGACTGGCCCTTGTTGTTTTAACTTTGGGTAGTAAATAGAACTTGCTGTTTCCTGGTGATTAGCTCAGATCAGCACAGCCTTATGGGCTAGGTGTGAACGAGCCCTAAAAATAGACATGTGCAATTTGCTTTGTTCCGAATTAGTTGAATGAATTTTGACAAATTTCTTAATTCAGAAACATCCGAATTAATGAAGACCTGTTTAACACATTTTTCCAAATTCGTAAACTCATAAATTCGTAAATTCATAAATTCGTGGATTTGTAAATTTGTAAATCGGAAGATTTGTAAATTCGAAAATTCATAAATTCGGAAATTCAAAATCCAAAAATGAGTAAAATCATAAATTAGTAATTGAAAAATTGTAAATTTGTATTGAATTGTATTGAATTCAGAAATTCCAAATTCGAAAATCAGAAAACTCGAAAATTCGAAAATCAGAAATAAAAATGAACTATTAAATTATAGGCATTGGAATTCATATTTGGCTGTTAGTAAATGTAACGAATACAAATTTGTCCGAAGTTATGAATTATCTAAAATAATGAATGCCATTTCTAAACAAATGGAACGTAATGAATTAATAATAATAACAATAATAATAATAATAAAAAAATATATTATTATTTATTATTAATTTGTTACATTTTTTTTTAGATGCAGCATTAGCTATTTTGGATAATTCGTAACTCGGATAAATATGTATTCGTTAAGAATCTGAAGCTGTTAACCCCAACGGTGCTGGAGGCTTAGCAGCAGGAAGAGGACAGCAATGAACATTTCTACAGAATCCAGCAGCCTGCACATCATGGAACATACTTCATTACAGGTAAGCATTGTAAATAAATCTGTAAAGAAAAAAAAAAATTTGCAAAATTTTCAGTTTTAACCGCCCGCCGTAGATATACTGTGTGATCAAACAATTCCAGGTCTGACTCCGACCCACTGCCGCCATGATTACACACAGTGGGAGCCCAGTGGTGGGTACCGCAGACTCGATGTCTGCCGGCACCCACTGATTGTTCAGTAAACAGACAGAACGGCGATCTGCCTATGTAAACATGGCAGATCACCTTTCTGTCAGTAGACAAGACATTGATCCTGTGTTCCTGCAAAGCAGAGACATAGATCTATGCCTTCCTTAGTAAAAGCACCTCCCACACAGTACATAAGCAATGGCTAGGAACACATTTAACCCTTTAATTGCCCATGATGTTAACCCCTTCCCATTCAGTGTCATTAGTACAGTGGCAGTGCATATTTTTTCAGCACTGATGATCACTTGACAAAAGTGTCAGTTAGTGTCAGATTTGTCTGCTGCAATTTCGCAGTCCCGCTATAAGTCGCTGATCGCAGCCTTTACTAGAAAAAAATACACTGAACCCGTGGGCACATTCCGCGGTGCGCCCGCTATCTCCCATGCACAGGCCGCTGTACAGCTACAGAGCCAACCTGCCGCCCGTATAATGACTGGTTGGCAAGCAGTTAAAGGGTAACTCCACTTTTGTGGGGGGAAAAAGCAAATAAAAAAAAATAATAATATAGCATATAGAATTGCGACACAAGTTATATTGTAATTGAATGTTATTAAAAATTACTTTTACTTTTCAATCTGCAGCTCTGTAAATTTTCTGTAAAATGCAATATGGCAACCTGGAGGTGTTCTGTACACAGAATGTATACAGAACGACCATCCACCTCCCCCCCCCCAGATATGTAATTTCCTGCTTGTGTATTTGGCTCACTGATTTTCCCAAAAGTCTGCACTAAGATACAAGTCAGATTTTAGGCATCCCCTGCAACAGAAATATCATTCTTGGTTAGATACTCCCATTAGGAAAACACATCTTAAGGGACACCGACCCTGCAATTTTCCTCATAAAAGCCCTGCAGGTGAGGCAGCTGGTTGATAATAATTATGAAGTAACTCCAATTAGACTAAGGAATCTGCAACAAAGTTTGGTAAAATCCTTGCAATGTACATAGATTACCAAGACGGAATGTTTTTTTATCAACAAAAGTGGAGTTACGCTTTACGTTTTCACACCAGCCAACATAGAACTAGAAAATGGTTTAAATGTGCTCCATGATAATTCTTTACATATCCCGGTAATATATGGAACTTAATGCATTCCCTTACATAATAAGACAGAGAAGCCATTCATGTACATCCTACTACTAGACATCAACCAGTCGTGTAGCAAAAGGCACCATTGATCTGTCTCTCGCATCGTCTCGGGTCGAAGTGTGATCCTGCTCTGCGTACGCCTCGCTCTAGACACGTGTTAATCTATACTTCTCGCCATTCTATATTTTCGCGGCAAAGGAGGCTGCGTTTATTAGTGATCTTGCATATCTTGCCCTGAGATGAATAAACATTATTTTAGCTCAACTAACACCTTTCCTCAAACCGCATCCAGATTTCAAGCTTACGCTGTTCAGTTTGCCAAAGTTACATGAGGCGCTCTAGGCAGACAGACAAACATGTAAAAGTGTTTCCACTGTATGGCTCAGAGAGTCAAAGGCAAGCTCAGAAAGGGGGATTTAAAGTGACTGTCAATGGATTACATTTTTCCAAAAATAAGGCCAGCTTGTAGAGAAAAGCGGCAATACTTACCTCCCCCGTCGCACATATCGGTAACCTTTGCTCTGTTGTAGAGCTAAACCAGCAAAAATCTTCTTGTAGAGCTAAACCAGTAAAAATCTTCTGGTGTGTTGTGTGTCTGGCCCCCTGCTACACTCTGTGGTTCCATCCATGTACTGGAGTGGTGTAACAGAAGTCGGGTGTAACCACAGCATGCAGAGGGGGGGTCAGGACATTGCCAGGAGTATGTGTAAGGGATGTCAAAATCAGGCATCCCATAAAAAGGATTATAGTTTTGCTAATGGAGAAAGTTAAATTCATGGCATTTCTAGTACACCACCAGTAGATGGCAGCATAAAGTGAAAGCCTGAATGACATAGAGCACATTCTAATGGAACCATTGCTAATAGCAGGGGAACCAAAAGACTGACCTTTGTTTCTGGTGGGAACACAATAGCAGTTGCTACCCATCTATCAGTCTGAAGGTCATGTGTTTGTGTCATCGCAAAAACTTTTTAATAAAAGCACTTTTGGTTTCACCCGGTGCCCGCTCCTATTGCACATTGGATTTATTGACCATACTTTCAGCATATGTGCAACATATGCAGAGAATTTTTTGGACTGCATAGGTTTTCAAGTTTGGTGTTGGGTAGGTATAAAAGCTGAACTTCAGCCTTACCTTCAGGCTTGCGCTAGTAGATAATTTTATTTTCTTTCAGGAAGGGGGTTCAACTTTCTGAATTTATAAAGCACCCAGGGCACCTTGAGAAAAAATAAAGGTGGTGCCAACTACTCTGTTATTGTTAGATATCTGAAGTGTATACCATACTCTCCTTATTGAATGTGACTTTGTACTTTGAGGGTTTTTTTGTCAAAATAACACTCTTTTTTTGTGACTTTTAAAAAGTCTAATACAATTCTTGGAAAAGAAAATAAAGGTGGTGCACTCAGCACGCCATGGCAAATTGTGGGTGTGGCAAAATTACGCTAGCAGCGGTAAGAGCCTAAATCTTGAGCCTACGTGCAAAGGTCAGAAATATATAATGTCCACAGTGCCTGTCTCAGGAGTATGTAATGTACAGAGTGCAGGGGTCAGCTGTGTATAATGGACAGAGTGCAGGGGTCACGTGTATGCAATGGACAGAGTGCAGGGGTCCAGTGTGTGCAATGGACAGAGTGCAGGGGTCAGGTGTATGCAACGGACAGAGTAAAGGGGTCAGATGTATGCAATGGACAGAGTGCAGGGGTCAGGTGTGTGTGATGGACAGAGTGCAGGGGGTCAGGTGTATGCAATGAACAGAGTGCAGGGGTCAGGTTTATGTAATGGACAGAGTGCAGGGGTCAGGTGTGTCTAATGGACAGAGTGCAGGGGTCAGGTTTATGTATTGGACAGATTGCAGGGGTTAAGTGTATGCAATGGGCAGAGTGCAGGGGTCAGGTTTATGTATTGGACAGATTGCAGGGGTTAAGTGTATGCAATGGACAGAGTGCAGGGGGTCAGGTGTATGCAATGAACAGAGTGCAGGGGTCAGGTTTATGTAATGGACAGAGTGCAGGGGTCAGGTGTGTCTAATGGACAGAGTGCAGGGGTCAGGTTTATGTATTGGACAGATTGCAGGGGTTAAGTGTATGCAATGGGCAGAGTGCAGGGGTCAGGTTTATGTATTGGACAGATTGCAGGGGTTAAGTGTATGCAATGGACAGAGTGCAGGGGTCAGGTGTATGTAATGTACAAAGTGCAGGGGTCCAGTGTATCTAATGTACAAAGTACAGGGGTCAGGTGTATGTAATGTGCAGGGGTCAGGTGTATGTAATGTGCAAAGTGCAGGGGTCAGGTGTGTGTAATGGATGCAGTGCAGGGGTCAGGTGTATGTAATGTGCAATGTGTAGGGGTCAGGTGTATGTAATGTACAAAGTGCAGGGGTCATGTGTATGTAATCTGCAAAGTGCAGGGGTCAGGTGTATGTAATCGACAGAGTGCAGGTTCTTACTGTGTGGTGGCACACATGGAGCACACAATAAGACACGCCCCTGCTCTTCTCCTCCAAGTGATCATTGGTGACACACATGCAGCACACAGTAAGACACGCCTCTGCTCTTCTCCTCTAAGTGTTCATTGGTGGCACACATAGAGCAGAGGCGTGTCTTACTGTGTGCTTCATGTGTGCCACCAATGATCACTTGGAGGAGACGAGCAGGGGCATGTCTTATTGTGTGTTCCATGTGTGCCACCATCAATCACTTGAAGGAGAAGAGCAGAGGCGTGTCTTACTGTGTGCTGCATGTGTGCCACCAATGATCACTTGGAGGAGAAGAGCAGGGGCGTGTCTTATTGTGTGTTCCATGTGTGCCACCAATGAACACTTGGGGGAGAAGAGCAGAGGCGTGTCTTACTGTGTGCTGCATGTCTGCCACCAATGATCACTTGGAAGGAGAAGAGCAGGGGCATGTCTTATTGTGTGTTCCATGTGTGCCACCATCAATCACTTGGAGGAGAAGAGCAGAGGCGTGTCTTACTGTGTGCTGCATGTGTGCCACCAATGATCACTTGGAGGAGAAGAGCAGGGGCGTGTCTTATTGTGTGTTCCATGTGTGCCACCATCAATCACTTGGAGGAGAAGAGCAGAGGCGTGTCTTACTGTGTGCTCCATGTTAGCTACCATCAATAACTTGGAATCATGGAAACTAGATCTAGTTGACGATAATAGTATATAGGTATAATAAGTATTTATTTCCTATGATCATTGCTCCATCTAGTGGCCATATAGCGACATTTTCCTGATTTACTCTATTCAGGTCAAATAAATTACATTCGACCTGGAGAGAACACACCCTAGTAACATTCAATTCTGTCCCCATTTTCATAGAATGAATGCGCATGCAGTTTCACAGGATTAACAGCTCTGCAAATTTTTTATAAGCACCCCCAACTGTGTGGAAAAAGTTGGCGAATCCGGAACTTTGCGGTATTGAAAGATACAGGTACCCGTGTTATAACCTATATGTAAACCACAACTTTATAAGATGGAGATGCAGCATACAGGGTAAGTGTTGCTCTCAGCAGCTGAAATCGGTAAGAAATTTCAGGCCTAATATCACTTTAAGGCCAAGTAAGGTTTTGCTATCAGGCATGACAATACATCCGAATGACCCTGAGTTGCCTTGAAAGCTTCCAGCTAAAATCTGTTCCATTAGGCAATAAACATTCCACTCTTTTAACCTATACATTGTATGAATTATTCCGCCTTTACTTTCATTATAAATGTGCGCAGCCGTCTACAGCTTTCCGCTGATTTAGAGGGATAGATAGGAGAGGAATGACGTGAATAGAAGGACATTAATAGGTAGCTGAGGTTCTCAATGTAATTGGAGTCTATACATTACATCTTCTGGATTCATTTCACTCAGGTGCCATGTGGACATATAATTCGTCTGCGCTCAGAGAACAATACAGACCCCACAATTTAAAGGCTGTTGTTGAACCTGTACATTGACCAGGCAGAGCCAGATGACAACCAGGAATTAAAGCTGACCTCTGGGATAAGCAAATATTTCCCAAATACAAGAGTCATGTGCTTTGTGTATTTCTTCCAGATCTGAGCTGTAATCCAAGTGAGACTTTACCTCTGTAATAAAGACCACTCACTGCTGCTCTCTCTCCTTGTGCAGGGTGACTGGTCTTGTCTCCGCCCCCTCCTTTAGTTTTCTGCAGCCAGCCCATAGTATGTGGAGTGTGGGGGGGTGTATAGTTATAAGGGGGCTCTAATAGTAAGTGATAAATCAATTCCAAATTCTAGTGTGAAACAATATGTTAACTATAAGGTCAACAGTAAAATAGCGATTTAAAGCGTAGGTTCCGCCAATTTTTTTCTGCAAATACGGCAGCTGCTGACTTTTAAAAAATGGACACTTACTTGTCCAGCGCGCCCGCAATGTCAGCAGACGAGGCTGAGCAATCGCTCGGTCCTCGGCTGCTTCCGCCGCCATCCTCAGTGAGTGAATCAGGAAGTGAAGCCTGGCGCCGTCACTGCCCGAT
This sequence comes from Rana kukunoris, assembly GCA_029574335.1. Taxonomy (NCBI): domain Eukaryota; kingdom Metazoa; phylum Chordata; class Amphibia; order Anura; family Ranidae; genus Rana; species Rana kukunoris. Next base: position 173,532,545 of record CM056059.1, on the reverse strand, counting down.
TCCCTACTGCGCATGCGCGAGGATTGCGGCGCACCGTCACTAGTCCCCGCTCTCTCCTGGAAAAGTGTTTCCCAGAAGACAGTGGGTGGGGGGGTGACGTCACAGGCTGGATTCCCCACGGGATCAGACCTGGAAGTGGTGCAAATACCTGTCTCAGGTATCTGTACCCCCCTCCCCCTGAAAGGTGCCAAATGTGTCACCGAAGGGGGGGAGGGATCCAAAAAGCGGAGGTTCCCTTTTTGTGTGAACCTCCGCTTTAACGTGCAAGTGCTTATATGATAACAACATCAAAAAATAGGTACAAACAGGTCCACAAAATGCAGCAATGGTCACTAAATGATAAGCATTGGTAAGTCCATGCATCAAATGGTTAACTTGAGAGTAGACACCATCACCACGGAACAGATAGCAAACTGGCGACACCCAGTGAGAGGTAGAGGTAAGTGCCTACTTACCAAACCACCATGACCCTTCGTTATAAAAAAAGGATGAGGTGGAGCTTTAGTACAGTTGGTGGCCTAAGGTCTGTACTGGTACCTGGATGGGACTGGCCGGGAATGGACTCCAACAGAAGAAATTACCGATATTACCGATATGGGTTTTTCTCTAGCCGATGCCGATATTTAGAAATCGGGACATCCGACGGTCGATATATATAGCCGATTTTTGCGGGCGATATTTTGGGCCGATTTTTTTTTGTGGCACTGGCTCGTGGCACTGGATGGCACTAATTGGCACTGGAAGATTGCACTAGCAGAAGGCACTGATTGGCAGGTGGCACTTATTGGCACTGGCAGGTTGCACTTAATGGCACTGAAAAATAGTACTAGCAGATGGCACTGATTGGCAGGTGGCCCTTATTGGCACTGGCAGGTGGCGCTAATTGACACTGGCAGGTGGCACTGATTGGCAGATGGCAATGGTTGGCACTGGCAGATGGCACTGATTGGCACGTGGCACTGGCAGGTTGCACTAACAGGTGGCACTGGTTGGCACTGACTGGCAGATGGCACTAATTGGCACTGGGTGGCAATAGTTAGCACTGGCAGATGGCATTGGTTGGTATTGGCAGGTGGCACTGATGGCTTTAGTTGGCACTGGTAGGTGGCACTGAATGGCACTGGCAGGTGGCACTGGATGGAAAGTGACACTAATTGGCACTGGATGGTGGCACTGGTATTGGCACTGGCAGTTGGCATTGGCAGATGGCACTGGATGGAAGGTGGCACTAATTGGCACTGGATGGTGGTCACAGCATCAGGAAAGGCCGCGGCCTAGCTCTGGATCCGTGGCACTGCTAGTGGCCATGTTAAATATCGGCCTAATTTGGATAAAAATCGGCCGATGCTGATTTCTCCAAAACAGCCAAATATCGCCTGATATATCGGTCGACCTCTAAATAAAATGAAGAAAAACGGGCAATAGTCAAGTTCCGGGTTTTATTGTAAAACAGATTAAAAACAAAAGCCAAATGTCCGCTTACTTGTGCAAGTGCCGAGACCTTGGCACTAAGGAATCAACCGTGTTACAGCTAGATGTGATGCGGAGCACCGGCCGCACTGTGTCTCACTCTCGTGGGTAGGTGTAGCGTGCGTTCCACCGCCTCTCTGTGCCAAATACGGAAGTAGCTGAACGTGACCAGGAACGCCTCGATGTACGTCACCAGGAAGCTCCCTGACGACATCAATAGATGAAACGTACGTCGAGGCGAGAAGTTGGTATTCCTAGGCAGGCTGCATTTGCTTAACCACTTCAGCCCCGGAAGGTTTTACCCCCTTCCTGACCAGGCCATTTTTTTGCGATACGGCACTGCGTTACTTTTAGTGACAATTGTGTGGTCGTGCGACGCTGTACCCAAATAAAATCGTCAATTTTGAAAAGATAAACATTTTTTTTTCTTTCTGCTTTAGAACACACACCAATTAAAAAAATATCTGATTTGTTTACTTTGGTAGATCCCTGTTCTGTCTCTGTGGGGAACGATCGCTGATTGGCTCCCCCCATGGCCAATCAGCGCGCGGCCACAGAACCTTGCCGCATTGCTGGTCGGCAAGAGGTTAAAGACCAACATAGGCAATAACTGAAATCCAATTAATAAAAAGGGGCAGATAAGGCTGAGGAGGAAAGGGCTAGACATAGGCGTGTACACGGGGTGTGCCGTATGTGCCTGGGCACAACCTAAGCACCCTGTGCGCATTAGTGTTACAATACTTGCTTACTTTATTTTTCTTTCCTTCTCTCTCATTCTTTCTTTTGTTGCTATCTTTCTCTCTCTCTCTCTCTCTCTCTCTCTCTCTCTCTCTCTCTCTCTCTTTCTCCTCTCTTACTTTATTTCTTTCTCTATTTTTTTCTCTCTCTTTCTCTCATTCTATCTTTTGTTGCCCTCTTTCTTTCTTTCTTTCTTTCTTTCTCTTTCTTTCTTTCTTTCTTTCTCTCTTTCTTTCTTTCTCTCTTTTGTTGTTCTCTCTCTCTCTTTCTCTCTCTCTCATTCTTTCTTTTGTTGCTCTCTCTCTCTTTTTTTCTCTCTCTTTCTCTCATTCTTTTTTTTGCTCTCTCTCTTTCTCTCATCCTTTTTTTTTGCTCTCTCTTTCTTTCTTTCTTTCTTTCTTTCTTTCTTTCTTTCTTTCTTTCTTTCTTTCTTTCTTTCTTTCTTTCTTCCTTTCTCTCTCTTTCTTTCTTTCTTCCTTTCTCTCTCTTTCTCTCATTCTTTCTTTTGTTGCTCTTTCTTTCTTTCTTTCTTTCTTTCTTTCTTTCTTTCTTTCTTTCTTTCTCTCTTTCTTTCTCTCTCTCTTTCTTTCTCTCTCTCTCTCTATCTCTCTCTCTCTTCCTTTTTCTTTCTTTCTCTCTATTTGTTCTTTTGCTTCTCTTTCTATCTCTCTCTCTCTTTCTTTCTCTTTCTCTTCTTTCTTTTGTTGCTCTCTCTTTCTTTCTCTCTTTCTTTTTCTTTTTTTCTTTCTTTTGTTGCTCTCTCTCTCTCTCTCTCTCTCTCTCTCTCTCTCTCTTTCTTGCTGTCTCTCTCTCTCTCTTTCTTTTTCTTTCTCATTTTTTTTCTTTTGTTGCGCTCTCTCTCTCTCTCTCATTCTTTCTTTTGTCGCTCTCTCTCTTTCTTCCTCTCTCTCTCATTCTTTCTTTTGTCGCTCTCTCTCTCTTTCTTCCTCTCTCTCTCATTCTTTCTTTTGTCGCTCTCTCTCTTTCTTCCTCTCTCTCTCATTCTTTCTTTTGTCGCTCTCTCTCTCTTTCTTCCTCTCTCTCTCATTCTTTCTTTTGTCGCTCTCTCTCTTTCTTCCTCTCTCTCTCTCATTCTTTCTTTTGTTGCTCTCTCTTTCATTCTCTCCTTTCTTTCTTTCTTTCTTTCTTTCTTTCTTTCTTTCTTTCTTTCTTTCTTTCTTTCTTTCTTTCTTTCTTTCTTTCTCTTTCTCTCATTTTTTATTTTGTTGCTTTCTCTCTCTTTCCTTATTTCTCGCTCTCTCTTTTTCTCTGTCTCTTTCTTTCCTTCCTTCCCTCCTCCCTTCTTTCTCTCTCTCTCTCTCTCTCTCTCTCTCTCTTTCTTTCCTTCCTAAAAATAATAGAGGGCCTTGTCAGCTCTCAAATAAAGGATCGATCGTTGACGCTTAAAAGCAGTTTAGCTAGTTCTGGATATGCTGACCGCGGCGTGAGATAACATCAAAAAGCGCAGAAGATATAAACCTCAACTACATCCCTCAGATCCAAACTTAATTTCCGGAGGGGAAGGGGATTTAGGAATATCGGCCCCAATGGTTTCTTTCACACCCACCTTCGCCCCCTTTTCTCAGTGCATAGTGTTACAATGAACCCGCGCCTGTCTCCTGCATGTCTAATCCCCTCACAGTGCAAAATCCCACCGCTGCAAGGACTCAGCCTGGAATGTGCAGAGGGCAGCCGAGGAACAGGAAGAATAGAGAGGAGAGGAGGGAGAAGGGAAAACCACACATGGCAGGGGAGGAAAAAAAGGATTAGGTGACAATATGTGAGAGCCCTGGGATAAGCGCTCCTTCAAATAAAGGCAGTCTGGGTTCATGTACAGACTCCGTGTGGCATGCAGTAGCCTGTTATTGAATGTGTACTTCTGTGTGCGTCTAGAGAAGGGCACAGTGCACGCTCCTCAATGGCCGGTGACAGGCGCATGGTAATGGAGAGCTATGGATCAATCAAAGAAATAAAAAGCCCTGGAATGTTTTTCCTGATGGCTATTTTAAAACAAAACTCTAAACTTTAATTTATATGTGGAATGGATTTATTAAAATGGAATTCATTTTTTAACCACAGACAAGCCACTATTATTTGCACCACATCCCTTGTTTAAATAGGTACAGAGAAATTTGTGGGATTTTTAAGGTGCATGTAAGTGATCTCAAAGGATAATATATTTTTTTTAGTTAAACACAGGCAAAAAACTGTCTAAAACAAATTATGGCAAGTATATAGAATACAGTTTTTATGAATACAGTGCTTTAGATGGAGATCCCAACATGTTTCGCCCACACCCTGAGCTTCCTTAGGGCATGCTGTCCATTTGGGGGACAAGCCTTCCCGGTCTCTTACAGTAATGTATGCTGCACTCAAAAAATAGTAGTTCAGGGGTCTGCAACCGTCACAGATTTTTTTTTTAACCATGAACAAACCACTATTATTAGCACCACATCTCTTGATTAAATAGGTACAGAGAAATTTGTAGGATTTTTAAGGTGCACGTAAGGTACAGTGATCTCAAAGGATAATATATATTTTTTTATTTAAACACAGACAAAAAACTGTCTAAAAACAATTATGGCAAGTATATAGAATACAGTTTTTATGGATACAGCACTTTAGATGGAGTTCCCAACATGTTTTGCCCACATCCTGGGTTTCCTCAGGGGATGCTGTCCATTTGGGGTACAAGCCTGCCCGGTCTCTTAAAGTAATGTATGCTGCAATCTAAAAATTGTATTTCAGGGGGTCTGCAACCGTCAGAGAATTTTTTTTAACCACGGACAAACCACTATTATTAGCACCACATCTCTTAATTAAATAGGTACAGAGAAGTTTGTAGGATTTTTAAGGTGCATGTAAGGCACAGTGATCTCAAAGGATAATATCATTTTTTTTTATTTAGACACAGACAAAAAACTGTCTAAAAACAATTATGGCAAGTACATAGAACACATTTTTTTGGATACATTCCCAACATGTTTCGCCCACATCCTGGGCTTCCTCAGGGGATGCTGTCCATTTGGTTTACAAGCCTTTCCGGTCTCTTAAAGAAATGTATGCTACAATCAAAAAATAGTAGTTCAGGGGGTCTGCAAGCATCACGGAAACCAAGAACTACAGGTGACCATAGAGGGCATTCAAGGAGCAGAAAACAAAGTTTTTCAGTAGAGCTCAACAAACAGGGACAGAAACTCTCCAAGGCAGGATACTTGTATCTAGAGCTGGTATCCTGCAATGGCATGTGTGTCCCGGTGGTTTCAGCAGCCTCCATCTAAAGTGTTGTATCCATAAAAACTGTGTTCTATTTACTTGTCACAATTGTTTTTAGACACATTTTTATCTGTTCTTAACCACTTGCTGACTGTGTCACGCAGATATACTGCAGCACAATGGCTCTCCTGGGCGAAATCCCGTCCAGTTATGTTCTACCTGTTTTCGGCCACCAGAAGGCGCGCACGTGTGCTGCACAGCGGGGCACCCGATGCAGGTGGCCAGCGCGCACAGCCACTGCCGGCCACACACGATCGAGTGCACGAGTGCCAGCACAGGGAGTTGTGTGTGTAAACACGCACACACAAATCCCTGTGCTGTCAGAGGAGAGGAGCCATATTGTTTCTTCCTACGCAGTAGGAATAATGATATGGCTTCTCTCCTAGTCACTCACATCCCCATACAGTTAGAACACACTAATGGAACACACATTTAACCCTTTGATCTCCCCCTAGTGTTAACCCCTTCTCTACCAGTGTTATTTACACAGTAATCAGAGCATTTTTATAGCACTGATCGCTGTATAAATGCCAATGGTCTCGAAATAGTGTCAAGTGTCTGATCTGTCCGTCGCATTGTCGCAGTACCGCTATCACCGCCATTACTAGTACAAAAAAATGCCAAAAATCTTTTCCATAGTTTGTAGACGCTATAAATTTTGCACAAACCCATCAATATACCAAAAATATGTAGAAGAATACATATTGGCCTATAATAAGGCTTACTTATAGGTACAGTAAATATCTCCTAAACGCCGTTTAGTAGATGTTTACTTTAGCAGCAGCTGGTGAAGTCACTGGCACATGCGCTCCGTTATTCCCGCGCACATGCGTGGCAATGACGTCATCGTGGCACAGCCATTCATAGGGTCTAAGCCCAGGAACCCAGAAGAAATACCAGGAGAAGATAAAAGCGCCGTTACAGCGCACTGCTGGAGGGCTTTGTTTTTAGGTAAGTCTGTCATAATCTTCTAGTTCATACGGTGCATGACTAAAACCACCCAGGGGTCAAATATTTTTTTCTTTTCAGTTTACTACCGCTTTAAGCTCCAGGCCAGTGAGTTTGCCTAGGCTGAGATGATGTAATCAGTCTGCTGCAGGGAGGTGGAGGCATTTCCTTAGTCTCCTCTCCCCAAAGTTATCAGACTGGAACTTTGTAGCAAATCACAAAATGAGAGGCTGCAGCAGGGGCTCCACTGACCCCCAATGTAGGGGTCACTTCTCCACTGACCTCAAAGGTAAAGGGTCCCTTTTGTACTGACCACCAATGTAAGTTTTTTTTTTCCACTGACCACCAATGTAAGCGGTCACTTCTCCAATGATCAGCAATGCAGGGTATCATTTCTACCGAGAACTGTAGATAGAATATACAAAAATAAAATAAAAAATATCCCAAAAAAAGTGATTAAATAGAATATACAAAGGGACGTAAAAATTATTTAGAGGGCACCATTACAGAGGTAGAGAAAAGCTGGTATAAAGATTTAGGGCTGAGGAGCTTTAAAAGTCAGTTTAATCCCCTGTAAAGCAATACTTTGACAGAGGAGACAGTGCTCTGAGCCAATCAAACCTCTATAGGTCTACACAGCGCTGTCTGTCTAACAAAGAAAACCTGCTTACAGGAGGGAAGAGCACAGTAGCCTCATCTGTGTTATGCACAGGACTGTCTTAATGAATGGGCACACCTGGGCACAGCCCAGGAGCCCAGCTGCACGGGGGCCCCTGCACTTTCCCCAGAGCAGCTGTTCCTTGAGCCCACGGTGCCCAAAAATCGGGTGCCCCATAATGGCACTGAGAGTGATGGCTACACGGGAAGGCAGGCTGGCAGCGGTGTGCTGTGCAGAACGATACCTATTATTTCACAGCCAGCAGGGAGGGGCAGGGCCAGAGCACCAGTGATGCTCCAGGAGCTGGAGTGGGTGCATGTGTTTCTTTGCTGTACAGAATGATTGTTCATGTAGTCAAAGGGGAGCTCCGCTGGTCTGCCTCCTACCTAACTACTACCTACCTCACAAAAAGTGAACCTCCGCTTTTTGGATCCCCCCCCCCTCCCCGGGGACGCAATTGCTCAGCCTCGGCTGCTGACATCGCGGCCGCGCTGGACAGGTAAGTGTCCATTTTTTAAAAGTCAGCAGCTGCCGTATTTGTAGCTGCTGGCTTTAAAAAAAAAATTGGCGGAACCTCTGCTTTAACTGCGCTGTCTCCATTGTAGGGCATTACTTTGCCCAGGGGCCCATGATGCTATTGAGATGGCACTGGTTATGCATCTTCTCAATTGCCCAGTCACAGGCTGCAGTGGGTCCTGGACCAAGCTGCATTGCCTTACTGCACCACAGTTTGCAGGGAGGTCCAGGACCTGGCTATGCTGTCTGGCAGGTATACCAAAATCACAAGATTTTACAGATTTGCAACATTTTCTGGCAGATCACATCTATGTTTTTTTATTTGTATATTTAGCTGTTTGCTGGTCTCAATTAGGGCAAGCGGCGCTCAGATGGGTCTATGGGTTGTAGACACAGAATTGAGAGCAGACGCGAACGGGAGACGTGCGCTCACAGATATGATTGCACACATGTTGAAGACATCTGTGTGCGCTGCTCTTCTCATTCATGCCCATGTGGAGGTGGTCTGTGCATGCAGCTCCCTTCCCACACATACTTGGGATGGCTGTGTGGCGAGCAGGCAACGTCAACATTTTTCTCCCCTCGTTTTATGAATGAGCTTAGCTATTCTTCCAAACTTGTAAAGCTGCATTTTCAGAAACCTCAAGGCGATCCTGTGACAGATGGGTTTTCTTGTTAAAGAAAAAAAAAACTTGAAGTAACAAAGAGCAAAGAGAACATTCTCATTGAGAAGGAGCAGCTAGCAGCCCCATGTGGTTATTCTATGACCGCTGATACATGTTCTGGAGGAAAGACACGGATACATTGCTATGTATAGAATCCGACTCTTCAGAGGAACGCTTCCATATGTTATTTTAAGGGCCTGTTTGGATCGAAACATGTGCGAAAAAGTGCGTTTTTTTTCAACGTGCATTTTAACCACTTAAGACCCGGACCAATATGCAGTTTAGGGACCTTGCCCCTTTTTGCGATTCGGCACTGCGTCGCTTAAACTGACAATTGCGCGGTCGTGCGACGTGGCTCCCAAACAAAATTGGCGTTCTTTTTTTCCCACAAATAGAGCTTTCTTTTGGTGGTATTTGATCACCTCTGTGGTTTTTATTTTTTGCGCTATAAACAAAAATAGAGCGTCAATTTTGAAAAAAAATCAATATTTTTTACTTTTTGCTATAATAAATATCCACCAAAAACATATATAAAAAAACTTTTTTTTTCCCTCAGTTTAGGCCGATAAGTATTCTTCTACCTATTTTTGGTAAAAAAAATCGCAATAAGCGTCTATGGATTGCGCAGAATTTAGAGCGTTTACAAAATAGGGGATAGTTTTATCGCTTTTTTATTAATATTTTTTTTCACTACTATTGGCGGCGATCAGCGATTTCTTTTGTGACTGCGAAATTATGGCAGACACATCAGACACTTTTGACACATTTTTGGGACCATTGTCATTTTCACAGCGATAGGTGCTATAAAGATGCATTGTTTACTGTGAAAATTACAATTGTAGTTTAGGAGTTAACCACTAGGGGGCGTTGTAGGGGTTAAGTGTGACTTCATATGTGTTTCAAACTGTAGGGTGGTGGGGCTGGACCTGTGACGTCATTGATCGTCTCTTTCCCTATATCAAGGAACAGACGATCAATGACTGCCACAACGGAGAACAGGGAAGGTGTGTTTACACACACCTCTCCCCGTTCTTCATCTCCAGTGACCCATCACGGGACACCGTCGGCGATCGGGTCCACAGGTCCCACGCGCACGGTCACGGAGCTTCGGACCGGGTCGCGAGCGCGCCGCCTGCTGCGAGCTCGTGACCACACGGCTGTGCTTAATGAGACACGTACAGGTACGTGATTGTGACACCACAACGTCCAGCCCCACCCCATGCACCTCCCCATACTAATGATGACATTTATGATGAAACGCATAGGGCGGAGCAACACTGCATTTCTTTAACTGACAATTGGGCAGTCGTGCAACGATGTAGCCAAAAAAAATGTATGTAATTTTTTTCCCACAAATAGGGCTTTCTTTTGGTGGTAGAGTCCCAGATGGACAAGGCACTCGTGGACATCACTGGATCGAAATGGGGTTCAGGTAAGTATCAAGGGGGCTGTTGCAAACAGAAGGTTTTTACCCTAATACATTAAGATAAAAAAAATTATGCCTTATGCCGCGTAGAAAAGTTCTATGTGAGCTTTTGGTCGGAAACTCTGAGGCGCCGTACACACGGCAGAGAACCTCGACGGGCAGAACACATCGTTCCGCCCGTCGAGGTTCTCTCCCGGCCGTCGAATTCGGCGACCCGCCCGTCGGGAATGGCAACCAGCCATTCTTCCGGGCGGGCCGTCGAGGAAATAGAGAGCGTGCTCTCTATTTCGGCTCGACGGGCTTCCCGACGGGAAGCTCGCTGAGACCGTACACACGGCCGAGGTCCTCGCTGGAATGTGCATTCCAGCGAGGTTCTCGCTGATTTTCAGCGAGAACCTCGGCCGTGTGTACGGCGCCTGACAGTGTGTAGGCAGAGCTGGTTCTCAAATTTTCCGTCAGAAACTCAGATCGTCTGTATGCAATTCCACCGCACAAAAATCCTAGGCTTGCTTGGAATCAATTTGATGCATGCTCAGTATCATTGAACTTCATTTTTCGTGTTGTGCGTCACCGCATTCAAGTTTGAGACAAAATTCAGTTGGAAAAAAATCTCTGTAATTGAACCAGCTAAAATTAGAAGCTGATTGGCTACCATGCAGAGCTGCACCAGATTTTACACTCTCCAGTTTTAGTAGATCAACCCCTTTGAGTCCCTGGCTGGCCAAATGACACAGGATTACCATTATTTTCTATGGGGCTTTTTTTAGTGTGACATTTCAATTAAAAATGCATCAATAAACACACAAAAAATGCACAAAAATGCATGACAATGCAGATGGACAAAAGATTTTTCCCCATTTCTCTAATTTCCAACCCACAAAACTGGCAGCAAAGGTGCATAAATTCGCAAGAGGATCCTCATGGGAATTCATGCGCCATCGCACTGTCTATGTTTTTATCAACCTTTGTATATTTTGTATCTATTATGAATAAATTATCCATTTTATACTTTTGAGTTGTTGCCCTTAAATTCCCTCCTATTTTGATAAAACTGGAAGCTAGTGTTGCCAACCACCCATATTTTTACGGACAGTTCGTAAAAACGGGCACTTTTTCCTCCGTTCGGAAATGTGCCAGTAAAAATAGCTGAGATCGGTTTGGCTTGGAACTGCGCATGAAGATTGAAGGCAGGGGGTGATTGGAGGCAGGGGGTGATGATGGCTGCGGTGGCACCTCAGAGGGTGATGGAGGCAGGGGGCAATGGAGGTAGGGGGTGTTAGTGGCAGGGGGTGATTGGAGGCAGGTGGTGTTGGTGGCACCACAGAGGGGGATGGTGGCACTGCAGAGGGTGGGGGATGAAGACAGGGGTCGTTGGTAAAACCGCAGAGGGGGATGGAGGCAGGGGGCAATGGAGGCAGGGGGTGTTAGTGGCAGGGAGTGTTGGTGGCACGGCAGAGGGGGGTGGTGGCACCGCAGAGGGTGGGGGATGGAGACAGGGGTTGTTTGTGGCACCGCAGAGGGGGGTGGAGGCAGGGGACGATGGAGGCAGAGGGTGATTGGAGGCAGGGGGAGATTGGAGGCAAGGGGTGTTATTGGCAGGGGGTGATTGGAATCAGGGGGTATTGGTAACACCGTAGAGAGGGATGGTGGCATCGCAGAGGGCAGGGATGAAGACAGGGGTTGTCGGTGGCACTGCAGAGGGGGATGGAGGCAGGGGGTGATTGGAGGCAGGGGGCCTGGGGGAGATTGGAGGCAGGGGGAGATTGGAGGAAAGGGGTGTTAGTGGCAGGGGGTGATTGGAATCAAGGGGTGTTGGTGGAACCGCAGAGGGGGGTGGTGGCATTGCAGAGGGCGGGATGGAGACAAGGGTTGTTGAAGGCACCGCGGTGGGAGATGGTGGCACCGCAGAGGGTGGGGGATGGAGACAGGGATTGTTGGTGGCATCGCAGAGGGGGGTGGAGGCAGGGGACGATGAAGGCAGGGGGCCTGGGGGAGTTTGGAAGCAGGGAGAGATTGGAGGCAAGGGGTGTTAGTGGCAGGGGGGGATTGGAATCAGGGGGTGTTGGTGGCACCGCTGAGGGGGATGGTGGTATCGCAGAGGGTGGGAATGGAGACAGGGGTTGTTGGTGGCACCGCAGAGGGGGATGGAGGCAGAGGACGATGAAGGCAGGGGGTGGTTGGAGGAAGGGGACCTTGGGGAAGATTGGAGGCAGGGGGAGATTATGGCACTGCAAAGGGGGGTGAAGGCAGGGTGTGTTGGTGGCAGAGGGGGATGGAGGCAGGGGGTTATGTGACTAAATAATTTGCACTTATTGCATCGAAAATAAAAATATATATTTTTACCTTAAGTCACATTGCTATTTGCCTAGCGTACTTGTTTGTAGCCTAAATACTGAAACGTGCACCTAAAAATGTAATTTAGTAACTTTTGTGAAATGTCAGTAAACATCTGGCTGCGCCAGTAAATTTCGGGTGTCATGCCAGTAAATTTCAATCTGGTAGGTTGACAACACTGCTGGAAGCAGACCAAGAAGTTGTAAACCCGATTCAAGTTTCCTACTTCTTCTTATGTCGGCCCCCTTAGTTTTCATTCACGGGAGAGGCCCAGGCTGGTTATAATGCTCCTATGTTGTTCAGCCTTTACCACCTTGTGTGTCTCACAAAGCCTTGCCTACAAAATACGTTTGGAAACATTTCCTTGACAATAATCCGAGCTCCGGCTCCAGTAAAAGGCCCGCGCTCGCTCCTGGATTTAATCAGAGAGAATTACAGGAGGGCAGGAGGGTTGGAGCTTAGAAAGCTGTAACAGGTAACGTGTGCTCTATTATTCCCGTCTAATAAATGAATTGGAGCTGGTAGGCGCAGGCCCCTCTCTTTTGTATTTGCAATCCCGCGCACACCTCGTGGAGTCGCTTTGGGCTTATGTGCCAGGAACACAATCCTCTTGTGTTTGTTCTGAGACTTGCCGCCGCATACCAGCAGCCAGACACCAGCAAATAACAAGCAGATGTCCGAGGGGGCCCCGGATAATGAGCTGCACTCAACACACCTCTGCTGGTTGCACTTAAACTAATCTAAGTAACATAACAACTCCAGGTCAAATGTTGAAGACTGGCTTTTTCTCTTTTTCTTTTGCACAACAGAGCTTTCTTTTTAAACCAGCCTCCCTCTGTAGGCAGCAAAGGTCACGTTAAAAAAAGGAAATGTCCATTTTAGGTCACCTTCAGAGGCCGCCCAAACATGAATCGGCTCAATTTTTGCAGACCCCACGGTTGTTTATTTTTAGAGCGCTGATGCCAGGATGAAGGAAAGGGGTTCCAGAATTGGCCAAATTAGTATCATTTTGCCTGTCTCCGTTTTCATCAGTAAAAGTGCCCTCAACATGTTGAAGAGGACAAGCTGACATCCTGTCTGGGTTTAATAATTCCAAACTATGGATAATGGCCATCGGCGAAGGGTGCGCTGTGCCCGGTGAAGACATGTACACTCCATAAGTGGTGTCAGACATTCCTTTGTTACTTGTAAGATGTCCGCGGCCTGCTATTACTTTAATCAAATTACACTAATGATAAATGTTGGACTTAAGTGCCATTACCAGCAATGTGCACTTCCCTCGTCACTATCTCGTTTGATCTGTAGACTTGCCTTCTGCTGATAGTTATTAATTAGGCAATAGCTCCACCCAAGCTGCTGGAGATGTTGGGTTAGGAAGTCCTGCTGAGCAGAGATTGGGTCACCCACTCCTATTTCAGCATGGGTGGTCGAGTCTTTATGGCCCACTCTACGCAGTAGAAGAAAGCTGTTAACCAGCTTTTGTTAGAGGGACATCATCCCCCTAAGTGCCCACCAGTGCTGCTAATCAGTGCCCATTAGTACTGCTAATCAGTGCCCACCAGTGCCACCTATCAGTGTCTATCAGTGCCCATCAGTGCCTCATCATCAGTGCCCATTATTACTCCTAATCACTGCCCATAGTGCCACTTATCAATGCCCACCAGTACCACCTATCAGTGTCCATCAGTGCCATCTCTGCGTGCCACCTATCAGTGCCCATCAGTGCCACCTTTCAATGCCACTCATCAGTGCTGCCTCATCGGTGCCCATCAGTGCAGCCTATCAGTGCCTTGGAGTGCCAAACAGTGAAGGACAAAAATTACCTGTTTGCAAAATTTTAAAGCAAAATATGAAAAACTTTTTTTTTTTTTCTGTCTTTTTTAGTTTGTTTAGCAACACATTAAAAACCCAGTTTCCCCAATATTACTTATGACCCAACCTGTAAGACGTGGTAATATGTACCTTTTTATATTTAGAACTATAAAAAAAATGCAATTTTTCAATTTAAATAATTGTACTTAATACCAGAACAATATTAAACATATTAAAAATATTAAAAATATTAATCACGGTAGTAAAGTTCAGATTTGTAGATAGATTTTTCTTCCTCGCTGTATTCATGAAGCTGAGGCTACCCAGGATCACTGGCCGCTTTCCCACCATCTGGGACCGTGCGCATCGAAAGTCAATAAAGCCGTAAAGTGAGCTCCACACGCGGTTGTGAATATGCGCACCACAGTTGGCACAAATTGTGCTGAAAGAAATCATATACTCCTAATTGTTACCTATGTGAAAAAATGTGCCCATTCCTCAGAGGAGGCAGACGGGATCAAAGGCAGGTCCTGAATTTGTGGGAAAAAATGTGCTTGTAAAACAAAACTCTCCGCATGGAGAGAGAGGACAAAACAGCCGAGTATGTGGCAGGCAAAATACGTGTGACAGCTGCAAGAAGCCACCAGCTCTAGATGTGCCTTAAACCCCCAACCTTGCCAGACTCCCAACTCGGCTCATTCCGTGATCAGGGACTGAAAAACAGTTTATGGCTGTGGAGCGTACGGAATGCTGAATAATGTCATATAACACATCATCTTGATTTCCATTGTGCGCTCTAAAGATAGAAAAATACCCCATTCCTCACTTTTATGACTTGTGTGATCCAGGTCATCGAAGAGATCTGAGTGATCCACCCTTGCAACAACATCACTCTCCCAATCAACATTGATTATTTGTAATCCTCTTGCTATTAGCATTAGTAAATAGAAAGGAAAGTGTATAATATGTTTTTTTGTTTTTTTTTACATTTCTTAATATACTTTCTGGTTTCTTGCCTAGGCAAATGGTGTCATACCAGAAGTCTTCAGAAGGGGAGGGGTTTTCTCAGCTTAGCACAACCTCCTGGATGCATGCTTGAACTTAGGGCAGATGGATTCCTGGAAGTAAATGCTACACAAATCATTTTCCCTTACTTAAAGAAGAGTTCCACCCAAAAATGGAAATTCCGCTTTTCAGAATCCCCCCCTCCGGTGTCACATTTGGCACCTTTCAGGGGGAAAGAGGGAGCAGATACCTGTGTAATCCAGGTATTTGCTCCAACGCCACGTCCGGCGCCTACTTTGTTCCCCTCGCTTTCTTCTGGGAGACAGCAGAGACCAGTTGGACCACGCAGCGCGACTCGCGCATGCGCAGTAGGGAACCAGGAAGTGAAGCCGCAATGCTTCACTTCCTGATTAGGTATGAGCTTCAAGTTCGAGTCAAACTCATGTTCGACTCAAACATTGCCTGTTCGCCAAACAGCGAACAATTTGGGGTGTTTGCGGCAAATTCAAAAAGTCTATGGGAGAAATCTAAAGTGCTAATTTTAAAGGCTTATATGCAAGTTATTGTCATAAAAAGTGTTTGGGGACCCGGGGTCCTGCGCCAGGGGAAATGTATCATTGAAAAATAAGTTTTAAAAAAAAAAGCATTTTTTGTCGGGAGCAGTGATTTTAAGAATGCTTAAAGTGAAACAATGAAAGTGAAATATTCCTTTAAATTTCGTACCTAGGAGGGTGTATAGTATGCCTGTAAAGCAGTGCTTGTTTCCCGTACTTAGAACTGTCCCTGCACAAAGTGTCATTTCTGAAGGATAAAAAGTCATTTAAATTCACTGCTCCTGAAAAAACTGCCATTTTTAAAACTTTTTTTTGCATTGATACATGTCCCCAGGGGCAGAACCAGGTCCCCAAACACTTTTTAGGACAATAACTTGCATATTAGCCTTTAAAATTAGCACTTTACATTCCAAACTTTTGAGTCCCATAGACTTTAATGGGGTTCTAAAGTTCACACAAACTTTTGGTCTGTTCGCAGGTTCTGGTGCGAACCGAATAGGGGGTGTTAGGCTCATCCCTATTCCTGATTACTTTGCCAAAGATGGCAGAGCCTCCACCCGAGAGCCGAGGGACAAATCACAGGCTCCCAGGACAGGTAAGTGTCCGTTTATTAAAAGTCAACAGCTGCAGCATTTTTTTTTTTCGCCGGGGTGTTTTTGTTTTTCAAAGTGATAAATCATGAAGACATGGATTTTGCTTTGAATAATAAAAATACATTTGTGATTTTGGTTTATGGTGCTCAGATCCACTTTAACCGGTTCCCGACCGACCCACGCAGATTTGGTGCGGCAGAATGGCTCCCCTGGGTGTAATCCTATATTGGTACATCCTTCCCTTTAGTGACCACCAAAGGGCGCACACGCTGCAAGGCGGGGGACCTGATGCGCGTGGCCGGCGGGCACGATCTCCGCCGACCAAGAGCGATCGAGTGCACGAGCGCCAGCATGGAGATTTGTGCGTGTAAACACACAAATCCCTGTGCTGTCATGGAAGAGGAGACATATTGGTTGTTCCTACAAAATAGAAAAAATTATATGTCTCCTCTCCTAGTCACTCCCATCCCCATATAGTTAAAACACACTGAGGGAACACACAATGAATCCCTTGATCGCCCCCTAGTGTTAACCCCTTCCCTGCCAGTGACATTTACACAGTAATCAGTGAATTTTTATTGCACTGATCACTGTATAAATGTCAATGGTCCCCGAGAGAGGGTTGTGCATGAAAATCTCAGTAGATCAGCAGTTTTTTAAATACTCAGACCAGCCCGTCTGGTGCCAACAACCACGCGACGTTTAAAGTCACTTAAATCCCCTTTCTTCCCCATTCTGATGCTCGGTTGTCAGGTCACCTGAGGCACGGTGACAAGTGCACCCCATAGAAGACAGGGATGCACCACATGGTAGTGAACCCTTAGCCCACTGCTGCGATCAGGGAGGAGTCGTGAACCCAAGATCTCCCAGGGCACGGAATCTAAGACCCAGTTTGTCTTCACCAGAGCCTCTTGTGATGAGGATGTGTTTCGCCGCAACTGGATCCAGGTCGCGACCCCTGGCATCCCCTGGGTCACGCTCCACAAGGTGAGAGTGGAAGCAGTCAGCAGGACAAGCGTAGTGATGGAAGCCGAGGTCGGGGTAACTGGCAGAACAGGGTAACCAGGGGACAGGCCAAAAGGTCGGGGTCACAGGCAAGCAAGCGTGGTCAGGGACGAGCCGAATCGGTACACTGGAAGTTAACAATACACAGCAAACAGGAGCTAGGCAAGAACACTGTTGAACAGCCCTGAAGGCCAGTAGTGCAAGAGTTAATATAGACTTCCTGTATGGCCCCACCCAGGCCATCCCAGGATGTAAAGGAGATAAAAGGGTGAGCAGAACAGGGTCAGGCCTCTTAATGGACAGATGAAGGACAGGTAAGCTGCCAGAGTATTACATATCCATGACATCG
The DNA here is from genome assembly GCA_029574335.1 of Rana kukunoris. Classification (NCBI taxonomy): domain Eukaryota; kingdom Metazoa; phylum Chordata; class Amphibia; order Anura; family Ranidae; genus Rana; species Rana kukunoris. Next base: position 173,515,196 of record CM056059.1, on the reverse strand, counting down.
GTTTGATCTTCAGAAAGTTGTCTTCACCACGTCTAGATGTCCAAATGTATTGAGTTGCTGCCATGTGATTGGCTGATTAGCAATTTGTGTTACCAAACAATGGAACAGGTGTACCTAATAAAGTGTCCGGGGAGTGTATCTCATTTGTGAATGTAGTCATTTGCCGAAGTTCCGTTTTAATGTGTATTTGCGGTGGAAATCCCCTACAACACAAGACTAACAAATCAAAAGAATTTTTAAAGCTAGTTATAGCATAAAAGGAGTTTCTCCAAACCTATAATGTTGGTTTAATTGAAATCCCTGGAAAGGAAAATTATTAAGAAACGATTTGAGTGCCTTTGAAGGACACAGATAACTGTGTTTATGAGGAATGTGGCCTACATGCTTCCTCTGGGATGGATTCGGCATCATCAAAGTAAATCCACCGACCATTCCCCGTCCATCGTGTTCAGTCCTGACTCCATTCATAACAGTTATCAAATATTTACATACAATTTGAGTTCTACAATACGGCAGAATTATTCTGAGTCACGAGTCCTTGTCTGTCTTCTGTCTACCTGACCACAGACATTCTTCTTAGAGAAAAGGACGGCGGCCTCCAGAATTTGAATGAATGCAAATATGGGAAGGGGTAGGTTCCAGCAAGCCCTCTGTATGCAAATAAGAATTCTCTCTGTAGAAAGGAGCAAGGTGTGCGCCGGCGGTGATCTCTGAATGACAGCAGTCATGTCTTTACAAGGTTTTTCTTCATGGATAACAATCACAAATAAACTGCAATCTGGCTCTGGTCAGAGGCTCCATGCAAAGTTTATAGTCCTGAAGAATTCAAAGGAAGTTAACCACTTGAAGACCAGGCCTTCTTCTGACATTGGTTGCTTACAAGTCAAAATCAGTACCTTTTGCTAGAAAACTACTTAGAAACCCCCAAACATTACATACAAATTTTTAGCAGAGACCCTAGAGAATAAAATGGTGTTGAAATATTTTATGTCACACTGTATTTGCGCAGTGGTCTTTCACAATTGTTTTGGAATTATACACTTTAAAGCGGAGGTTGACACAAAAATTGAACCTCCGCTTTTTGGATCCCTCCCCCCTCCGGTGTTACATTTGGCACCTTTCAGGGGGAGGGGGGTGCAGATACCTGTCTGCGACAGGTATTTGCACCACTTCCGTGTTCGGATCCCTGCGGGGAATCCAGCCTGTGACGTCACCCCCCCCCCCCCCACTGTCTCCTGGGAAACACTGTTCCCAGGAGAGAGCGGGGACCAGTGATGGCGCGCCACGATCCTCGCGCATGCGCAGTAGGGAATCTGGCAGTGAAGCCACAAGGCTTTACTTCCTCATTCCCTCACCGAGGAATAGCAGCGGAAGCAGCCGAGGAATGAGCGGTTTCTCAGCCTCGGCTGCTGACATCGCGGGCGTGCTGGACAGATAAGTGTCCATTTTTTTAAAAGTCAGCAGCTGCCGTATTTGTAGCTGCTGGCTTTTAAAAAAAAAAAATAGGCCAAACCTCTGCTTTAAAGAGGAAGTAAACCCTAGTGGCTTTTACTTCCTTTTTCCCCCTGCAAAGTAAAAGCATAATGGGCTAGTATGTATCGCATACTAACCCATTATGTGCCACTTGGCTGCAAATGAAGCCTGCGATTGGCCCCCGCTGGTAGAAGCATCCATCTTCACCCGTCTTCTTTCTGGGGCCGTGGACTCCGTCTTTGTGACTGGTCGGAGTTGTGTGATGTCACTCCCTAGTTTTGCCAACCTACCAGATTGAAATTTACTGGCACAATACCCAAAACTTACTGGCACAGCCAAGTTTTTCCTGGCATTTCCAAAATCACAGTTTTAGAGTATTTAGGCTACAAACAAATACAATATGCAATTAACAATATGATTTAAGGTAGATAATAAGGCAAAAAACATATTTCTTACTTTATTTCAGGGAACGGTCTCAGAAGGACAAGAAATTAGAATAGGTGGCACACACCCATAAAATTGACTCTCACAATGACACTGACAGCAGTGTGCAGCAGCACAGATAATGATGGCATCTCACTGACACTACCTGTCCCATCCTGAGTCACAGTGAGGCCCCATACACACGATCGGATATATCCGATGAAAACGGTCCGCGGACCATTTCCATCGGATATGTCCGATCGGGAGTTTGATCCGATGGCGTGTACACACCATCGGATCAAATTCCCCGCCGCCGGACGGCGCGGTGACGTGGCGATGACGCGGCGGTGACGTTGACGCCGCCGCGTCACCGCTACGTCACCGCACCAGGAAGTAAAACACTTCCGCGCATGCGCCGAATCCATTCGGCAGCGGCGCGGCGGTGGTGGGAGCCGACATGTCTGCTGGTAAGTGTACTAACCAGCAGACATGTCGGGCGGACAGATTCCCACCGGATAGATTTCAAAGCTTGCTTTGAAATCTGTCGGGTGGACAAATCTGTCCGCTAGCCCATACACACGAGCGGAGATGTCTGCTGAAACGGTCCATCGGACCGTTTTCAGCGGACATATCCCCTCGTGTGTACGCGGCCTGACAGTCTCTCTCCAAACCAAGTGGCCCCTTCAGTCCACTCCAGTCTAAACAGCACTGACGGTCTCAGCCTGACTTGCTCACATACCGCAGACCCGCACACGAGGCTCTGGCCGCTCTGCTTGGCTCAATTGCACCATGACATCACAGGACTTGCTCAGGCACCACCTCCGCCAGAACTGCCCGGTCACACTATAGCAAGCATGGATGGTCCCAGCCGACTCTGGTCCAAGCCGAGCATCGCAGCCATTATTTTTACTGGCACCCCTTTACTTTTACTGGCATTTACTGGCAGGAGAAAATTGCCTGTTTTTTACTGGCTGCCAGTAAAAATATTGGCATTGACAACACTGTCACTCCCGCACATGCGCACGGAGCCGACGGTAACGGGAACGGGCCCTATAGAAACGTCACTAAAGTGCGCATCGCTGATGACGTTGGCGCAAGCGTATATATGGTAAATATCTCCTAAACCGTGCAGGTTTATTATAGGCTTACCTGTAGGTTAAAGTGGTCTGTAAGGGTTTACAACCACTTTAATGAATTAAAAAAAAAATATGCGGAGTAAATAGATAGCTAACATGTCATGCTTTAAAATTGCGCACTCTCATGGAATGGCGACAAACTACGGTACCTAAAAATCTCTATAGGCGACGCTTTAAAAATGTTTAATCATGGTTACCTGTTTAGAGTTACAGAGGAGATATTGTGCTAGAATTATTGCTCTAAAAATCGCGGCTATACCTCACATGTATGTGTGCTTTGAACACTGTTTACATTCGCAGGCGCGACTTACGTATGCGCTCGCTTCTGCACAAGAGCACAAAAAAATGGAGCACTTTAAAAAAATATATTCTGATCACTTTTAATAACTTTTAATGGTGTTACAAGGTACTCTTTATGGAGGGATCTGAGGTATATAAGACCCCCAAACACCTCTTCTGCACTTGAATGTATTCAAAACGCCAAGATCAGCTTTTTTGAATACTTTCAATGTTTGAAAACTGGCGCTGTTGGTTCCCGGGTAAACCGGAAGTGATTTCATGACATTGTTTCTGGGTTAGGCTGGGTTCACACTACGATTTTCCCGTCCGTCAGCCGCATACGATTTCAGTTTTGAAAACGTACGGGCCCGTACGGGAAAACGCATACATAGACAATGCATTGCAAATCATATGCACTCAGATGCATCCGGGTGCGTACGATTTGCTGGCAAAACTTTTTTTAACAGTACGCAAAACCGTGTTCGACCACGGTTTTGAGTCCGTTTTTGAAACCGTATGGCAAACGCATACGTTTTTTTTTAACATGAAAGTCAATGGAAAACGCACATATGTGTGGTTCCATACGTATAAACCGTATGCGTTTTTCGTCTGCGCATGCGCATTTTCACGGGAAAAAGGACCACCCACCCTACTCCACCCACTTCCAATAAAACAAGAAAATCTTTATTTATTAAATGACACTAATTCCAAAAACGTATGCGTTTTTTTTTAATCAAAACCGGATGGAACCGTACGCACTTTTTAAAACCGTATACGTTTTATAACTTTTGGGCATACGTTTACGTACGGTTCAATCCGTTTCAGCCGCATACGTTTTTTCATATAAATCGCATGCGGCTGACGGACAGGAAAATCGTAGTGTGAACCCAGCCTTACTAGAGCTGAGACCCGATCAAAGCCAATTGCCGCTTTGTTCAGGTCTCCATCCAGCCGGCATACATGCTAGCTGGTCACTTGGGTCTCCCGGTGTGACAGGAGAGCCAGTGCAAATGGCAGAAGGTGGCGGGAGTACCAGACCCAGCCTGTCTCTGTGCAATACACGAAAGAAAGTATCAGTGGATCTTATAAAAACACTGATGCCACGTACACACGATCGGAATTTCTGACAACCAATGTTCGATGGGAGCTTTTTGTTGGAAATTCCGACTGTGGGTATGCTCCATCGGACATTTGCTGTTGGAATTTCTGACAAGAAGAATTTGAGAGCTGGTTCTCAAATTTTCTGACAACAAAAGTTCTTGTCCAAAATTCTGATAGTCTTTATGCAATTCCGACACACAAAAATCCTACGTATGCTTGTAATCTAATCGACGCATTCTCCGAATCTTCAACTTCATTTTTCTCTGCTCATCGTACGTAGTGTACGTGACCGCGTTCTTGACGTTTCGAATTTCTGACAACATTTGTGTGACCGTGTGTATGCAACACAAGTTTGAGACAACATTCCGTCAGAAAAAAATTCACAGTTTTGTTGTCGGAATTTCCGATCGTGTGTATGTGGCATGAGACTGCTCAGGTGATCACGGTGAAAGCAGCACCTCCCACGCTAAATGTTTTGAGCCCATTTACTAAAATGATCCTAAGAACATAGCAGCATTTTCTGATGATGTAATTAGGTTTAATGTAATCCTTGTAATATGTATATAGCTGCCCTCAGGGCGATATTTTTTCTCGGTAAAAGTGTTTCAGCAAAGTAAATCCAAATGCTTAAGTGGTAAAGACAGAAAAAAATGACGACCAAAAAAATGTCTTGTTTCTTATTAATTTAAACATTTCCATCTGGCATTGGCTGGACTGTACTGGTCTGTATTTCAACTATTAATAATTTCTAGGAAGATTCATTAGTTACCCCGTCTGCTTCCAAATGTGCAAAATAATAAAACAAGGGAAACTTAAAGAGGACTTATCAGATATTTCTTTCATGCTAAGAGCACATACAGTGGGGAAAATAATTATTTGATCCCCTGCAGATTTTGTAAGTTTACCCACTGTGACAGGAAGTCAGGTAAATCTGTGGGTGTTGTCACAGACGGGAGATACATTTCTGCCTTGTTTAGACAATACACCAATTACTACCAGGTGTCGGCTACAGAGGTAGCCAAAAAGGTTTAGGGCGTTGGAATACTTCAGCTGTTCAGAATGCGGCAAATAAGGCCTCTATAAGTTATCCAAAGGATGACTACTGATTGCTGCATCCTGAGGCTTTTTGAGTTAAGGAGAGCAGTGAGAAAGACTTCTGAAGAGGTGAGGTGGTTGTTGATTTTTCTGTGTGATAAAAATCAAAAAGACTATTGTTTCTCTGCTGTATGACCAGCAGTGTCTGCCCAGCAGTAGGCTGTGCCAGACTCCATAGATAGGTTCCTGTGTGGTGAAGGTAGACGGCCCAAGTGGCCAGGGTTTATTTTATGCTTTGTTTTAATTATGCTGTTTGGATGCTTGCACTTGTTTCCAGCAATATGGAAGAATAAACCAAACTCTTTGTTTTCAACCGCCTTCGGCTGCCTGTCTGTATAGTTCAGTGTGTAGTGAACCCATACAGGGGGTCACACCCCCCCGCTACCTAGCTAACCCCTTACACCACCTACAAAGAAATGAAGGGTCTATCATTTTTATCATAGGTGTATTTTAAAAGATAGAGAAAAAATTCAACCAAAAATTCAGAAAAAACACACAATACAAATTTCATAAATTGAGTTGCAGTTCAGTGAGTAAAATAACTATTTGATACCAAGCAAACATGACTAATGCCTAGGGCACACAATCGGTTTTCCCGGCGGTATAAAGTCTGCCAGGAAAACCGAGAACCTGCTCGGTAACTTTTTCCCCCTGCACACGACCCGGTATCCTGACAGGAACACTGCCATGAGAGCTTTTGGTAGGGAAACCCAGCCATGTGTATGCTCCCCCGCAGTCTTTTCCCATAGGAAAACTGATGGCTTAAAAACCGCCGGGAATCTAGTCAGGAAACGAGAACTGGTTCTCTTTTTTGCCCAGCAGTTTTCCTGTCGGAAAAACTGCGATGGAGCATACACACGGCCGGAATTCCCAGCCAAAAGCTCTCATGGCAATTTTCCCGACAGGAAAACCGGTCATGTGTACGAGGTTTTAGTACTTGGTGGAGAAATCCTTGTTGGCAAGCACAGAGGTAAGACATTTCTTGTAGTTGGTGACCAGGTTTGATGAGAAGACTAAATTGTGGGACTTAGATGAAGCACACTGCTAGATTAAATGAACCAACTATGGTAAACATTGTTTATTAATTACAAAGAGGGCATGACATACACATAATATAAGATTGGTAAATATAATGAGTCTCAACAAATAGAGTCTAGACAAAGATAGTACCTAATTGTCTCAATATAGCATACATGGTAATGTATAATAATCATAGGTCTCACTAAATAAAGTCTAGACCAGGGATCCTCAAACTACGGCCCTCCAGCTGTTGCGGAACTACACATCCCATGAGGCATTGTAAAACTCTGACATTCACAGACATGACTAGGCATGATGGGAATTGTAGTTCATGAACAACTGGAGGGCCATAGTTTGAAGACCCATGGTCTAGACCAGGGTTCTCCAAACTTTTCAAACAAAGGGCCAGTTTATTGTTCTGCAGTCTTGAGGAGGGCCGGATTGTGGCCAGCGGGGGCAGAAAAAGCCCCGGGCCCAGCATTGGTGAGAATAAATATGGCCTTATAGTTTGCGATCAGTAGGATAAGGAGTAATGCCCCTATTAGTAGGAGTTATTGTATCTCATCATTGGTATCAGTGGAAGAAAACGTGCCCCCTTGTTGGAGTCAGTGGGAAGAACAGTGCCTCATATTAGTGGGAGGAATAAAGTCCTGAGGGCCGGATAAAGGCTAGCAACGGGCCGCATCTGGCTCTCGGGCCGCAGTTTGGAGACCCCTGGTCTAGACAATACATAGGTGACCAGGTTTGCACCCATCTCAGGAGGGATTTTGGTCCAGTCTTCTTTACAGATCTTCTCTAAATCTTTAAGGTTTCTTGGCTGTCGCATTGCAAATGAAAGTTTTATCTCCCTGCATACATTTTCTGTAGGATTAGGATCTGGAGACTGGCTAGGCCACTCCATTACCTTAATGTGCTGGTTCTAGATCTAGAGCCACTCCTTTGTTGCCTTGGTGGTATGTTTTGGGTCATTGTCATGCTGGAAGACCCATCTATGACCCAACTTTAGTTTTCTGGCTGAGGGAAGAAGGTTCTTATCCAAGATTTTACAACTCATGGCCCCAGGAGCAGAGAAACAGCCCTAAAGCCTAATGTTTCCACCTCCATGCTCGACTGTAGGGATGGTGTTCTTAGGGTCATAGTCAGTATTTTTCTTCCTCCAAACACAGCAAGTCCTCCTCCTAAAGAAGGCACATGTACAGCCATGCCAAAGAACATCTAAATGATTCAGAGAAGGATTGGGAGAAAGTGCTGTGGTCAGATGAGACCAAAATTTAGCTCTTTGGCATTAACTCGACTCGTCGTATTTGGAGGAAGAAAAATGCTGGCTATGACCCCAAGAACACCATCCCTACCATCCCTACCACCATCCTTACTACCAGGGGTGGACTGACCATTGAGTCACTCGGGCACTGCCCGAGGGCCCCATGCCACTAGGGGGCCCCATCAGGGTTGCCAGGCTCAGTAAAACCAGGGACAGTATGTAAAAATCTATGTTTTTTATTCAATCTGTCCCTGATATGTCCGAAACTGACATGCTTTTGATGTCCCGCCTCTGCACTGCCTCGTGGCGTGGTGGCCATCTGTAAGCCCAGGGGCCCCATAATCTTCTCCCCATGAGTCGTCAGTCCGCCCCTGCCTACTACCATCAAGCACAGAGGTGGAAACAGTATGCTGTGGAGCTGTTACTCTTCTAAAGAACCTTCTTTTCTCAGCCAGAACACTGAAGATGGGTGATGGTTCTTTAAGCATGACAATGACCCAAGTCAGCAAAGAAGTGGCTCAAACAGAAGCACATTAAGGTCATAAAGTGGCCTAGCCAGCCTCCAGACCTTGGTCCTATAGAAAATTTATGGAGGGAGATGAAAGTTCAAGTTGCCAAGCGCAGGCCAAGAAACTTTAAGGATTTAGAGAAAATCTGTAAAGATGAGTGGACCAAAATCCCTTCTGAGATGTGTGCAAGATTCTCCCTCCTGATTGGCTGTGACACAGCAGCGGCGCCATTGGCTCCCGCTGCTGTTACTCAAAGTCGGATAGCCAATCAGGAGAGAGAAGGGGTGGGGCCGGGCCATGCCTCCATGTCTGAATGGACGCAGGGAGCTGTGACTCAGCTAGAGATGCCCCCATAGCAAGCTGCTTGATGTGGGGGCACTCAACAGGAAGGAGGGGCTAGAAGCACAGAAGAGGCACCCGAGAGGAGGAGGATCTGGGCTGCTCTTTGCAAATCCACTGCAACAGGGCAGGTAAGTATAATATGTTTGTTATTTTTATAGAAAAAAAATCACTTTAAGTATAACACTTCCCACAACTTGTTTCCTCTCTCAGAGTACTGCCTTCGTCTGCTTTTCTCTCCAGAAGGACAGGGTTCCCTTTTACTTCCTGGACTTAATGCTGGCTCAAAGATGATACAGTCATGTAATGTAAACCTTGGTGTCTAAGCAGTTCCTGACTGCTTTCACATGTCTCACACTAATCAATGCCCCGGTGGTTGTAAACCCTTACATATACCCAGTGAAGTGGGTAAACAGAGTTAATACAAAACATTAATTTTTCCATGTTTTTCTATTCCCCTATGCCCCCCTATCCCATTTCACCCTACCCTCCCCCGATCTGTCTTCCTCCCTCCTTTTCCTGCTTTATCATCTGTCTATTTCAATCATTCCCTGTACATATTTATCTGATAGTTTAAAAACTCTCCATTTTTCCCATGTTGCTCCATGTTTTTCGTCCCTGGAAACAAACCATCTAACGTAAGTTGTATCTGTCACCATTTCTCCTCTATAGCTGTTCAAAGTGTACAGTTTACACAGCATTTCTAAGCTTCAAGGGGCAGTGATCTGATGTCACACATTGCACAGCATAGAACTTTAAGCTGAGTGTAATCTGAGACCTGAGTGGAGGGATTGGACACACAGCCTCATAAGAAATCATGTGAAGCTGAGGCTGCCAGTCACCTGCTGTAAGCTGTAGGATGGGGCTGTGCCATCTCATGGGATTGCTCAATGTCAGGATAAAATATCAGAAGGGTCTCTGGAGGTAGCAGAGAGAGGATATGCTTTTTCATTTCTCATTTCAGAAGTTTACAACCACTTTGATGTTTGCCCAGAGTTCTACTTTAACAGTAGACTGTAGACAGTAACTCTAAATAGTAGACAGGCTGGAAAATAGTTAAATTTATTTTTATTTCGTGGGAAAATCATTGCCATCATAACGACATTTATTGCTTAAACATTTTGGAACAAAAACAAAGAAAAAAGTAAATTTATTCTGAAAAGGTATAATCACTTCCAGCCATGACTTGCCACCGCTACTTACAATAAAATGAGGCGGTAATTAGAGCTAATTGCAATGATATGCCCAATCTCGGAACAATGCTTTGCACTTCATCTGCTGATATGCATCATCACCATTACTGCTATAGACGGCTTTGCAGGGCGGATCTCGTCTGACATGAAATACTTCCCTTCTCCTTCCAGGAATGCGCAGTGCAGAGCATGTCAGTCTGAGCTGCTACAAGTGACAAGGAGGACAACACAGCCACTGTTGTCAAGCCCTTATCTGAGTTGGCACTATTAACAAGCTGTGAAGAACAGTAGCCAACCAGTGTAAAAAAAAAAAAGACATAGAAAAACAAAGCACAAGATGTCAAAAGACATTACAGATATAAGTTATTTTAGCCACTTCACCCCCGGGAGAATTGGCTGCCCAATGACCGAGCCATTTTTTGTGATTCGGCACTGCGTCGCTTTAACTGACAATTGGGCGGTCGTGCGACGTGACTCCCAAACAAGATTGACGTCCTTTTTTTCCCACAAATAGAGCTTTCTTTTGGTGGTATTTGATCACCTCTGCGGTTTTATTTTTTGTGCTGTAAACAAAAATAGAGCGACGATTCTGAAAAAACTTTTTGCTATAAAAAATATTACAAAAAAATAGATAAAAAAACGATTTTTTTCCTCAGTTTAGGTCAATGTGTATTCTTCTACATATTTTTCGTAAAAAAAATATCGCAATAAGCGTATATTGATTGGTTGGTTTGTTTGCGCAAAAAATATAGCGCTAGATTCAGAAAGACTTACGACGGGCGTATCAGTAGATACGCCGTCGTAAGCCCGAATCCACGCCGTCGCAACTTTAAGCGTATGCTCAAACTGAGATACGCTTAAATGTTGTCAAGATACGACCGGCGTAAGTCTCCTACGCCGTCGTATCTTAGCTGCCTATTTACGCTGGCCTCTAGGGGCGTGTACACTGATTTACGCCTAGAATATGTGAATCAGCAAGATACACCTATTCACAAACGTATGTCCGGTCGTCGCAGTAAAGATACACCGTTTACGTAAGGCGTTTTCAGGCGTAAAGATAAACCACCAAAAAGATGGCGCAGCCAATGTTAAGTATGGACGTCAGGGACCGCGTCAAATTTTTCACGTTTTACGTCGTTTGCGCAACTCGTCCGTGAATGGGGCTGGGCGTAAATTACGTTCACGTCTAAACCAATGAGTCTTAGCGCCGTAATTTGGAGCATGCGCACTGGGATACGTCCACGGATAGCGCATGCGCTGTTAGTAAAAAACGTCATTTACGTGGGGTCACACTTAATTTAAATAAAACACGCCCACATCAAACACATTTGAATTAGGCAGGCTTACGCCGGCCCATATAAGCTACGCCGCCGTAACTTCGGCCGCAAAAATGTATCTGAATTTGGCCCATAGCGTCTACAAAATAGGGGGTAGTTTTATGGCATTATATTATAACTTTTTTCTTATGAGGAATGGCAGTGTTCTGCGATTTTTAGCGTGACTGCAACATTATGGCAGACACATCGGACACTTTTGATGCTATTTTGGGACCACTGTCATTTATACAGCGATCAGTGCTATAAAAATGCACTGATTACTGTGTAAATGACACTGGCAGGGAAGGGGTTAACCAGTAGGGGGTGAGGAAGGGGTTAAGTGTATCCTAGGGAGTGATTCTAACTGTGGGGGGGCTGGGCTACCTGTGACATGACACTGATCGATTCTTCCGACGATAAGGAGCAGAAGATCAGTGTCCTGTCACTAGGCAGAACAGGGAGTTTACAATCACCAAATCACACGAGAAACTGCACTTTTGGGTCACTTCCAGTGAGATTGATGACGTCACAACAGGCTCCGGTTGATGCGTTTCGTCATGACGTCTTTTGGGAAGTTTGGAAGTTGTCTTTTTTTCACTCTGCTCTCTCCTTCTATCAGTATGACTCTTACGCATGAAGGGAAAAGGGAAAGTAGCCGCTCCAAGCTGGTCCAAATTGTGATAGTCCTCTTCACAGAAACCACAGGTGCAGGCAATGTGTATAGCGGAACAAAAACAAATATTTTTTGGACAGCCGCACTCCAAAAAATTGTTGCCTTAATTTGTAAAAAACAGGACAAGTACTAGAAGCCACAGCAAACTGAACAGCTGACGCATTTCACACTATACTTAGTGTTTAATCATAGCTTGACGCGTTTCACACTACACTTAGTGTTTAATCATAGCTTGACGCGTTTCACACTACACTTAGTGTTTAATCATAGCTCTTGCACCTGAACTTGAGCCGAAGATTTGCCACAAACCCAAGTAGTGCTGAACCCAAACGACATTCCTAATGTTCTGTGTTTGGCACATTTGCACTGTGGCACAGCCTGATTGGCTCCTACTGATGGCTTATCATTTCTTATTGCTTAATTATTTTAAAAGTCAAAAATTGTGATTTTATTTATAGGCATTATGTGATAATTATGATTTTAGAAGACCTCAGATCCATGTGACCGCTTATTCTAGTCAGTGGTCAATGCCATGTGCAGCACAGTGGCTAAGTGGTTAGCGCTTTTGCCTAGCATTGTCAGTTCAAATGCCAACCACAGCACTACCTGCCTGGAGTTTGCATGTTGTGCCTGTGTGGATTTCCTCCAGGTACTTTGGTTTCCTTCCACACTTCCAAGATATGCTGGTAGGTTAACTAGCCCCCGTGTAAATTGACCCTAGTATATGTAGTGTATGAATGTTAGAGAGGAACCTTAAATTGTAAGCTCCTTGTGGGTAGGAACTTGAATGTATAATATATTTATGTAAATTGATGGGGCTATATAAGTTCCTGTAAATAAAATAATGCCCTTGGTGTGCAAGGTCCTTGGTTCAGTCCCACTATAGGCACCAGCTGCATGAAGGATGTTGGCTCTCCCTGTGTTTATCTGAACTTCTTCCTACAAGGTAGCTGAAGAAATGTGGTTGGTAGGGGTGCTGGATCCAAAAGGGGAAGCTCCACTTTAAGCCCCCTCCTCTGCCACATTTGGCAGGTAATTTTTTTTGGGGGGGAAGCAGGTACCTAGTTTTGGCAGGTACCTGCTCCCACTTCCGATTGAATCGCTTAAGCCTAGATCTCCTCTCCACTTTCCTCCCCACAGTCTTCTGGGACATGTCACAAGTCCCAGAAATTTGCAGGACCGCATTGGATCCCTGGACAGGTAAGTGTCCTGTTATTAAAAGTCAGCAGCTACAGAAATGTTTTGTTTTTTTTCAGTTGAGTTGAGAACCTGCCAGGATAGGTTTCACCTGTTGGTGGCGCTTTCAGCCCTGTGGATCGCAGTACTGGTGTCCACCAGCGGGTGTCTCCTAACAGTCTGGAGCTGTCATAAAAGGTTTCACCTGCTGGTGGCACTGTTAGATCCTTGGGCCGCAGTACCAATGTCCACCAGCGGATGTCTGCCGGCAGTGTGGAGCAGACAGCACCTCCTGCAATCAGCTGTCATCTGAGGCTAATTGCAGGTGTATTTATACCCGGCAAGCATTAACACACTTGCCTTGGTATCTTCCTTGCGCCCTGACCCAAACCTGTTATCTTGTGAATCTGATCCTGATCCTGTTACCTGTGTACCTGAACCCGATCCCATCCCTCCTGATCCAGTCCACCTTCTCCCTGTCCTGTCCTGTCCTGTTCATTGCCCCATCTGCTGATCTCCTGTGTATGACCCTGGCCTGGCTACGTTTATGATTCCGGTACTCCCCTTCTATTGTATATAGTTATTTGTGGGTCACTGTCTGGTTGGTTGTTCACTGTTTAGTATTGAAGGTTTTTGTATATTTATATCACTTATCGTTAATAAACTTAATTATTCACTTTATATACGTTTGGTGTCCTCTGTCGCAATTCACATGGTTCTGGTCTATTAATGATAGAACCTCTTTAAAGGGGTTGTAAAGGAAACAAAATATTCCCTAAATAGCTTACTTTACCTTAGTGCAGTCCTCCTTCACTTACCTCATCCTTCCATTTTGCTTTTAATTGTCCTTATTTCTTCTGAGAAATTCTCACTTCCTGTTCTTCTGTCTGTAACTACACACAGTAATGCAAGGCTTTCTCCCTGGTGTTGAGTGTCATGCTTGCCCCCTCCCTTGGACTACAGAAGAGTCAGGACGCCCAATAACACACAGCTTCTTTCTCTATCTGCAACGTAGAGAGCGTCCTGACTCTCCTGTAGTCCAAGGGAGGGGGCGAGCACGACACTCCACACCATGGAGAAAGCCTTGCATTACTATGTGGAGTTACAGACAGAAGAACAGGAAGTGAGGATTTCTCAGAAGAAATAAAGACATTTAAAAGCAAAATGGAAGGATGAGGTAAGTGAAGGAGGACTGCACTAAGGTAAAGGAAGCCATTTAGGGAAAAAAAATTTACCTTTACAACCCCTTTAAGTCATATAGTTTTTGATCACAATGGCAGACATGGCATTTGTACAGTAAAGACAACCTTATATACAGACGTGGCTGGTTGCTAGCATCAGGGCCATCTTAATGCAAGGGCACTCAGGGCCGGATTCCAGACAAGGCCAACAAGGCCAGGCCTTGGGGCGGCAGTGGGTGCAGGGGCGGCACTGTGGCTGAGAGGAGAGGACACTTTCACCACTTTCACTTTAATTTTGTTTTGGGAGTTCCCCCCTGTCATGTCAATGCAATTTCAGCAGCAGCACCCCCCCTGCTTCTCAGTGTCCTGCCAAAAAAGTCCCCCCGGTGGATAATTTCCCCCCTGTACTGCACAGGCGGGTGCGGCATTGAAGGACCCGGCCTTGGGGCGGCAAAGGGAGTAAATCCGGGCCTGAGGGCACTCCTGGACACTGCCCAGAGGCCCCAGGTACACGGGGCCCCACAATAATCTTGCATTACATCATATTCGCCAACTGCAATGGATTTGCTGGGACAGTCATGCTTTTTACTAAACCGTCCCGATATGGGCGTGTATCGGGCGTCTCAGAACCTATACTGTATCCCAGTATTTTGCCCTTGTAACGGTCAACACCATTTACGATCTTCCCACCCAAGACAGCTTATCCGACAAACCATGTAGACACGACCCATTCCATTCCCCAGAATAACGAGACCGACAGCTCTGTTACTGGTTTCAAAATGTATGAACAAACTCTTTGATGGTTAGCTCTCTTATATACAGTACGGCCATGTTACAGTTTTCAAAGGAACAAAGAAACTCTCCACCCACCACATTACACAATGACCTTCATACACAGCCTTTTAGATAATGACATTCAGGTGAGTTAATTATCCCCCAGACGTCCCGTCTCTGACAACAGCTATTAACCTGCATAATACACATTCCTATGTCAGACGTTCGGGTACCGGTCTGACATAATTAACATGAACTGATTACTACACCTGAGAAGTCACATTCCATATCTAATTATCAATAAACTTTTCACACAAAACAGTATTAGCATCACACAATGAAAGGTCTTTCAGAAGCAGACTCAATTAGCATCTCAACAGCCTAGGTTAAGCATTGAAGGAGTCATTATTGACCGGTTGTGGGTCAGCATTAACCAAACTGTAATATTCCAAGATATCCTGCAATACATGACTTATCAGTAATGTCCCATCTTATGTAATCCGAGATATAATTTCTCAGTCACCCTATGCCCCTATCGGACATAGGGTGACCCCTAGACATAAGAGTCATTGGTGACGCCGGCACAGGAGCACCCCCCATCCCTCAAAAGTCTCTGGGTGTCACGGGCCATTCTGTTACAGCCCTCCTAACCTGTACTGTACCCTTCTGCATCCCCCCTGTGCTGTGCCCTTTGTGTTGACTAGCCTTTGATTTATGGAATGTTTTCCTTTTGTAAAATCGATTTTATTGAATGTACTAATGAATATATGTTTATACTATTTATACCTTTTTTCTTTGAAAGTAGGTGTGTAAAATTGGAGCAAGCTGGTAGGGGCCCCAGTTTCCATACTTTTCCCAGGGGCCCTTGATGCTATTAAGACGGCCCTGGCTAGCATAAAGGCATCTTAAGCCTCGTACACACGCTCGGTTTACTCGGCAAGAACCAGTAAGAAAACTGCTGGCAGAGCTTTCTTGCTGAGTATACAGAGCGTGTGTACGAGGCTTTCAGGTTTCTCGACAAGAAAACTGCCCAGAATCTAGACGAGAAAAATAGAGAACATTTTTCTCATTTTTCTCATTGTGAGATTCTCTGCAGTTTTCCTGCCGAGAAACCCGAGAGTGTGTATACTTACCTGGTCGCCGTGGAAACCTGCGCATGCTCGAAATGACTTTGACGCATGCGCAGTAGCTTCCTAGGCATAGGTAGGGTGCAGCAAGATGTTGGCGACGGCATCGAATGTGACGAGCGCATGCTCGTCGTACCCGATGACGTCATACCACGTTCTTGCCTTTCAAGAGAACCACTGTTCTTTTGAAAGGAGAGTCTGTACATTCGGACGGCAAGAGATTCTTGCCAAGAATCTCGTCAGGGAAAACTACAGTTTTTAGGCTGGAGGTCAGCCAGACATGGAAGAGTGGTCCAACTGGAATATGTCTGAATGATCATGTATGCTCTAGTCTAATATGTGTGTTTGTTTATGTGAAAGAAGCGGGAAAAGGGAAGACAACTCCACCCATAACTCACCTCGGGGATACAACAGCAAAAGGAAACAATTATCAAACCTGTCCAATGACTATATCCAATAAAAAAAATTGGTCGGGGATGTCTACAATTTTTAATGCTGCTTTTCATCTGCTCCCTATCTGCCCTCTTCCTGCCCCCTCTCTGGACAAAATCATAGAGAATGGTCAACTGTCATCTTGTGTCTGACCAATTTATGAGATTGGTGCACAGAAATGAGTTGTGTTGGTTAATCCTAAAGCCGCAGTGGAAACAGACACATCCGTGGGAAAGTATTGCGGAGGTATAATTATCAACAGTAAAAACAGCTCAGATTGTGCCAGAAAGGGTGTGAGATTCTCAAGGAGAGGGAAGGAGACTTTACATTCCTTTACCTGAGCAAACAGGTTGACATAAAAGAGGAAAATGTCAGTTTAGTCAATAAGCTTTATAAGCATCAAAACAAATGAGATTCTATAAGAATTTTAGCAGATAAACTGAGAAGAAGCTTGTACTTGTGGGAACATGATTACAACTACTGTCCAGATATATGGCTTGGTGTAGAGTGCCACTTTTATGCCCCAATGCTATATACCAACATTCCTTTTTCATCTTTTATTTTTGAAGCATTTCAACACTCCAAGTACGTTGAAAAAAGTAATAAGGTTCCTTCAGAGGTGTAACTGGAACCTTCGGGACCCCAGTGCAAGAAACCATGGAGCCCTTCCCCCCGTCGACTCCTGGCTGAGGCCCTTCCCACGGATCCCGGAGGGATTTGTCGCAGGGTCCTTTATTGCAGTCCAATAGTGGGACCCTTTCACATGTTCTGCAGTGGCCCTTCCTGCTGTCTTGGGGCCACTCCACGAATAGGGTGCCCATGTGTCCCAGATTGCCCAGGACTGTCCCGCAATTGACATGTCTGTCCCAGGTCCCGGGCACCTTCATTCTGGGACAATACAATGTCCACGTAATGAAATAGAGGACACAGCCACCCCCTACTAACTAATAACTGTTTCCGGAACTGATTGCTAGGGCCGGCACTGCCTGCCATCTTGCAACTAGTGACAATTTACTCTCAGACAGTGAGACCGGGAGCGAGGCCTGTGTCTATTGCAGCA
This sequence comes from Rana kukunoris, assembly GCA_029574335.1. NCBI lineage: Eukaryota > Metazoa > Chordata > Amphibia > Anura > Ranidae > Rana > Rana kukunoris. Next base: position 173,497,628 of record CM056059.1, on the reverse strand, counting down.
CTGCTGTCCCCACCCACCTCGGCACCTCCTCCTTCTCTGGCACCCAGTGGCAAACTACAGGGACTGGTGTGATCTTCACTCTCCAGATAGTGACGCCACTCCATCCCTTCTACGCACACGGCTCATGCAGAGGAAGTGAAAGCAGCACTGCATCTGGTGGCAGGCTATGGGTGGCAAGTGGCACTGCATCTGGTGGCAGGCTATGGGTGGCAAGCGGCACTGCATCTGGTGGCAAGTGGCACATTCACCTGACAAAACACCCACTGCCAAATTCCCCATCAACTCCGAGACTACATTTCCCCCCGACCCCCACTCATCTTTTTTTGTGAAAGGTGAGAGAGGGGGTGTGTCCCTGAATGGCAGTTTGGAAATGTGGTCACCCTATCCAACGAGGGAGAATGCCAGGGCCCGTAAGGGTGACCTTTCCTACCCTGGCAGTTCCACCACTAGTGTCAGTAGTTTCTATGTTTGTTGTTTTATCTAGGGGGGCAGCAGGACTTAGGTCAGTCAACGTAGGTGGTCGGGTGTAATTAATACTTTGTTAACCCTCATGGGCTCCTCTGCCCCGCTCCCTTCTTCTGGGGCTTGTAGTTCGGCCGTCTCTGGATCCCTTTGCCCCGTGTATGGCTCAGGAACAGTAAGACAGGGCCGGCTTAGTGACAGGGGGTGGCACATGGCACGCGGTTACAATCACCTTACCAGTCTGGTTTATGAGTGCTCCCGCTATGTTGTCACTGTCCAGGGGGGGGGGGGGGGGAACAGGGGGGCTGCTGTCTGATGTTCGAAAAATCTGGTGCGAACCGAACAGGGGGTCGTTTGGCCCATCCCTAATGGAGAGTAATTAGACACTCCCAAAAGAAAAGAGGGCTAAGATGTGCAAGGAAGGAAGGGGCATTGACTGTCCTGGAGTAGTCATGTAGCAAGGTCAAAGACTCTTTGCAAGTGCATAAATAATAATTTATGAAAATAAAAACTCTATAAATAAGGATGCATTAAAGGGGTTGTAAAGGTTTGTTTTTTATTTTCTAAATATGTTCCTTTAACCACTTAAGACTCGGACCAAAATGCAGGTAAAGGACCTTGCCCCTTTTTGCGATTCGGCACTGTGTCGTTTTAACTGACAATTGCGCGGTCGTGCGACGTGGCTCCCAAACAAAATTGGCGTCCTTTTTTTCCCACAAATAGAGCTTTCTTTTGGTGGTATTTTATCACCTCTGCGGTTTTTATTTTTTCTACTATATTTTTCTACTATATTTTTCTACTTTTTGCTATAATAAATATCCCCCAAAAATATATAAAAAAATATTTTTTTCCTCAGTTTAGGCCGATACGTATTCTTCTACATATTTTTGGTAAAAAAAAATCGCAATAAGCGTTTATCGGTTGGTTTTCGCAAAATTTATAGGGCCAGATTCAGGAACACTTGCGCTGGAGTATTTGGATATGCGCCGCGTAACTGTGATGATGCGCCGTCGTTTCTATGTGCCCGTACCCACCAAACTAGATGCGCCCAATAACGGGTCATTTGCGACTGGCGGAACGTTCCGACGCCAGAGTATCGTCAGCGCTTAATTTCGTTGGGCGCATCAGTCGCGCCTATTGATTTCCCCTGCAAATATGCAAATGAGGGATTTTTCACAATTCACGAACGGATTAGCACCATACGCTGGCTACATGCGCCGCGCGTATCTCGTCCGTCCGGCGCAAAGTTATTTCTACAAAAGGCTGCTTTATCTTTACTCCAGATGGCCACAGGTCAGCAGGAGAGCAGCTACAGCAGCGTTACCGACGATAAGAGCTAGCTGAGCACCCCCACTTGCAGGACAACACCTCTGTCCATGCTTGTCTGTCAAATTTTACAGCCATGGAGGAAGACATCATTGGTCTCCATAGCCGAGATGACGGCTGACAGCTCCTGGCCATTAAAGTTCAGCTTTCTCCTGTGTGTTTGCGGGGAACGGGAGCAGCCATCTCAAAACAAAAGTAACATCACTGCGGGGAGGGGGAGCAGGATATACTTTAGTGCCGAAATGGCGCTTCTACGGGCGCATTTAAACGCCCAACGGAAGGCATTGCGCTGACGTTTCCCGTGAAGTGGTGCCGACGGAAGTTGTGAGCATGCGCACAAAGGGGGCGAGTGGAGCCGCACTCACTGCGCATGCTCCGTGGTTGATGCGCTGAACGTAAGCCTCTGCGCTGGGCTCCGCCCATCATTTACATATGATCACACCCACTTCCACTTGCGTCGGGTTACGCCAGCGCATTATCGTTACTCTGGCGCAAGTTTACGCGCAACTGCTATGTGAATTACAGGACTTGCGCTGAAAGGGTCTTCAGAGTAACGTAAATGAGAAGCGTTACTCTGGAGCAAAGATGCTCTCATCTACCTGAATCTGGCCCATAGTGTTTACAAAATAAGGGATAGTTTTATTGCATTTTTATTATTTTTATTTTTTTACTACTAATAGCGGCTATCAGCGATTTTTTTCGTGACTGCGACATTATGGCGGACACTTCGGCCAATTTTGACACATTTTTGGGACAATTGTCATTTTCACAGCAAAAAATGCATTTAAATTGCATTGTTTATTGTGGAAATGACAGTTGCAGTTTGGGAGTTAACCACAGGGGGAGTGTTCCCTGTGTGTGCGTTTACAACTGTAGGGGGGTGTGGCTGTAGGTGTGACGTCATCGATCGCGTCCCCCTATAACAGGGATGACGCGATCGATGCTGCGGCCACAGAGAAGCACGGGGAAGCCGTGTTTACACACGGCTCTCCCCGTTCTTCAGCTCCAGGGACGGATCGCCGCACTGCAGCGGCGATCGGGTCCGCGAGTCCCGCGGTCCTGGTCCTGGAGCTTCGGACCGGGTCACGGGAGCGCGCCGCGGGCGCACGCCCGTGACCCGCGGCTGGGTACTAAAATCAACGTATATATACGTTGATGTGCCCAGCCGTGCCATTCTGCAGACGTATATGTGCAGTAGGGGGTCCTTAAGTGGTTAAGCTAGTGCATGGTTGGTTCACTTACCTTTTCCTTCCATTTCCCTTCTAAATGTTTTTTTCTTTGTCTGAATTTCTCACTTCCTGTTTCACCTCAGTAAGCTTGCCCCGATCATCCGATCCATTCTGGTTGGGGGTTAGTCAGTCAGAACAGCTTACTGAGGAGAAACAGGAAGTGAGAAATTCAAACAAAGAAAAAAAACATTTAGAAGGGAAAGCTAAGGAAAAGGTAAGTGAACCAACAATGCACTAGCTTAAAGAAACCTATTTAGAAAATAAAAAACAAACGTTTGCAACCCCTTTAAAGTATTTCTTAGGTCAGGTTTAAAAAAATAAATTTCAGCAGCTACAAATACTTTTCTGTCCTGGGATCCAGCACTGTCTTCACCTGGGTTATTCGCTGTTCTTTGGGTGCCGAGCGTCAGCATTTAGTTCCCACTAAGCATGAACAAACTGCGCTGCACTGTGTAAATAGTTCCACAGTCACCTGAGACCTGTTATGTGTCCCAGAAGCAGGGGTGGACTGACCATTGGGGCTCTCGGGCACTGCCTGAGCGCCCCTCGCCACTAGGGGGCCCCATCAGGGTTGCCAGCCTCAGTAAAACCAGGAATAGCATGTAAAAATCTGTGTTTTTTTTACATCTGTCCCTGAAATACCAAGATTATATCTGCCCCGCCTGTCCAGTACCTCATCAGACAATAGAAACGCGATGTACACGCCCTATTCCAGTGCGGCTTATCTGTTTGTAGCAGAGGCGATGCCGACTGCTGGAGGAGAGAAGTGTGTATGTATGTGTATATATGTATGTGTATACTGTGTGTGTATGTATGTGTATTCTGTGTTTATGTATGTGTGTATGTGTGTGGATATGTATGTGTATACTGTGTGTGTTTGTACGTGTATACTGTGTGTATATGTATGTGTATATTGTGTGTATATGTATGTGTATATGTATGTGTATATTGTGTGTCTGTGTGTATGTATACTGTATGTGTATACTGTGTGGCCCCATAATCTCCTATTGCCCGGGGGCCCCATGAGTTGTCAGTCCGCCCCTGCCCATAAGGTTGCGGGCGTGGGGGGAGAACATCTGGTGGAAACACCTAGGTGATTCCAACGGAAGAGAGAGCAAGTACCTGAGAAAACTACGTATTCGCCCCCCTCCCCCAAAAAAAATAAAGTTCCAAAAGGAGAAGAGGAGGGGAGAGAAGGACATAAAGCAGGACTTTGACTTTAGCGTAAGCAAATACTACATTTTCTTTGGTTTTACCTGCATTATTTTCTTACTTGGTGACAGATTCTCTTTAAAGTATAGATCCACATGATGGGCAAGATTCAGGTAGATGGGCGAATCTTTATTTTAGAGTAACGTTTCTCATTTACGTTACTCCGCCGAAACTTTAGGAGCAAGTACTGTATTCACATAGCACTTGCTCCTAAAGTTGCGGCGGCGTAGCGAAAATGAGCCGGCGGAATTCAAATTGGGCGGGTAGGGGGTGTGTATTATTATAACTAGGCGCGATCCCGCGGCGAATGTACTGCGAATGTGTCGACTGTCAGTGCGCATGCTCCAAATTCTGTCAGGGAACGTCAATGACGTCAATCCCCATTCACGGACGTTTTACGCAAACAACGCGAACATTTTTAAATTCGACGCGATGACGACGGCCATACTTAACATAGGATACTCCACTAGGGGGCTGGTTTTCCTTTACGCCGCGTATCTCTTACGGAAACGTCGGAAAGTCACTGTGTGGGGCCCGAATACGATCGTGAATTGACGATTCTCGCTGATTAGCATATTCTCGCCGATTAGCATATTCTCGCCGTTAATCAGCGGCAACGCCCCGAGCGCCATTTTTAAAATTGCAGTTCCGATACGATGGCGAAATACAATTACGCCGCTCGTATAGGAACTCCAACCCGGGGTTTCATGTTTTCTGACTACAGAAAACAGAAACGCCGGCTCAAAGTGAGGCGGCGTACACACGACAGAGGTTCTCGCTGGAAACCAACGAGAACCTCGCTGGGAGCTGCATTACAGCGAGAACCTCAGCTGTGTGTACGCTCCTGGCTTGCCCCGCCCGTCGGGAATCCCGTAGAGCGAATAGAGAGCAGGCTCTCTATTTGCTCGACGGCCCGCCTGGATGAATGGCTGGTTGCCATTCCCGACGGGCGGGTCGCCGATTTCGACGGCCGGGCGAGAACCGTTGAGGTTCTCGTACGTGTGTACGCCGCCTGAGAGTTAGGCTGGAGTATCACTGATACTCCAGCCTAACTCTACCTGAATCTGGCCCGATGTGTCCTTTTTTAAAGGCCCTGTACCCATGAGTGTCTCAGAAGTCCATAACAACCAATCAAATTCCAGCTGTCATTTCTCTAGTGGGATCCGGTAAATCAAAGGAAGAATCTGTTACATCCTTTTCATATTTCCTCTCAGAGTTCTAACACTCATGCTCTGTTATTTTCCCTTTTTTTTGGCCAACATGCATGGACAGGGGACTGCCTCCAGCCTTTTCCCATGTTAGTAAATGAACCCCATTATACCTCCAGTGAACTTTGTTGACCTGTTTAAGCCATGTACAGTAGATGTATTTAGTAAAATGCCTTATCTGTCCTATTGTGGCAAACAACACGAGATCCGGATACTGAGCTGGATTAGACTCTCAGAGGTGGCTCTGGCAACTTCCGAATTCTTCTCAGCACCGTTCTGCAAACACATCTCTAATTAACACAAGATTTAACAGATTTCTCCACTTCCTTTTTACACAAACACTTCTGTTTCATAGGTGACGGATCCATTTGTATCCTGTAATAGTGGAGTGCAGTATTCTCTAGCTGGATATTAGTAGGAGCTAAATACAAATGTGTGTGTTGTGTAAAGTCACTGTTGAAGTTGGCGGCAGGCAGTCTTCTCATACAGTATCTGAGACTGTATAAGTGCTGGGCAGATTTTTTTGGAACTTAAAGGGATACTAAAGGCTGTTTTCTTTTTGTTAGAATAAAAAATAAGTTATACTTACCTGCTCTTTGCAACAATTTTACACAGAAAAGGTTAGTGCGGTTGCTAGATACATTTTGTTTAGCTCCTATGTATTCAGTGGAGCAGGGCTTGATTGCTCTAGCCTGCTCAGTGCTACATAGGTTGCTGTTCTGATTGCTTCCCACTGCATTCTGGGAAGCAGCATAAATATGTATGTGAACCCAGCCAATCCTTGGAGCGGTGTGTACAGAAGCTGGTTGGATAGTCCATAAATAGTATGAAGCTTGTCACAAGACCAGAAACGCGTCAGGCATTTTCTACCGCCTCCTGAAGAGTGTTTTATTCTTTATGTTGTTTTACACTGGGTATTTTTTGTTCTAATTTTTTCTTATTACACGGGGTACACTTTCGTCCCTGGTGCTATCAATCTGTATGTGTGTTTAATAGTTGTACCTGCTCCAGTGCATTTACACCTTGATATTCAAGGTTTACTCTGTGAACAAGTGTCAACCTAATTTTGTTTGGTCCACTCAATAAACACATTTTTTCATCTAACTCGGAGTCTGGCCTTTAAAGTCCCAGTTTGGGGGTATCCTTCCTTTCTTTACCTTTTCTAACATGTTTCATCAGAGTACAATACCCTGAAGAAGACCGTGACAGTAATTGGTCGAAACGCGTCGAGGTACTCATATGGAAATTAATTGAACTATGGTCCATCATGCATTGTATTGTTGTTGATTTTTTGCCACTGTTGGTACATTTCTTCCAATCGTGTCTAACCAGAGTGTATTATGTTTACTATTTTTAAATGCTCCTACCATGTTGTATTTTTACTGTACAAACCAAGTAACGATTTTATCCTCAAAAATTGTTATATAATTTTCTATACTTTGTACATCATGCCGCTAAAAAACCCCACTGGGGGACCCTTTCATTTTTGTCTTTGCACTTCGGGGTGCGCAGCCAATGGACTCCTACTATGCGTTTTTTCTCTCCTAAGTTTTCAGTACTTGCCTTACATCCTGCTGTGCCTGCTGTTCTACTACCAGTGCATGCCTCACCCGCCCGCTGTCGTTAGTACCAGCCTGCTTCTGCCATCCACCAGCGGTCTACCTGCTTCACAGAAGACTACTGATGACCTCTCCTGCATAGTGTGTATACCCGCTCTGCTACTGGCCAAACCTAAAGGCACTTGTGCCACTCTGCACTCCTGCGTCATCTTTTCACTGACCCCCTTGGACGAAACGCATCAAGGAGGAGACACTAGTGCTGGCATCACACCGCTGTACGATCCCAGGTCAGCAGCAGTTTTTCATGTAAGAAGCTTGTGTTTTACTTTTGTTTTTAAATGTTTATGCATTCATATTAAAATACTAAAAAGAAAAAGAAAAAATGCGCCTACTAAGTGCAGTATGTCTGATAATATGGAATTTATTAATTCATTAAAATGGCTACTCACTAAAAAGTAGTACAAAATGCGCTCATAAAAAGGGGAAGTGTAGTCACTGTAGATTGTCAGCCGATGATGATGGCTTTTCTGGTTAAGATATTGTTGGTTGCTCTCCAGGAAAGAAGCGAGGCAGAGCACTGCGGGAACCACAAATCCCAGAAGTACCTGTTCGGCGGCATTCTCTCAGTATAGTGCTATCAGTGCTGAGGAGACCTCGATGCTGGATGGAAGGAAGCCTTGTCTCTCTGATTTCAACCTGCTGGATCTGATGAAAATGCGGAAGCATTGAAACGCGTCATCACTACGAGCACCTGTCTGACGTCACTTCCTGTTGCCGAGAGCCGTGTGCGCTTCAGGCCGAAAGCACACCGCCGAACAGGTACTTCCGGGATTCGCTGTTCCCGCAGTGCTCTGTCTCGCCTCTTTCCTGGACAGAAACCAACAATATCTTTACCAGAGAAGCCACCATCATCGGCTGACAATCTAAAGTGACTACACTTCCCCTTTTTATGAGCGCATTTTGTACTACTTTTTAGCGCATTTTTTCTTTTTGTTTTTGCTATTACAGAGTCTTGCTTCACTCTCCAAAGTGCTGCCAAGGTGTATATGTCATTTTGAACTTTCATTACTATCCTTTTTATTATTATCCAGTTGCTGGTCTTTTTGTTTCCCTTCCTCCCCTTCCCTTTTTATAACAATTTATTTATCAACTTTTTGTGGTATTGTGGTTCAAATCTCCCTCTTTTGCGTCGTCATTGTGTTTGTTTTTTCATATTAAAATACTACACTATAAGAACATTTGTATGGCTCCCGGTAAGCTTTGGATGTGGATATCGGGCGCAGTCCTTATTCTATCAGTGGATGTCTGATATAAAGATACAAAAGTGTATACTGTTGAAATGGCAGCCATTGTTCACTTCACAGGGAGGTGGTGGCAATAAAGATATTTTCACTTTAGAAGGTGTTGGATTCTTTCTGCATTATCTTCTCACAAGACTGATTTCTGGATTAAGACTTTTTCTTCATACAGCATACTTGCCAACAGTCCCGATTTTCCCGGGACAATCCCGCTTTTGGGACCCTTGTCCCGATCGGAGGCCGTCCCGATTAAAATCCCGGGATTTTGCTTTTGTTCTGGGAAATCAGGACTGTTTTTGGCATCGGATCTGTTTCTGGCATCAAAAATATGGCCGCCCGCAAGATCTTTCCTGTTTCCCCCCTAGCTCTCAGATCAACCCAGATCTGAACTCCGCTTCTCCAGCCCTATGCACTGAAGCTCCTCCCACTCTCCCTCACAATGTTATTCGGCCGTGCAGAGGATGGCTGGCTGTGTGGATCCCTCCAGTGTGTCCCTCCCTCGCGATGCTGACTCATCCCATCCTCCCCCTCAAGTGGATGTGCTGCAGGAAGAGATTGGCTGCCCAAATCGTGAGTACCAGCTTCCCCCTCCCTGCTCCGTCCCTCTAACCCTGCCAGGCTGTCTGGGTTCCCCTCTGACACTGTCCTCTGCTCCTCTCCTGAACCTGTGCCTTCCATCTGCATTGCACCCCTCAGCCTATACCTGACCTACTCCACCTCACCCTGCACCACTCACTATGCACCCTGCACCCACTGCACAGCACCCTGCACCCCTCACTATGCACCCTGCACCCACCCCACAGCACCCTGCACTCCTCACTATGCTCCCTGCACTCACCCCACAGCACCCTGCACCCACCCCACAGCCCCCTGCACCCCTCACTATGCACCCTGCACCCCTCACTATGCACCCTGCACTCACCCCACAGCACCCTACATCCCTCACTATGCACCCTGCACCCCCCTCACAGCACCCTGCACCCCTCACTATGCACCGTGGGTGCACAGTGAGGGGTGCAAGGTGCTGTGGGGGGGGGGGTGCAGGGTGCATAGTGAGAGGTGCAGGGTGCATAGTGAGGGGTGCAGTGTGCAGAGAGGGGTGCAGGGTGCATAGTGAGGGGTGCAGGTGCTGTGTGGTGGGTGCAGGGTGCAGAGTGAGGGGTGCTGTGGCGTGAGTACAGGGTGCATAGTGAGGGGTGCAGGGTGCTGTGGGATGGGTGCAGGGTGCTGTGAGGGGGTGCAGGGTGCATAGTGAGGGGTGCAGGGTGCTGTGTGGTGGGTGCAGGGTGCATAGTAAGGGGTGCAGGGTGCTGTGAGGTGGGTGCAGTGTAAAAAAAATTACAGGGACACTTTTTTGCCTGTAGGCGAGTCTTATTATAATTTGGGGGCGGGGCATTCATGATGTTGTACCGCGACATGAACATTTTTTTCCTGCACCACGCCTAAAATGAATGCCCCACCCCCAAATTATAATAAGACTCCGCCTACAGGCAAAAAAGTGTCCCTGTAATTTTTTTTACAACGTTGGCAACTATGATACAGCTGCAAGAAAAGGAATGTGAACCCTTTTGGAATGATATGGATTTCTGCACAAATTGGTCATAAAATGTGATCTGATCTTCATCTAAGTCACAACAACCACAGCCTGCTTAAACTAATAACACAAAGAATTAAATGTTACCATGTTATTATTGAACACACCGTGTAAACATTCACAGTGCAGGTGGAAAAAGTATGTGAACCCCTAGACTAATGACATTTCCAAGAGCTAATTGGAGTAAGGTGTCAGCCAACTAGAGATCAATCAATGAGATGAGATTGGAGGTGTTGGTTACAGCTGCCCTGCCCTATAAAAAACACACACCAGTTCTGGGTTTGCTTTTCACAAGAAGCATTGCCTGAAGTGAATGATGCCTCGCACAAAAGAGCTTTCAGAAGACCTACAATTAAAAATGGTTGACTTGCATAAAGCTGGAAAGGGTTATAAAAGTATCTCTAAAAGCCTTGCTGTTCATCAGTCCATGGTAAGACAAATTGTCTATAAATGGAGGAAGTTCAGCACTGCTGCTACTCTCCCTAGGAGTGGCCTTCTTGTAAAGATGACTGCAAGAGCACAGCGTAGACTGCTTAATAAGGTGAAGAAAAATCCTAGTGTCAGCTAAAGACTTACAAAACTCTCTGGAATATGCTAACATCCCTGTTAGCAAATCTACGATATGTAAAACACTAAACAGGAATGGATTTCATGGGAGGATACCACAGAGGAAACCACTTCTGTCAAAAAACAACAACTCATTGCTGCACGTTTACAGTTTGCACAAGACCATCTGGATGTTCCACAGCAGTACTGACAAAATATTCTGTGGACAGATGAAACCAGATTTGAGTTGTTTGGAAGAAACACACAACACTATGGGCCAGATTCTCATATATTTTCGGCGGCGTAGCGTAAGCCATTTACACTACGCCGCCGCTGCGTACTAGAGAAAGTGCTTTATTCTCAAAGCACTTGCTCCGTAGTTTACGCCGGCATCTCGTAAATCGCCAAGCGTAAACCCGCGCAATTCAAATGGGGCGGCTTGCATTTAAATTAAGCGCCCCCCCCCTGTGTCGAACGAACTGCGCATGCGCCGGCCGGGGAAAAAGCCCAGTGCGCATGCTCCAGCTCACGTCGGGAAGCGTCGTTGAAACCGACGTCAAAACGACGTGAGCGTCATTTACGCAAGTCCCTATTCGCGAACGAGTTAGTAAAACGACGTGAGCGATGGAAAAAGCCGACGCTGACCCGACGCCATACTTAACATGGCGTCCGACGGCACCCGACGGAACTTCGTAAGGTTACTCCACATAGAAGCTGGGGTAACCTTACGAGTCCGTAAACGACGTACGCGACGACGGGGCGGCGTAAAAGCGTTCGGGAATCGCCGTACTAGCCTCATTTGCATATGCAAATGAAAAAACAATGTGAAGGCCACCTAGTGGCCGGAGTTGTCATTACACCTACGATCCGAAAGTGTAATGCTTTTACACTTGTCGGATGTAGAAGCGTATCTATGCAAAAGTGATGCTAAGCATCACTCGCATAGATACGAGGAGAAAAAAAAGGCGATACGACGGGGTATCTGAGATACTCCGTCGTAACGCCTCTGAGAATCTGGCCCTATGTGTGGAGAAAAAGAGGCACAGCACACCAACATCAAAACCTCATCCCAACTTTGAAGTATAGTGGTGGGGGCATCATGGTTTGGGGATACTTTGCTGCGTCAGGGCCTGGACGGATTGCTATCATCGAAGGAAAAATGAATTCCTAAGTTTATCAAGACATTTTGCACACAGAGTGTAGAGCCTTCTTTCACATCTGCTTACTTCTGCATCCTCCATCCACATCTAACCTTCACCCCTCTTCTTCCTTAGTACCTCCCCACACACTATAGATGGCTCTGCCTCACTCATTTTCAGGGAAATCATCCAGTGGGGGAGTCAGCATCTGCACTGCACCCCAGGCACCTACATCTCCCAGGTCCCCATCCTGCACTCATTGGGAGCCTCTCAGAAGATCAGATCTGTGGGAGCTGTTGGAAGACAAGCTGTCACTTGTAAACACAGAAGCCGGATTTCTGTGTTTACAAGTGATAGTGGTGAGCAGGGAGAGAAGGGCCTCAGCCAAAGGTGGTGGAACTGAGTTCCACCAAGTTCCAGCTGAAAAAAAGCCCTGCTTATCTCCATAACAAAGGACAGATTTGAGACGAGGAAGGCTGAAAACATAGTTTGTGAAATAATTGGTTGTAGATCAAGGTGCTATAATTAAGGTGACATTTTCAGTAACTTTACTTCTTTAATCTTCATGCAACAGACGCTAAAAGACACAAGGTTCAGGTATGAATGGACCCATTAAGTATAATAGGATTCTTCATGTTAATCATTGTCTTTCTGCAGGAATCACCAACAAAGCAGTCAAGTGTGAATAGGGACTTGTATGTGCAACCCAAAACATAAGGCTTCTGCAAGGACACCAGAATTGACATGATTCTGACATCTAGGGTAAGGACTTTAGCCTGAATTATGCCAGTTTGGGAAATTTGGGAAATTTGTAACCCCCCTGAACTCTGCACTCTGTGTGTAATGCAATCCTGGTATTTAATGCCCCTTTAAGACCCTTCTACTGTTTGTGAAATCTGAACGGGGTCGTGGTTGAGTTCCTGCACCTATTTTCTGAGGAAAAAAAGCTCTGATTAAAACTATATCATATCCAATACTAAGTGCCCTATAACAAGAAGATGTGGTTTATATACAGGGAACATATTTTGGTGCATTTTAAAAGGCTTAACAGGATTAACAACTTCTGCACTGTAAATCTATGTATTCCTTATGATCAGTAAACACTTTATCTCAGCAAATACCTTTGACAGTTGTACTGGAACATACCTTATCTCTTTCCTCTTAAAATCTGTCTGTATACTGTGTTTTTATAAAATAAAGGAGAAGGTCTGCAAGCATGTGATAATATTTCGTGACATATTTCACATTTTTTAAAGTTCTTTAATTATAAAGGAAGGAAGGAAGAAGATTTATGGCACTAAAAGTGACTATTATGGGTGGAAAACTAGTTCATTCAGTTACAGCTGTGAATCAAGACATATATCTAAAATTCGGCACTGTTGTTTCTCTTGGATGGACAGGCAGTAAAGTAAGGCACGTAGCAATGGCAAAGCCATTAAGCGGAGTGCCGGCCATGACAGGGTTAACTAAGCCCTTGTCTGGTCGGTGGGGGTGGCTTGGTGTGTTAGCTGAGGGAGGGGAGGGGAGGTTTTAAATTCCCCTCCTCCTTCCCGGGCTGGCACACGTGGAGGAAAGTTTCCCACCCACCCTCCCCTTTTTTGGTTTGGTAAGTTTTGGGGTAATGGGTAATTTGCCTTTGATGGTGTTATGTGTGTTGCTGGTGTTTTGGTGCTTTCCTTGTTTTTGTTTCTCTCACACAGGTGCGAAATTAAGATGTCGTGGCGGCGGGTGTTTGGACTTTGCAGGAGAAGAAATTACCCCTAAAGTGGATGCCATTACCCAGAGGTGGTATGGGTTCTGAAGGGGCTGTTAGTCCAGTTTACCAAGGTGTAGCTGGGAGGTTGTTAATGGGGGGCACTGCGGTCAGTGGTCGTCTCTGAGCCAGCTTGTCGGCTTGAGGCCTATGACCAGAGGTTAGGTACCGCAGTGCTCATAAAGGTTTTAAAGGGTTAAAAAGTTGTGTTAATGTTCCTGCAAAGTCCAGCACTAGTAGGGTTAAAAGAAAAAATGTGATTGTATTTCAGGTTTACATATATATTTTTGTTAATAAAGGTTATTTAATATTTAAGAAGTTATTTAAAATAAATGGAGGCTGCTACGGCCAGTTTTTACTCCAACATTATGTGGTGGTCTCGGTTATTTATTAAAATAGAGGTTGGATAAAATGTGGGTTCCTAGCAGTTAAGGGTCATGTTTAGTTATACCATAGTCATGCAATAGAGTTTATAAGTTCTGCTTGGGGTATTCAGCTTCCTTATAATGTCCAAAGACATACCAGTAGGTTCATCATTTATATGTTCTCCAGAACAGTACAATCATCTGTGTCCACCACAAACTGGTTTTGGTACGTGTTTTTTTATTTTTTTATTTTTCTCTTTCAAAGTATTTTATTTTCAAGCATACGAAATGATATAAAGACTCTGTTAAAAAAAAAAAATATAATATAAAGACAATAAATAGCAATACATATTAGGTCGCGTACACACGAGCAAATGAATCTGTTCAAATCGGTCTGACAGACCGATTTGAACAGATTTGTCTGCTGGGCTGTTTTGGTTTGATCGCTGTACACACGATCAAACCAAAATCCCCGCCGGCAGACAGCGCGGTGACGTGGCGGTGACGTTGACGCCGCCACGTCACCGCACCAGGAAGTAAAACACTTCCACGCATGCGTCGAATCCATTCGATGCATGTGCGGGCAGATATGTCTGCTGGTTAGCGTACTAACCAGCAGACATGTCGGACGGACGGATTCCCAGCAGACAGATTTTAAAGCATGCTTTAAAATCTGTCTGCTGGCAAAATCTATCTGTCCGCCCGTACACATGATCGAATCTGTCTGCTGAAACGGTCTGTCAGACCGTTTCCAGCAGATAGATTTGAACGTGTGTACGCGGCCTTAGTGTAATCAAGATACCTAAAATAACATCAGAGATACAGGAATGTTGGATAGGGTAGCTTAAGCATTAATTAAGAGGCTAGCCTATGCCTAAAAGGCCCGTGTTATGCCAGCCATATGAGAAACGGATATCCCTATCTCTTCACGGCACCCCTATAGGGATCAAGCTGTGCCCGAAGAGAGGACCTCCAATCCGCCACATGAACTTAAAGCGGAGATTCACCCTCAAACTGAACTTTCTATCTATCATTTCTGTAGGCACAATAAATGCTTGTAGCGATGTCATTTTTTTCTCAATCTGTACCCTTACCTGTATTCAGCATGACTTCCAGGTCTTCTTCCCTGCGGGGAGTGGGCGTGTCGCTCCTTTTCCCAGACGACTCTAGGCGTAATGGGAGCTGTGCGCAAGGTCTCCTGGGAGTGATATATCAACACTCACAGGAGACCATCCGAAATAGCTAGGCGTGTATTCTCGCACTAGCTCTAGCTCGAGTATCAGGTGACGCGGGAAGTGGGTCACATGACTCGCAAAGCGCGTCATGTGACAAGGGCGGATACTTATTCACCATTTTAACTAAGGGAAATCTGGACCAAATTGCCATTCTAAATTAGGAGCAGCGGATCAAAATATTTCTTGTGTTCCTAACATTGCATTGGAGATAAGGTAAATCATTTTTGACTCAAATAATGCATAATGTGATGCTTTTCTCATGGTCCTCTGAATCGTGGGTAGCTGGAACATACATTGGTTTCATGTAGGTTACAGGGAGTGTATTCTAAATGACGTCACCCATTGTCATGGTAATGATTGTAATCAGCTCACGCTGCTCACCGTCAACATGGGGCATGCGCGAGATCCTGCGGTGCATGATGGAGGCATTGCATCACGGAATCCAGGAAGTGTTTGCTTGTGGGAAAGAAGATGGGAAAGCCCAGGACTATTTTTATAAGTTATTCTTTTTGACAAAAACGGAACAGACGGACGTACAAGCGGCTAGCAAGTGAGTAGTACCGTGCTAGCTATATTACCATGCATTGCAGATTTTTTTTAAAAAAAGCAGAACCCGCGGAACCTCCACTTTAAATTATAGTCTTTCTAGACTCTATTAAGTAACAGAAAAATATCCAATATAACTCATCTGTAATTCTCCAAAAATATTGCTTATAAATATAATAAAACTAAAGGATAAACCTGTAAATAGGTTCCTTAAACATGTCTCCGGGGGAGTCTTGTAAAAGAGTACTTTAAAAAAAAGGTAAAGAAAAGGAAGAAAAGAAAGAGAGAAATAGGAAGAACAGAGAGTACATGCCTAGCTCCATAAAGATGAGTCTAGAAAGAATGTAGATACGTCTCAGCTAAGTAATATTCCAATATAATTAGCCTTGGTACGTGTGTTTATATGCCTGAATCGAATACATGTAACATTCAAGATAAATACAAACATGCAGTTAAAGGACTGTATATGTAAACCAGAGGTGTCCATACTTTTTTCAAAGAGGGCTAGATTTGATAAAGTCAAGCATGAGGGCTGACCATTTTGCCTGACATTCTTTGAACCGTTCAAATTCGATCTAAGTGCGTTTGTCAGAGCACTAATACACGGCCCAACAAGAATTATCTAGCCTTTGAGGCTGTGTGTGGTGAAGAGATGAGGTCGGGCGTGTTATTTGTATATATATACAGTATATATATATACCATATTTATCGGCGTATACCGCGCACTTTTTTGCCCTTAAAATCAGGGCAAAGTCGTGGGTGCGCGATATATACGGCGATACTCGCTTTCCGCGCTGTTTGAATACGCCGTCGACATATACCGAGCGCAGTACACTCAGGTATACTCGGCCAGGCTCGGCTCCCATTGCGGTTCTGCGAGAGAAGCCGAGAGGAGCCGAGCGTGGCCGAACGTGCCCGAGTGTACTGCGCACGGTTTATGTCGGCGGCGGATTCAAACACAGCGTGGGAAGCGGGGATTGATACTCGGTTCCCGCATTGTGTTTGAACGCGGCCGCCGACATATACCGAGCGCAGTACACTCGGGTACACTCGGCCACGCTCGGCTTCTCTCGCATAACCGCGAGGGGAGCCGAGCCTGGCCAAGTGTACCCGAGTGTACTGCGCTCGGTATATGTCGGCGGCGGCATTCAAACACAGCGCGGGAAGCGGCAATCGGCACAGAGACCAGCGCCGGAGGACACCACGACGGACGCCGGACCGGACAAGGCCTCCGATGGACGCTGGGCAAGACACCAAAACTGTAAGTATTAAAACATTTTTTTCCCAGGAATGTCAGGCTAAATTAGGGGTGCGCGTAATAGGGCGATAAATAAGGTATATATATATATATATATATATATATATATATATATATATATATATATATACCTTATTTATCTGCCCCTCTATGTTGAACCGTCCGTATAGCAGTGGAACTAGCTGTTATGGTGACGTCACTGGAATGCGACGGCATTTCGGAGCTGGCGCTTGGGTGTGACAGGTGTGTGCATTCATTCATTAATATTCTATATTAATTTTCTATACAAAAATGGCTTCTGTTAAGAGACATGTTAAGAGACATGCTTATGAAGCAGATTTCAAACTCAACGCTATCACTCACGCAGTACAACATGGAAATAGAGCAGCTGCGAGAGAATTCAACATTAATGAATCAATGGTACGGAAGTGGAGGAAGCAAGAAGATGCTCTGCACCAGGTAAAGAAGACCAAACTGAGTTTCCGAGGGAACAAAGCGAGATGGCCACAGTTGGAGGACAAAATTGAACAGTGGGTTATTGAACAGAGAACCGCAGGTAGAAGCGTCTCTACGGTCTCTATTCGACTCAAAGCAACAGTGATAGCACGCGACATGGAGATTAACGACTTTCGAGGAGGTCCCTCTTGGTGCTTCCGTTTTATGAAAAGGTGTAATCTCTCCATCCGCACAAGAACTACTATGTCACAGCAACTGCCAAAGGATTACGAAGAAAAGCTGGCCATTTTCCGCACCTACTGCGAGAACAAGATCAATGAAAAGAAGATCCGGCCAGAACACATCACTAACATGGACGAGGTCCCCCTCACTTTTGATATCCCCGTAAACCGTACTGTTGAGAAAACGGGGAACAGTACGGTATCTATACGCACTACAGGAAACGAGAAGTCATCCTTCACTGTAGTTCTCGGTTGCCAGGCTAATGGCCAAAAACTACCACCCATGGTAATTTTCAAGAGGAAGACTTTGCCAAAAGAAAAGTTTCCGGTTGGCGTCATTTTAAAGGCTAACCCAAAGGGCTGGATGAACGAGGAGAAGATGGGTGAGTGGCTGAGAGAGGTTTACGTCAAGAGACCGGATGGCTTTTTCCACAAATCTCCGTCCCTATTGATCTGTGACTCCATGCGCGCCCATCTGACTGATACTGTCAAAGCCCAAGTGAAGAAAACTAATTCGGTGCTTGCCATCATTCCGTCTGTGTATGGTTTTGTATTTTATGTGTGTAACACTGAACAATGTTGAGAGTTAAGGTAAAAAGAGATGAATCTGCACCACAGACAACTTAAATAAAAAAGTGGTGTGATAAAAATGAAAATAAAATTAAAAGGTGATTACGTTTTGAAGTGGCTGCCCCTACATAAAAACCCACCTAAGTGGGAGTGAATATTAAGTAAAAAAATAGCAGGTAATGGCGCCTACTAGAAATAAAGTGGTGCAAATATAAATATAAATATAAATGGTGTCTATCCAAAAAAGTGCTGGTCCTAGTCAAAGTATAACATATATATAACACAAAATAAATTGAATATTAATTGATAATTATGTGATTGAATTGATATAAATATAAAATAATTCATAAAAGTCCAATTCCTAGTGATAAAAATTTCCAAAATAGGTGTTGCAAGATTAAATGTAATAATCCAAGAAAAGTCCAATTTTATAAAAATATATATATATATTTTCAAGATTGTTTCCGAAAAGTAATGATATAAGGTGATATGTGCTTCATGCAGGTATAGCCGTCAGTGGATCACTCAGTGCTCTCCCCCAATGGTCCCGCACTCACCGGATCCACCTACCCCTGCAGGGGTAATAGGCTTTCTCAATAAGTCTCCACACTTCAATAAAATCTGCCTGGTTTCCTCACATGGGGTCTATCCAACCATTCAGCCGCTCATAGAGAAGATAAGATGAAACGAAAATGCCCAATAGCGTGATACCGTTTTGTAACAAGTAAAATTTATTCTTGATAAACAATGGGTACTCACAATTTACATGCAGTTTAAAAGCCTTTAGAAAATATGTGCTGTAGCTCTGAGGAACGTTCGCTCGACCGGTTTCGTCGTTCTGACGTCATCTGGAGCGTGCCTCTGAGCCTTCAGCACTAGCTATTTATAATTGACGTTATGTCGGAAAATGCGGACGTTGTGTCGAAAAATGCGGACGTTGTGTCGACAAAATGTCGAAAAAACGGGTCCGACGTTACGTCGTAAAAAACTCCGTTGTTCCGGTATCCTCCATGTTGGAGATTACTACAGACCGTAGTCCTAACACTAGAGGCTCAGTGTTGTAGTCGACACTACGACGGACGTTCTGTCGGGAAAGCAAACCCCCGATCATACGTCGAAAAAGTTCCTAACTTTCGAGCGTCCTCCATGTTAGAGATTTTTGTAGACCGGAGTCCAGTCTCAAGAGGCTCTGTATTAAAAAGGGAGAAAATACGTTCGTTTTCATATCGGGAAAACCCGGAAGTTAGATCGAAATGTAGTAAAAACTTGATTATTTAGCTGATCTCCATATTACAGCAAGGTGATGTTAATAACATAATCAAATATATATAAGATTGCAAAATGTATATATAAAAGTTATATAAAATATATAAATAGACATTATGGGAAATAATTAATTAATAGAATACAATTAAAATTATAATTATATGAGGAGTAGTTGATAGGAAAAAGGGAGGTAGATGTGTATATGTCGGTGAGGCAATCCGATGTATTATTATAATTGGATATATGAAAAAATTCCCGTAATAAAAATATAAAAATATAAAATTAAGATTAAAATAAAATATATAAAAATATGGAATATGAAATTTAGTGTAAAATTATTAAAAATTGGTTAAAAAACAATTTAGATCCACATCAATATTCATACCAGACGGTTGGAGGGTGTCTAACGTGTAGATCCACCGGGTTTCATTTTGGGATACTTTTATAGTTTTATTTTCCCCCCTCCAGTGTTCTTTTATTCTGTCTATTCCATAGAAAGTCATGCATTCCATAGAAAGTCATGCATCAAGAATAAATTTTACTTGTTACAAAACGGTATCACGCTATTGGGCATTTTCGTTTCATCCTATCTTCTCTATGAGCGGCTGAATGGTTGGATAGACCCCATGTGAGGAAACCAGGCAGATTTTATTGAAGTGTGGAGACTTATTGAGAAAGCCTATTACCCCTGCAGGGGTAGGTGGATCCGGTGAGTGCTGGACCATTGGGGGAGAGCACTGAGTGATCCACTGACGGCTATACCTGCATGAAGCACATATCACCTTATATCATTACTTTTCGGAAACAATCTTGAAAATATATATATATATTTTTATAAAATTGGACTTTTCTTGGATTATTACATTTAATCTTGCAACACCTATTTTGGAAATTTTTATCACTAGGAATTGGACTTTTATGAATTATTTTATATTTATATCAATTCAATCACATAATTATCAATTAATATTCAATTTATTTTGTGTTATATATATGTTATACTTTGACTAGGACCAGCACTTTTTTGGATAGACACCATTTATATTTATATTTATATTTGCACCACTTTATTTCTAGTAGGCGCCATTACCTGCTATTTTTTTTACTTAATGTTGAGAGTTATTGTGAAAGAGTTGAAAGAGTTGAATAGAGTTGAATAAAGTTTGACTTATCAGAGTTTTGTTTCATTTAATGTGTGCGCCTTATAACCCGGTGCGCCTTATGTATAAAAAAAAACGTTAACAGTCGCTCTATGATATTGCGCCTTATAACCCGGTGCGCCTTATGGTCCGAAAAATACGGTATATCAAATATCAGCATCCATTGAAATAATACCTGGTGATCCTGCTATGATGGTTCTTGATCAAGCATTTCTGTTATATGGTGACCAGGGATGAGCCGAACATACCGCGTTCAGTTGGCACCAGAACCGTCGAACAGACCGACTGTTCGCGCAAACATTTAAAACCCCATTGAAGTCTATGGGACTCGAACGTTCAAATTCAAAAACGCTAATTTTAAAGACCAATATTCAAGTTGTTGTTGGAAAACGTCTTTGAGAACCCGGGTCTTGCCCCAGGGAACATGTATTAATAAAAAAAGGTTTCTCCTGAAAAAGTGACGGTTTTTAAAACTTTTTTCCATTGATACATGTTCCCTTGGGCAAGACCCGGGTTCTCAAAGACGTTTTCACAGGCAAGCTATAGACACCCAGCAGGTACAATATTTAAAGGAATTTTTTTATTTTATTTAAGCATCATTAAAATCACTGCTCCAGGAGCAGTGATTTTAATAATGTTTAAATAAAATAAAAAAATGAAAAATTCCTTTAAATATTGTACCTGCAGTGCTGGGTGTCTATAGTTTGCCTGTGAAAACGTCTTTAACCACTTGTCATCTGCCCACCGTCAAATGACGGCGGGCAGACGACTCCATTATCCTGACATCACGTCATATGACGTGATGTCCCTTTAAAGCCGTGGGCGGGAGCGCGCGCGTCGCCGGCGGCGCGCGCGCGCACCCGCCGCTCTGCGGGGATCCTGTGCGAGTGCCCGGCGGCAACGATCGCCGCCGGGCACACGCGATTGCTCAGTAACTGAGCGGGGACGTGCAGCTCTGTATGTAAACACAGAGCTGCACTTCCTGTCAGGGAGAGAGGAGATCGATTGTGTCCCTTGTACATAGGGACACAATCGGTCACCTCCCCTAGTCACCCCCTCCTCCCCCCACAGTTAGAACACTCATAGGACACACATTTAACCCCTTCCCCGCCCCTTAGTGGTTAACCCCTTCACTGCCAGTCACATTTATACAGTAATCAATGCATATTTATAGCATTGTTCACTGTATAAATGTAAATGGTCCCAAAAATGTCAGAAAAGTGTCCGAAATGTCCGCCATAACGTCGCAGTCCCAATAAAAAAATCGCAGATCGCCGCCATTAATAGTAAAAAAAAAAAAAAAAAAAATGCCATAAACTATCCCCTATTTTGTAAACGCTATAAATTTTGCGCAAACCAATCGATAAACGCTTATTGCATTTTTTTTTTTACCAAAAATATGTAGAAGAATACGTATCGGCCTAAACTGAGGGAAAAAATATTTTTTTTATATATTTTTTGGGTTATTTATTATAGCAAAAAGGAAACAATATTGCATTTTTTTTAAAAACCGCAGAGGTGATCAAATACCACCAAAAGAAAGCTCTATTTGTGGGAAAAAAAGGATGCCAATTTTGTTTGGGAGCCACGTCGCACGACCGCGCAATTGTCAGTTAAAGCGACGCAGTGCCGGAAGCTTATATTTTGTCTGGGCAGGAAGGGGGTGTAGGTGCACAGTAGTTAAGTGGTTAAGAACCCGGGTCTTGCCCGAGGGAACATGTATCAATGGAAAAAAGTTTTAAAAACTGTTGTTTTTTCAGGACTCCTGAATTTTTTTTTATTTAACCACTTAAGACCCGGACCAAAATGCAGGTAGAGGACCTTGCCCCTTTTTGCGATTCGGCACTGCGTCGTTTTAACTGACAATTGCGCGGTCGCGCGACGTGGCTCCCAAACAAAATTGGCGTCCTTTTTTTCCCACAAATAGAGCTTTCTTTTGGTGGTATTTGATCACCTCTGCTGTTTTTATTTTTTGCGCTATTAACAAAAATAGAGCGCAATTTAAAAAAAAATGCAATATTTTTTACTTTTTGCTATAATAAATATCCCCCAAAAATATATAAAAAAACATTTTTTGTTCCTCAGTTTAGGCCGATACGTATTCTTCTACATATTTTAGGTAAAAAAAAATCGCAATAAGCGTTTATCGGTTGGTTTTCGCAAAATTTATAGCGTTTACAAAATAAGGGATAGTTTTATTGCATTTTTATTATTTTTATTTTTTTTACTACTAATAGCGGCGATCAGCGATTTTTTTCGTGACTGCGACATTATGGCGGACACTTCGGACAATTTTGGGACAATTGTAATTTTCACAGCAAAAAATGCATTTAAATTGCATTGTTTACTGTGGAAATGACAGTTGCCGTTTGGGAGTTAACCACAGGGGGCGCTGTGAATTTGAGTGTACCCTGTGTGTGTGTTTACAACTGTAGGGGGGTGTGGCTGTAGGTGTGACGTCATCGATCGCGTCCCCCTATAACAGGGATGACGCGATCGATGCTGCGGCCACAGTGAAGCACGGGGAAGCCGTGTTTACAGGCGGCTCTCCCCGTTCTTCAGCTCCAGGGACGGATCGCCGCACTGCAGCGGCGATTGGGTCCGCGAATCCCGCGGTCCCGTTCCTGGAGCTTCGGACCGGGTCACGGGAGCGCGCCGCGGGCGCGCGCCCGTGACCCACGGCTGGGTACTAAAATCAACGTATATATACGTTGATGTGCCCAGCCGTGCCATTCTGCCGACGTAAATGTGCAGTAGGCGGTCCTTAAGTGGTTAAACATTATTAAAATCACTGCTCCAGGAGCAGTGATTTTAATGATGCTTAAATAAAAAATAAAAAATTCCTTTAAATATTGTACCTGCTGGGTGTCTATACCTGTGATAACGTCTTTAAATAGCACAATCACCAGTAAATTAGGAAGAACTGATCTATCTAAGCTATACAGTGTATAAATATATGTACAACTCCTAGGGATGTATAGGGATTCTCTACACACTGTATATTAAGCTAAACTGACTAGCCTGCCTGCCTTCTCTATCTAGCTATATAAAAAGACAATCTCTCTGTCTCTCTGACTGCTCTCATTAACAAGCCGGAACACACTACACGAGGCCGCCCAGCAGGCAGCCTTTTATAGTGTGGGGCATGTGCTAAAGCCCTGAGCCATAATTGGCCAAAGCCACCCAGGCTTTGGCCAATTATGGCTCTTCGTTTTTTGCGCGCTGTGATTGGCCAAGCATGCGGGACATACAGCATGCTTGGCCAATCATCAGCGCGCAATGCCGCAGTGAATTATGGGCCGTTTTGCGTCACTCGAATTTGGCGCGAACGACCGCTTTTGTTCGAATTTCGTCGAATGTACGAACAGACAATGTTCGAGTCGTTCGTATCGAATGCGAAGCTCATCCCTAATGGTGACTACGCTCTCCCCTGTCTCCCAATTGTGCTCCTGTCACCCTGTCACATGGGCTTCCAACTAAAAGTGGCTATTGATCATAATTACATTTTATTGCTCTTTGAGCTATGATATTATTGAGTATTCTAATTTTATAGTAAATTTCAGTTATCACGTTTTTGGATGCAAATGCATGTGAAAAAACAGACCTGCAAGGGCTTAAATGTGTCCCAGATTTCACAGAAGAGAGCAATTCAACTGAACAAAGACTTCAGCGGGAGCAAAAACTGACATTTGATATCAGGTAATCTTATTGTCCGTTTGCATTATGCCAAACATTTTAATACACCTCTCTAACATTAGGCACTATATAAGGAGTGTCCAAACTTTTGACCTTCCTGGGCCACATTGGAAGAAGAGGAAAAGTCTTGGGCTGCACATAAAATACACTAACAATAAGGATAGCTGATGAGCAGAAAAAGTTGGGCAGAACACAAATCACTGATGTAGATAATATACCTATCTGAGTAATAAAACTAAATTTTTTTGTAAATTTTTTTATTATAAAAGTAAAAGAGGGTAACATAAAACTAGTGTGATATTTGACACTGTTTTCGATATACGAACACATCAATATCTAGTTTGATGGATGGAGTAGCGATTCTCAATGTGCTCATCAGATATTTTGGTTCTAATTTGGCTCTTCATGTGCTCCATCGTTGCTCACAAATATAGGTGCTGCTGAAAAATGATGAAAAAAGCGTGATTGTGAAGAGTGGGGGGATTTTTCTTTTACAAGAAATGTCAATGAAAAATTAACATTTTAAGTAACTTTATGATTTTATGTTGCCATCTTGGACCGCATGGCACCCTGTGGACCACAGGTTGGACACCCCTGCACAAAATAATGCTTAGTGAGGTGCAGAAAAACACTGTTGGGCCCACTCCTTTGACCGTTGGGCCCATTGGTTTGTTTACACTTGTCCACTTCTGAAATAGCCAATGTGAAAGCAGAAGCAACTCAAAGCAGTTCAAAAGCAATACTAAGTAGCTCATATGAACTCATCAGCAGTCTAGAACAACTCATACGCAAGCCAAAAGCAGTTTAAAGCAACTCATTCAATACAAAAGCATATAGGCTTTGAAACTGAATCCAGTGTACACCAGTGTTGCCAACTGCCAGTAAATGCCAGTGAAAGAAAAAGGTTGCCAGTAAAAAATATGGCTGTGAGGCTTGGCCGAGACCATCTGAGTGCCTGCTACAGGGTGTTAGACTGTGCTGGCAGTGTGTCACGTGAAGTCATGGTGCAATGGAACTGAGCAGCAGGAGCCTCATGTGCAGGTCTGCGGAACGGGAGGAAGGCAAGCCGGGAGTGGCTTGAAGGGACCACCTGGCATGGAGAGAAAAGGTCACTGTGACTCAGGAGAGGACGTGTTATGTTGGTGAGGTGTCATCATCATCTGTGCTGCTGCACACTGCTGTCAGTGTCACTGTGAGAGTCAATTTCATGTGTGTGTGCCGCCCATTCTAATTTCTTGCCCTCTCGATTCCTGTCCCTGAGCTACTTAATTACTATATTGAAAATAAAAAAAGAAATATGTTTTTGTCTTAATATCTAACTTACAGTAAATCACTTTGCTAATTGCAAATTGTATGTGTTTGTAGCGTAAATACTGAAATGTGCACTTAAAACTGTAATTTTGTAACTTTTGGATATACCAGTAAAAACTTGACTGTGCCAGTAAATTTTGGGTGTTGTGTCAGTAAATTTCAATCTGGTAGTTTTGAAAATAAGATGGGCGATTGAAACCAATGGCATGTGTCAAACATTGAGGAGTAATTTGTTGGTGAAATTAACCTTTACCATACTAAGTAAGCTAAGGTGGTTTCAAGAGGTTAAACCACATCTAGGCTTTGTGGCTAGATGATGTCAAGATGTGGCCACTACCATTCCTATAAAGGAGCAAGTAGTTAAAATACATGTGGATTCTATGGCTGGATGCGTGTGTGATTTTAAGACCATAATACCACTAATGGAGCACCTATGTCAGGGTTGAGTTTACCTGCTGGTGGCACTGGGGTTCACTTTGCAGATGGCTGCAGTTCCAGTGTCCACTAGCAGGTGTCTCCCAGAAGCCAGCATGTCTGATCAGCCACACCTGGCTTCAGCTGCCAGGTGGATATTTAAGGCTGCTCCTCCCTTCCCCCAGGGCGTCACTATCCTGATTGCCTTCTTGCTACCAGATTGTGCCTGATAACTTTCCTGAACGTTCCCTTTTCCTGATCCATCCTACACCCTTCTGCCTTGTCCCATGCTCTTGTTCCCAGTCGTGTTTCCCCTCCTTGCATCCCTGTTACCTTGTTCCTTATGTTGTAGATATTGTATATAGATAGCAGTTAGGTTAATTAGTTATTCCTGTTCGCTGGAGTGGTTTATGTTTTTCACTGGTTGCTGTGTATGTTTATTGGTGTGTGTTCAATGTAAATAAATATCACTTTTATAATAAATACTTTGTTTGGTCTCAGTTCCTCTGTGTAGCTACATGTCTGGTGGTCTTAGCTTCTGACAACCTAACTCCTGGGTGCTGTAGCTGGATGGGGTTAAGATGTGACCACCATAAGCCTACTAACGGAGCAAGTAGTTCAACCCACAATGAGTCCAGCTGCTGGATAAAGCTGAGATGTGACCACCATAATACTTCCAATAAAGAAAATAGTTAATCCAGCCCTGGATCTTATGGCTTGATAAAGAGATTTGACTACCATAATAATGCTTATACTACTATTACTAAATGGTCAAACGGTATTGTGGCTGGGTGGAGTTGAGTTGAGTGGCATCTTGATATAGCGCAGTCATTTACGCTTGGAGTTTAAATATTACTACAAAATACTACTAATGCGGCAAGTGGTTAAACCACACCTGAGTTCTAAGGCTGGGTGGAGTTGAGATGTGTCCACCATGCTGCTACTAATCAAACAAAAATTGAAACCACTCTGAGGTCCCATGGCTGGAAGTGGTTGCAATGTGATCACCATAGTACTACTATTGAGGCCCTCTCAGCCTTTACATATTCTACAGACACTTCCAAAATGTACTCCACCAGGAGAAAATAAATGCAAAAGTTCTTCATGTGTAATGGCATCATCAAGCATCACGCCCAACATGGTCTTTGCCATAATTGACATGTTTGGTCAATGAGAGACATAGAA
Organism: Rana kukunoris; assembly: GCA_029574335.1. Taxonomy (NCBI): domain Eukaryota; kingdom Metazoa; phylum Chordata; class Amphibia; order Anura; family Ranidae; genus Rana; species Rana kukunoris. Next base: position 173,470,619 of record CM056059.1, on the reverse strand, counting down.
GCTGTAACTGCTTTGTGTGGGTGTACTTTGGTATGTCAATTTTCCGACACACCTACTTTTGTGGGAAATAATTCTGGTTGTTCAGCTAAATAGAAAGTATGAACGCTCTTAGTGTACTTCTAGGAGCAGAAAATCGAGGAGAAAGGACTTCAGTTAATTAACTGCATTCTGTTAGAATATTAACTGAAGGATAAACAGAATAATAGACTTGTAGAAAAGTCCTTTTGTAATCAAAACTTACATTTCTCGGCAGTATTAGTCATTCCAGAGTACTTTACACTTTACTGTACTCTAAAAAAGAGGGGGAGAAAAAACAACATAGTGTATTACTCGGACATGATGTCATTATTATTCCATGAGAAGAAATCTTTTTTCTTTGCAGTTAATAATGTCTCTCTCTCTGAGAATGAAAATGAAAGAAAAATTATTTGGACAAATTTTTTTTCTTATAAATGAACCACAGAACTAGGGATGAGCTTCAAGTTTGAGTCTAACTCATGTTCCACTCGAACATTGCCTGTTCGCCGAACAGCGAACAATTTGGGGTGTTCGCTGCACATTCGAAAAGCCGCAGAACACCCTGGACAATCTATGGGAGAAATCTAAAGTGCTAATTTTACAGGCTTATATGAAAGTTATTGTCATAAAAAGTGTTTGGGGACCCGGGGTCCTGCACCAGGGGACATGTAGCAATACAAAAAAAGTTTTAAAAAAAACTTCAGTTTTTTTCAGTAGCATTTATTTTAATAATGCTTAAAGTAAACAATAAAAGTGAAATATTCCTTTAAATTGTGTAACCTAGGAAGGGTGTATAGTATGCCTGTGAAGTAGTGCTTGTTTCCCGTGCTTAGGACTGTCCCTGCACAAAGTGTCATTTCCGAAGGATAAAGAGTCATTTAAATTCACTGCTCCCGAAAAAAAAATGCAGTTTTTAAAACTTTTTTTTGCATTGATACATGTCCCTAGGGGCAGGACCCAGGTCACTTTTTAGGACAATAACTTGCATATTAGCCTTTAAAATTAGCACTTTACATTTCAAATGTTCGAGTCCCATAGACTTAAATGGGGTTCTAAATTTCACACAAACTTTTGGTCTGTTCACGGGTTCTGGTGCAAACCGAATGGGGGGGGGGGGGGGTTTCGGCTCATCCCTACACAGAACATACAATTTATGGCCACATGTCCCCTGACCATCAAACCTTTATGGACCAGTTGGACATTCCATTCCAAAACCTTGGGCATTAAGGGTAAGTTCACAACAGAATCCTCATTGTGGGAAACCTGCGTTCCGTGAGCAATACCCGCACCATGTTCAAAACTCATTGCACTTGCAATCTGCAGCAGGTGCCGGTGTTAACTTAACGACACCCCTAAACGCAGGTCATAAACACAGTGCATTTGCCTGCACTGGATCACACAGTACGGTAGTACCATGCAATCTGGTTGCTGTAGGGTTGATTTACTATAACCACTGGCGGTGCAGAGGACGATCTATGTGGACAGCTTTACTCCGGATCACTGCATACTTAGATGTGCCTCTTTTAATCATCAACCATGTGATTTACCTTCATTAACCACTTCCGGAACACCCACCGTCGTTATACGTCCTCTGTTTGAAGAGGAATACCGTTGTTATGGTAGCAGCTAGCTACCATAACCCCGGTATCCTCTTCTTCAGTGGGCGGTCCGCTACAAGATAAAAGTGGTGTCTGTGGCGGATACGCCACAAGATCACTTTTATCGGCGGTGGGAGAGGGGCCCCCCTCCCACTGCTCTTACCGGAGCCATCGGCAGCGACGGAGGCGAACCAGTCTTCTCAGCTGCTGTGTATGGAGACAAGTGAGGGGAAGATGGCCCCCACCTGTCTCCATATCACTTCAAATCGTCACTTCCGCCCATACATCCTAAAGAGACATTTTTTTTTTATTTTAATTTTTTTATTGCATTTGAGTCCAAATATGAGATCTTTTTGACTCCAGAGCTCATATTTAAGAGGTCCTGTCATGCTTTTTTTCTATTACAAGGGATGTTTACATTCCTTGTAATATGAATAAAAGTGACCCAATTTAAAAAAAAAACTTTTGAAATCAATAAAATAAAGTGAAATAGATGAGAAAAAAGTATTATTATTATTATATTTTTAAAGCGGCCTGTCCCAATGAGCTCACGCACAGAAGTGAACACATACATGAGCAGCTCCCGCATATGAAAACGGTGTTCAAACCACAAATGTGAGGTATCGCCAAGACCAATAATGCTATTGAAATAGAATAGAATAAAATAAAATAAAAATAAATAAATACAATTAAATTAAATTGAAATAATTTTAAAAATGTTCAAAGTTTTATTTTTACATTTATTTCTATTTCATTTTATTTTATTTATTTTTTATTTATCATCTTTTTTTTTTTCTTTTTTTTTCTCTCTTTTTTTCATTGTAGATTTATTTTTATTTATTATTTGCATTTGCTTTGTTGTAATGTCGATGTATGTGTACATTTTCTGTTACATGTATATATGGTTTCCATTATGTATGTTTTTTCTCTTTTTGTAGAACTTGCTATGGTCATACCTTCTGGACAATTCATATGTCCCGAAACGCGTCGAGTGGACCAATGACTATTATCATCAGCTCATTACTGTATTATTGCACATTGTTTTGTTAAAATTCATTGTTGGTGTCTCTTACACCACCTTTTGCCTTTTATATATTTTTTCATTGTCATTAACCACTTAAGCCCCGTACCAATATGCTGCTAAATGCCCAGAGGTGTTTTTACAAATCGGCACTGCGTCGCTTTAAAAGACAATTGCGCGGTCGTGCGACGTGGCTCCCAAACAAAATTTGCCTCCCACAAAAAGAGCTTTCTTTTGATGGTATTTGATTGCCTCTGCGATTTTTATTTTTTGCGCTATAGACAAAAATAGAGCGACATTTTTGAAAAAAAAACAATATTTTTTACTTTTTGTTATAAGAAAAATTGAATAAACTAAATTTTAGTCAAACATTTAGGCCAAAATGTATTTAGCCACATGTCTTTAGTAAAAAAAAATTGCAATAAAAAAAAATTAGCTACCTAGCAGCAACAGCGACACTAATACAGTGATCAGAAAAATAATCGCTTAGTGACGCTGGCAATAGGGGGTGAAAGGGTTAACTAGGGCGCTGATCAAGGGGTTAAAACCTTATAAGGGTGGGGTACGGGGCTACCCTGAACCTAACACTAACTGCCTGTCACACTAACTGTCACACTGACACTAAATGCAGTGATCAGTACATATATGATCACTGCATTCAGTGACAGTGTGACAAGGGGGTGGGGGGGGGGATGATCGCAAGGGGTTAATGTGCCTATGTGTACTGGTGTCAGTGTAGTGTTTGTGCGGACTTACTGTGACTCTTCTCTCATCTCGGCGGTTTGAAAATACCGCCGAGATGAGAGCTGCATCACTTCCTCTGCCTATGTTTACATTTTAGAGGCAGAGTAAGTGACACGGCGCGGGGCACGGGATTGGCTGGCTGGGAGCGATCACGAGGGGGCGGAAACAAACCGCCGCCCCCTCGAGTCGGATCGCTCCCGAAGATAAGCTGACCGCCGCACGCAGCGGAGGGGGTCCCGATCGGACCCCCGACCCGCTAGAAGGCAGGGACGTATATATATGCCTATCTGCCTGTACGTGCCCTTTTGTGGACGTAAATAGGCGTGCAGCGGTCGTTAAGTGGTTAAAGGGGTTGTAAAGGATTTTTTTTTTCACAATAAGCATCCTTTACCTGCAGACATTCCTCTTTTCACTTCCTCATTGTTAGTTTTTGCTCCGAAGTTGCTCTATTTCTTCTCTGTTCTGTTCACTTCCTGCTTGTCTGATTGTTACTCACCACCGTGAAGGGAGACTTTACTGCGGTGGTCAGTGACGTGCTTGCCCCCTCCTGGGAACTACATCTTTGCGGCAGGACGCTCTCTACGTGTTAGAGACTTCAAGGAGGTGTGAATGCATACTGGGAAATGTAGTTCTTACATGAACGAGCGCCGCAAACCAGGAAGTGAATGAGAGAAAATAAACTAGAACGCCGGAGGTGATATAGATGAAGGAATTTAATAGGTATTTACTTGTTTTTTTAACAGAATCATTACACTATGTCTACCTTGCAGACATTAATTTTAGCCCAAAAATGTTTTTCCTTTACAACTCTTCTAAATTATATACATTTTATATTATTCTGATTAGAATCTCTTTATTTGGTTTGCCTCACAAATCCCACAATTCCTGTTCTGGGGATACTTGCTTCTTTTTCCCAGATTACCCAGAGGCAGGGATGGATTGGCCATTGGGACTACAGGGAGTCTCCCGGTGGGCCGATGGCTCAGTGGGCCGGCTTCAGTGACAGCAGACCGCCGCCCCCCTTTGCTCCTCTGTCTCTCCCTTCATGCAGCACTTATTTCCTCTCCCTCGCCGCAGCCCTCACCTGGAGGGAACAGAGAAGCAGGGTGAGGACCAGAGGAGCAGGGACGACGACAGAGGAGCACGGGGGAGGGGACAGACAGCTGACTCAACAGCTATGGCCTGGGAGTTTCTCACTTCTGCCTAATCTTGTACCATAAGGGGGGGGACCGAACTGATTCTTTGCCCCGGGTGAAATAATGTCTAGCTTCCCCACTGGTACTGCCTATAAGAGTACCAGTACCAGCCGTCCTACTCTAATAAATTAGAAAGGCTAGTGAAGGGGAAGAGAGGGCTTGGGTGGCTGGGGGGGTGCGGGAGTTGCCCGGCCGCCATGGGAGAGACCTGTCAAAGTGGGCCAGTCTGGATGAAGTCCAGGGCCAAATTTTTGTCCCAGTCCAGCCCTGCCCAGAGGGAACCCACACTGACACAGGGAGAACATGCAAACTCCATGCAGTTAGTTCTGTGGTTGCACACATTAATGACACATGAGAAAGCGCCTTAGTAAGAGTTGCAGGACTTGGTGTTTACATAAGGCGGGGCACCTCTGTAATTCATTGTCGGTTATATTTATAGTGTTGGCACGTGTCTATCTACGATTATTTATGGAAACAATAAAAGGCAAATCGCTGGGGCATTGCAAGAAAGGGATATGGTGTTGGCGCGTATTATTGGAGCAGACTAGGGAGTATATATAATATTGAGCTTTTCTGTCTTACAAAACTGCCGGAAGTTTAACCACATGGGGCAGGAAGAATCATAAGAATCATCCTTGCTCTACTGTGTACTATAAATATGTATGGCTGCAAGGACTTAGAAAAGCCGGATATGTGTTTTCACCTTCAGTTGCTTTGGACAACTATCAAACATCTTCATTATTTTTAGAATCAAAGTAACTGAAAAGCCATTGTTAGAGAGAATGGTCTTGGTTTTTTTATTCTCTTTTTTGGCAGGAGACTGGAGGAGCAAGCTGGAGGCCGCTATCTGGCTTAATTCATGTCTAACCGAGTTCATTCATTGCGGAGATTCCAAAGATGGTCTGTATTAAAAAAAAACGACAGAGGGATCTGAACTCCTTTAGCACATGCGGTTATAAAAGTCAGTATCGTTTTATGAATATTTCGGCACATCACTGCTCACTTCGAATATATTTAGTCCACACACATTAAAAGATCATTTTGGCAGGGCGTTCGATGTGGAAATTATAAACATAATCCTTTATAGAAACACATTGAATTGTTTTTTATTAATGATTTTCGTTCCCTTGACGTAATTAGTCGCCAAGATTTTTTTTTTGTAATAGTTATTTTAAACTACTTATTTTCCAATTCATAGATTACAAAAGCTGGACACACACACAGCTCTGGAATTATTAAAGTGGTTGTAAAGCTTCCTGTTTTTTCACCTTAACCACTTAAGGACCGCCTAACGCTGATATACGTCCACAGAATGGCACGGCTGGGCACAATCAAGTACCTGTATGTGATTGTTTACTGCCCAGCAGGAGCAAGATCCCATTGGTGCTCAGACCCCCCCCCCCCCCCGCCCAGCTTGGAGCACCTTATGGGAGACGCTGCCGGGGGAGCGTGGAGTCCACGGGAGAGACAACATGGGGACATAACGGCCCTCAGAGACAATCAACCCCACGGCTTTGGAGCTACCGCGCTGCTGAATTACGCCCCCCAGGCCTATGTTCTGCCCCAGATCTCCCCCTCCTCTTGCTGTCTGCCACCCCTGATCGGTGCGCCCCGGCTGGAGGCGCACACCCCGAAGGTAATAAATGTGTTGGGATGGTACACTTGGATCGGCTGGACGGGGGGTGAGGGGGGGAGTGATTGGGAGTTGCCCGCTCCACTTTGGCTGCTTTTGGGGTCGTTGGGGGTCCGGGGGATGATGTGAGGACCCGCGAATACGCGGATGCCTATATACAGTCACTTAAGTCACAGAATAGAGCTTCTTACATCCCACACATTATCGCACGCAATGGTCGAAAGGTGACGATCCCACAGTCGATCACTCGGGAGTTCAGAGATTTCTACCACAGACTGTATAACTTGCCTGTTACGACTTTAGACTCCGACTCAGTCGCGTCACAGGACTATCTCAAATCTTCGAACATGCCGACTCTTCCCTCAGAGACCAAAGACCTACTGAACGGTCCTATCACTATGCCAGAACTCCAAGCGGCCCTAGGCAGTACCAAAGCTGGTAAAGCGCCGGGCCCAGACGGTCTGACTGTCTCCTACTATAAGGCACTGCTCCCTTCCTTGGGGCCCCACCTGATATCCCTGTTTAACGGCCTCGGCTCGGGAGCAAAACTGCATGTCTCTACCCTTCAGGCGCAGATTGCAGTGATCCCGAGGGAAGGGAAGGACCCGGGTCAGTGTAGTAGCTACCGCCCTATTTTGTTGCTGAATGTTGACCTCAAGATCTTTACTAAGATCCTTGCGACCAGAATTCAGCAACACCTGCCCACTCTTATACACCTGGACCAAGTGGGATTTGTCCCAACCAGAGAAGCCTGGGACAATACCACGAAAGTCTTGAACTTACTGCATGCCGTTAATGTCACAAAGACAATGTGTGTATTGGTGGGAACGGACGCCGAAAAAGCGTTTGATCGCGTCAACTGGCGATTCATGTTTACTACACTGCGACAAATAGGGATAGGCCCACGGATGCTTAACTGGATATCCGCAGTCTATACGAACCCAACTGCGAAGGTGAGAGCTAATGGCGTGCTATCGGAGGAGTTTGGAATTGTAAATGGGACGCGACAGGGATGCCCCCTGTCGCCTCTCCTATTTGCCCTCTCTCTAGAACCTTTCCTGAGGCTGAACCCGACCATCTCGGGTATCAGGGTGAGTGACGGTGAGTATAAGGTCTCTGCCTACGCAGACGACATGCTATTCTCTCTCACGAACCCCACCATGTCCCTACCTAACCTAATGCGCGAATTTGAAGACTACGGTCGGGTCTCCAATTTGAAAATCAATCTGAGCAAATCAGTAGCGATGGGGGTGGGAGTACCGGCCCCGACCCTGACACGCCTTCTAAATCAATTTAACCTGCAGTGGACGGAGACAGCCTTGACCTACCTTGGCACGAAGATCCCTCCATCCCTCTCACAGGTCTTCAAACTTAACTTTCCACCATTGCTTAAGTCAGTCCACTGGTATTCACTCATGGTTTGGCAGGTGCAACATTCTTAAAATGTCCACACTGCTAAATTTTTGTACCTCCTACAGGCCCTCCCAGTACATATACCGGTGGTATACTTTGGGCAGGTCCAGACTATGTGTAAGACCTTCCTGTGGGCTGGGAAACATCCCAGGTTACACAGGTCGACATTGTCTCTGCCCAAACAACACGGCGGCTTGGCCATGCCGAACATTCGCACATATTACCACGCTGCGCACCTGAATCGCCTCATAGATTGGTGTAGGCACGGGAACACTAAACTATGGCCACGTCTAGAGCAGGCACAAAGCGAGGCCCTATTGTCTAGAGCGCCGTGGTGCATAATGGCCTTGAACGGGCTCACGCGATCCCACCCGCTAATAGGGAACACGATAAAAGTATGCGCCAGAGTGATGTCGCAGGGGGGCCTGTCGTCGGGAGCGTCACCCTTATGCCCAGTGCTGGGCAACCCAAACTTCGAGCCGGGTATCCGAGATGTGAGGTTTCGATCCATGCGAGAGTCGGGGATGTTCCAGGCATCTCATTTTAGCGAGTCGGGGCGATGGAAGACATTGGGTGAGCTGATAGACCCAAGGGGCCCTTACCAATTAAAATTAAATTTATGAGGGCCAACCAGCTTAATCATTTTTTGCACACTATGCCTCCACCTACGGTGGAAAGCCTAACTTTGACCGCATTGGAGGAGCTCTGCTCTGACTCTGGGGCCCTTCCACATGCTCTACACACTATCCTGATTACGCCAACAGAAGGACACGAAATACCATGCATTGAAAAATGGGAACGTGAGCTAAAGTGTACGTTCTCCACTAAGAAGAAGCAGCAGATGTTGACATTTGTGCATAAATCATCTATATGCACTAAAGCCCAGGAGACGAACTATAAGATCATGACAAGATGGTACCGCACACCATCCCTTCTCAGTAAATTTTTCCAGACAGCAGCAGATAGGTGTTGGCGTTGTCAACAAGAGGAGGGCACTTTACTACACATCTTTTGGGCATGCCCGCTGCTGACATCATTTTGGATGGAGGTGAAGCGGATTTCTCAGAAATTCGCGAGTCACCAGATACCTGACGATCCGGCGTACTTTCTACTACATGCCAATGAAATCCCTATACGAACCTACAAGAGATCGGTTGTTCGGCACCTTCTGGATGCCGCCAAGGCGTGCATCCCGTTGTGCTGGAAATCACCAAACCCGCCAACCACGGCCATGTGGCTGCGGAAGGTGGATGACATCGAAAGGATGGAGAACCTAATTCTCACAGACCAAGACAGACACGAGACATACACACAAACCTGGCAATTATGGAACATTTACTCTTACTCGGTGGAGGGACAGGCCCTGAGAGGATTAGCTTGAGACCGCAGACTGGGACCCGCCTGACAGCTGAGATGACTCTAGCCCATTATTGGATAGAACCTAGAGGCCTTCGAGACAAATATGAAAACCCATGCTCGCGAGCTGTTCGTTCACTCCCCCTAACCTCCCCCCATTCTCTTTATCTAGCTCTCTTTCTACCCCCCCCTTTTTTTTTCTATGACTCTCCGGGCAGCCCTCTATGGGCACCAAAACTTCTGTTTCTCTCTTCCTCCTCCCCCTCTTTCTTGATAATGGAAAACGAGGGGTATGTTCGCTGTTTACGGATCTTAGTGACACCAGGCGGATACGAAATAGCCGACTGGTGGATTTCTGGGGCGTTGATACCTATTTGTGATGTATACTTGCACAGTTGGATGCCGTTTTCTGTTGTTATGATTCGTATGAACATGTCTTTTATGGTGACTAAATAAAGAATTTTGAAAAAATATGTAGAATACGTATCGGCCTAAACTGAGGGAAAAAAAAGTTTTTTTATATAAATCAACTGTTTGACCACAGTGAGGCAGTGAGGCAGACGGATTAGCTACAGGAGCTCCCAGCGGCGCACGTCTCCTAGGAGTAGGAGCGTGTGTGCCATAGCTCCAGGCAGGCGTAGGAGGCAGTTAGGCAGTGTCTCCCCCAGCCTGCTGGCCAGCCCCAGCTCCTGCTCTTGGACCTCACCTGTACCCCAATCTGACCTCTCTTTTATACAAGATCAGCCCCCGGGCTCCCTGGCTCTCCTGCAGGTAAGCTGCTGACGGCCGTCCTTTTCAGGATAAGCCTCAGCAACACCGATCTCTCCTGCTCCTTCTCCGGCTTTATTCCGCGGTCCCCTGCTTTTCCATACCCCCATCATCATTAGGGCCCCTTTCTGTCACCCCCCCACGACATTTCCGCCATTTCAGGGCTTTTTTTGGAGACCCGCGCCAGACGGCATTGAATCGCGGGGCCGCGATCTAGGAAAGACCGCGGCTTCACTTGCGGCCTAACAGGCGCGCCGCTCCTCACGCCCTACAATCCTCACCCAGCCTCTAGGAAACCCCCCTCACCACATGATAGCCTGTACCCGGCCTTATTATCACCCTCTCAGCCCCCCCAGCATTACAGAAGTACCCCACCTGTCAGCCCTGGTCTGCATCCCACTGCCTGTTCAGGCAACCATCCTTCTGTACCAGCAACACACTCACCTCTCATCCCCAGCCCCCCCTAGTCTCTCCAACGAACAGAAGCTTGATCCAGGGGTCACCCGATCGCCTCTTGCAGGGGTCAGGAAGGAATTTTTTCCCTACCGGAGCGTATTGGCCTAGCGCCGCTAGGATTTTTTGCCTTCCTCTGGACCAAGCTAGGGAGAGGAATTAGCCAATTCCTCTCCCCATTTGCCCCTGAACCCCCCCCCCCTGGCGCATTGGCGATCATGGCAGGTCGGCACCATTTGGAGTTTGAGGCAATGCGCCGCAATACTGCCAGCCATCACCAAAAAGGCCCTAAGAACTGTGCGACTATTGAGAATCGATCTTAGATCGACGGTCAGACATTTCAGCCATTTACCCCAGCTCAAGCACATATCATGTGCTCTGATCAACACAAGATCGGCAGTAAAACACCGACTAGAAATCCGCGACTTCATTCAACAAAAGGATCTAGACTGTCTCTTTATTACAGAGAGCTGGCTCACAGCCGACTGTAACACCATTCTAGGAGAACTGGTGCCAGAAAATTACCGTATCATAACGGAAAACAGAATAGGACAAAGAGGAGGCGGCCTGGCGGTGATCCACAAGACTCATCTTACGATCACCAAACCAGTCCGCCAAAACCCTCTTCCATTCATGGAAACCCTTACTCTGCAACTGCAAGCAAGTTCTAAGGAGACCGTCCACATTCTGCTCTGCTATAGGCCGCCCGGCCCAAAATCGCAGCTGCTATCATCATGGACGGATTTCTTCTCCACTTAGGCGGCGTACACACGATCGGACATATCCGATGAAAACGGTCCGCGGACCATTTCCATCGGATATGTCCGATCGGGAGTTTGATCCGATGGCGTGTACACACCATCGGATCAAATTCCCCGCCGCCGGACGGCGCGGTGACGCGGCGGTGACGTTGATGCCGCCGCGTCACCGCGAAGTCACCGCACCAGGAAGTAAAACACTTCCGCGCATGCGCCGAATCCATTCGGCAGCGGCGCGGCGGCGGTGGGGGCCGACATGTCTGCTGGTAAGTGTACTAACCAGCAGACATGGCGGGCGGACAGATTGCACCGGATAGATTTCAAAGCTTGCTTTGAAATCTGTCGGGTGGAGAAATCTGTCCGCTAGCCCATACACACGAGCGGAGATGTCTGCTGAAACGGTCCATCGGACCGTTTTCAGCGGACATATCCCCTCGTGTGTACGCCGCCTAACACCCTCAACAGCAAACAATTTTTGCTGCTCGGGGATTTCAATCTCTGGGCCAACTCCTCACAGGACCCCATTGCCGACGCCTGTATTGACCACCTGGAAGGATTAGGATTGCAGCAACTAGTATGTGGACCCACACATGCTTCAGGTCACACACTTGATCTTATTTTCAGACAAGCTCTGGAAATAAAAATTTGGGAAAATGAAAAATTGCCGTGGACAGACCACCATGCAATTATATTCAGTATTTCCACCATCCCCCCTGCAACAAAAACTTCAAATCCAGTGACAACACACTGGACTAGATGTCAGAAGAAGCTCCATTCGGAACTCTTCAAAACGACTTTAAGGAAAAAAATAGAAACAACTCAGCCGCATCAAACGGCCGTTGAAACATTGGAAGCCATAAACTCGGCCATGCTACAGTCAGCCGACTTGGTAGCGCCGAAACGAAGAACCCGCATTCGGAAAAACAACCGCAGCTGGTTTAACAACCAGCTGTCGTTACTGAAGCAAGAACGCAGAAGGGCAGAATCTGCCTGGAAAAGATGTTCTTCAGAGCTAAACCTATCCATCTACAAGGCGACTACAAGAAAATACCACAAAGGAATTTTCCAAGCCAAGAAAAAGTATTTTTCGGAGGCTATCAACGGTGCCCTAAACCGCCCTCGCGAACTCTTCAAGATGGTCACCCAGACCATGAAACCAAGTTGCATTGAAGCCCCCAGTTCGGACACACAAGAATTTTGCAATGAACTATCGGATTATTTCGTTAATAAAATCGAGGCAATCCGTGAAAGCATTCAGCAAAACAATTCCCCCCTCAGCCCCCCCTGCAGCCTCTCACACAGCACCCATAGTAATTCTCCTATATCAGGTAAGTTTACCCTTGAACCCATCTCCATCGAGACCACTAAGAATGTCATTTGTACTCTGCGTAATTGCACAGCGCCAAATGACATTATCCCCACAAAACTGCTGAAGGAATGCGCCTACATCCTGGCTCCTCCCATCACGCAGCTTATCAACCAGTCTTTCTTGGAGGGCATAGTGCCCTCACAGTTGAAAGAGGGTATAATCCTACCCATCATGAAGAACCCCTCCCTGGACCCCAAGGACCCACTCCACCGCCGTCCCATAACAAGCCTCAACGTACTCTCTAAGATAATGGAGAAAGTAGTGGTACAACAGCTGCAACAGCATCTAGATACCTACAAGCTACTTGACCCATTGCAATCAGGCTTCTGTCCCGGACACGGGACGGAAACAGCATTGCTGAAAGTATGGGACGATGTTCTCAAGGCCGCAGACGAAGGAGAATCTTGTCTTCTAGTTCTGTTGGACCTAAGTGCCGCTTTCGACACTGTAGACCACAAACTGTTACTGACTCGGCTTGCTGAAGTAGCCAGAGTCGCAGAAGGCGATTTATCTTGGTTCTCCTCTTTTCTGGAAAACCGATCGCAAACAGTGAAGTTAGGACCTTTTACGTCTGAAAAACGCACAGTAACATGCGGAGTCCCTCAAGGATCGCCTCTGTCACCAGTGCTGTTTAACATATATCTTCGTCCTCTTTTTGAGATTATCAGCAGCCAAAAACTGCTCTACCACTCATATGCAGATGACACGCAACTGTATTTTCGCATCTGCAACAGTCAGGATCACCACCTCAATCTAGAGACATGCCTCTCTTTGATAGAGGACTGGATGACAAAGAGTTATCTTAAACTCAATGGAGCGAAAACAAGAACTTCTCCTGTTTCACGCCAAGCGCAGGAATCAACCTTCAACAGCGTGGACCCCCCCGCCTATTTTGGGCAAGCTCATCACCCCCAGCGCCAAAGTCAAAAGCCTAGGGGTCATTTTTGACTCCTTTATGACAATGGACGCACAAATAGGGTCAGTAGTCAGCGGATCGCACCATCTGCTGCACCTACTACGCAGACTCACTCCGTTCATCCCTAAAGAAGATTTAGCGGTCGTGGTGGGAACAATTGTAAACTCCAGGCTGGATTATGCAAATGCCCTTTACCTCGGCCTTCCCAAGTACCAAATCGCTCGTCTGCAAGTCGTTCAGAATACGGCCGCCAGACTTGTGACTGGGAAAAAACCCTGGGAATCCATCTCACCTTCACTGAGAGCCCTTCATTGGCTGCCAGTCAAAGACAGAATTGCTTTTAAAGCTCTCTGTCTTACGCATAGATGTGTCCATGGGAATGCCCCCCTTTATTTATGCGAAATAATAAAAGCGCATAATCCCAATCGCGTTTTGCGATCCACGAATCAGAACCTACTCCAGGTTCCAAAAGCAAACTTCAAGTCCAAAGGAGAAAGAAGATTCGCGATCCAAGGTCCCAGACTATGGAACGCTTTACCAACCAGCATTCGGTTGGAGGAGAACCACCTAGCATTTAGGAAAAAGGTCAAGACTTTTCTCTTTTGATATCAAAGGAGACAGGAACAACAAGCGCCCAGAGGCGATTCAGTTCGCATGTGCCGCGCTATACAAGTTTTCATTCATTCATATATTTTTGGGGGATATTAATTATAGCAAAAAGTGAAAAATATTGAATTTTTTTCAAAATTGTCGCTCTATTTTTGTTTATAGCGCAAAAAATAAAAACCGCAGAGGTGATCAAATACCACCAAAAGAAAGCTCTATTTGTGGGGAAAAAAGGACGCCAATTTTGTTTGGGAGCCATGTCGCATGATCACGCAATTGTCAGTTAAAACGACGCAGTGCTGAATCGCAAAAAGTGGCCAGTCATTGACCAGCAAAATGGTCCGGGGCTGAAGTGGTTAAAGTGGAGTTCCACCCTGAAAAAAAAAAAAAAAACACAAAAATGCTGCAAAAAAATAAAAATAATTTTATACCCAAAATATCTGTTGCTATGCGGATGTTTCTAATCTGCCTCTTCCTTATGGGTGGTGGGTCTTCCTTCCTTCTGGGAATTGTGTGTAATCCCAGAGAGCAGCCGCCCATTCACAAATTGGCGCGAGACTCGCACATGTGCAGTAGGAAACGGGCAGTGAAGCCATGAGGCCTGTTTCCCTTAGTGAGAATGGTGGCGCGGGACCTGCAGTGATCGAGGGATCAGCATCGGGGGGGCCATCATCGCGGGGGAGTAGGACAGGTAAGTGTCCTTATTAAAAGTCAGCAGCTACAGTGTTTGTAGCTGCTGACTTAAAAAAAAAAAATCGCGGGTGGAATCCCACTTGAATGCATCCTATGCATTAAGGTGAAAAAACACCTTGCACTCTCCAGCCCCCCCAAGCCCCGTTTTACTTACCTGAGCCTGTATCTCCATGGGCGCGATCGTGCATTGCTTTCCCCCAGGTCTTGACAGCTCTTCATTGGATAGATTTATAGCAGCGCAGCCATTGGCTCCTGCTGTCAATTAAATGACGCGGCCACTGAGGGCAGAGCCGATTCATACAATTGGCGGCTATGGATGTCGATTTTATGGCATGGGAGCGTGGCCGCAAGCTGACCCTCTCGGGAGAGAGCTTCCCAGAGGGGGTTAACTCTTGCAGGGAGGAGCCACGAGAGACGCCGTGGGACCCAAGAAGAGGACAATCAGGGCCACTCTGTGCAAAACAAACTGCACAGTGGAGGTAAGTACAGGGCCGATCCTAGGCGGGTGCTCGGGGTGCTTCAGAGGGAGGTGCTGAAATGCCAGAGTGCTCCCCTCCGTCTTCCTCTGCTTGTGTGCTTTTCTCTGAAATGTCTGGTGCGCCGGCTGCGACAGGGGTGGACTGACTCAGTATGACATGTTTGTTTAAAAAAAAAAAAATGAACCTTTACAACCCCTTTTACACAGTGTAGCGCTTACTCCCGCAGCAGCCGCTGGATATGGTGGGCTTTTTTCTGCCATGACTCTTTACAGCAGAGCTTTACCTGTAATAACTTGATAAAAAAATTATGTTCTTTAGCAAGAAACATACATTCCACATTAATAATTATGCTACCAACATTAGTGTGTGCTGTAAATTGCCTACATCAGGGGTGTCAAACTGGTGGCCCTCCAGCTGTTACAAAACTACAAGTCCCATGAGGCATTGCAAGGCTAACAGTTACAAGCATGGATCCCGCAGGCAGAGGCATGATGGGACTTGTAGTTTTGGAACAGCTGGAGGGCCGCCAGTTTGACACCCCTGGCCTACAGCATTGCTTCTGCTTCTTCTTGCCGGAGGCTACCAATTTGCTGAAGCCCAGAGACACTGAACAGCAGTAAATCACAATTCCTGGAATGTCGTGATTGATAACTGTCACATTTGCTTGTGTCCTCAACAGTCAAACCATCAAACAGCTTGTGTCATAACTGGTGGTAAATAGAATAAGTGGCAAGGTAACACAAAGCACAAACCAATAAATGGGCAAAGATAATTTTAGAATATGTTAGGCTAACTAATAAATACTAGCTTTAAAGAAGATCTTCTGGCTGTACGAAAACAATTAAAAGTCAGCTACAAACACTGTAGCTGCTGACCTTTAATAAAAGGACACTTACCTGTCCAAGGATCCTCACCCAGGCCAGTTTTTTACTCCTGGGTGCCGGAAATTTTTACTAAGGGAAGCCAGCTGTCACTCCTTGTGGCTTCACAGCCGGCTTCCCATTGCACATGCATTATCTGAGCTGCGCTTTGTGAATGGTCTCACAGCCTTCTGGGATCTGTGACGTGTCCCAGAAGCCTGAGGAAAAGAGGGCTAGGGAGAGCAGAAGTGGGAGTGGGTACCTGTTAAAACCAGGTAGCTAGTTAGAGGTGAGGAGGGAGGAGGTGGGTGAAGTTACATTTTAAGTATGGCAATTAGCTTAGAACAAATTAACACTTCGCCAAACTAGCATGGAATCCAGGGTATTCATAAGGAACAAACAGTGAGGTATATAACTGTAATAAAGGAATTATCACTGTAACTCTTAAATAACACTCTGCAGTAATACCTGGTGCCTAGTGTGAAATACTAAGCTGGCTGACGTTGGGGCCCTTCTGTGAGGTGGTACATATGAAGCTGTCCCTTTAGGACTATTCAATGAATGGCTGATGGGCTGCTAGGTAAGTAACAGTCTCTATTGGCATTAAAGCGGAATTTCACCCTAAAAATATACCCTCTCCCATGTGATCCAGCATACTGGCGTCAGCGCCAGTATGCTGTTTTTTTTTTTAAATCCATGTACTTACTGTCTTATGCAGAATTTTATTTTTTTTACCCCGCGGTGGACGGCGCCAGTATAGCGCGTCACATCTTACGAAAGTACCCGAAAAGGACTCGGGTAATCGCGGTGAAAATGCGGCGCCTGCGCACAGACCTAGGAGCTGACTGCGCAGGCGCCGTATTTCTCCGAGTCCTATTTCGGCGTTTTTCGGAGGGCGTGGCGCGCCATAGCCGTAGGACTCGGAGAAATACGGCGCCTGCGCAGTCAGCTCCTAGGTCTGTGCGCAGGCGCCGCATTTTCGCCGAGATTACCCGAGTCCTTTTCGGGTACTTTCGTAAGATGTGATGCGCTATACTGGCGCCGTCCACCGCGGGGTAAAAAAAATAAAATTCTGCATAAGACAGTAAGTACATGGATTTAAAAAAAAAAAAACAGCATACTGGCGCTGACGCCAGTATGCTGGATCACATGGGAGGGCTTATATTTAGGGTGAAATTCCGCTTTAACTATGGGCAGTATGAAGTTAAGCTCAGTTGGTCCTGCTCACCACTCCTGGCACCCAATGGATCAGGTTCAGGATGCACAGTGGTCTGCAGGCCTCTAAAAATCAGGTCCCAGGTGGTTCAGTCTCTCAGCTCTGATCCCCACAAGGCCCAATATTTCTGCAGGTCTGGTCCTCAATGACTTGCCTTTGGTCACACTGCATACAGGTCCTAGCCCTCTGATCCCTGTTCAGGCTGTATACCAGTTGCTCAGCCCTCTCTCTCTGGCTCCCTGTACAAGACTGCCCTGATCAGTTTGGCTTCACCTTTTTAATACTGCATGAGAAACAAGATGGCGGAACCAGATGGGGCAAAAACTGGGTCTTAAGGGACCAACATGAAAAGAGTTTTATTTACTGACTATTCACTGGGAGTTCTTTATGAACTGAATAGTTCACATTTGGCAGCGATTTCTGTAAACACTGGCAAAGAAAAAGGATTGTTTTAATTGATGAGCCACAGCATCGGGTGTGGTCCTGAGGGCTTCTTCCATGCTTGAAACTCCACATTTCCTACTATTCTGGTAACAGTAAGCTTATGACTGTATTTTATTAAATTGTGAATACAATTTCATACTATTGTGTGATTTCTTGGAGTTTTGATGTTTCTGTGAAAGTCTAAGGCCTCATGTAAACTGAACATTTTTGATGTTGCTCTTAGGGGCGTCTGGTGTATTTTTTCTCTGTCTCTACACACACCTTCTTGTTATGTGTCCATACATATATAGGCATTTAGAGGAGTTTACAGACAGGAGTGTTTAGGGGCAGAAAAAACACCAACTGATAATACATCCAGGGGCAGTGGCGTCTGGCAGAAAAAACGATTGATGTGTGCTATTACTAGGAACGCTTAGTGCTTGCTGTCAGGTCATCTGAGTCCAGGTGACAGATGCACACGGTTGGGTCAGGAGTGCACCGCTATGATAGTGGACCCTATGGCTGACTGCTGCAGTTGGAACCCTGGGTGGTTCAGGAAGGCAGGTGCATTGGGGGTGCCAACATGGATCCCACAGGGAGCTAGAACATAAGATTCCCCAGGGTGCGGAATCTAAGAGCCAGCAGGTGTTCACCAGAGCCTCTAGTGGTGAGGATGGACTTTGCTGCAGCTGACTCCAGGTCGCGGCCCCCAGGGTCTCCCAGCTCACACTCACGGTAAGTTATATGAGGATAAGCTAAAGGTCGGGGGCGACAAGCAGACAAGGATAAACGGTGAACAAGCCATAGGTCAAGGGTCACAAGCAGACAGGAATAGTCGAGAACGCGCCAAAGTTTAGGGTCACAAGCAAGCGGGGATGGTTGGGGACACGCCAAGATCGGTAACAGAGACAAACGTAGAGCACACGGCAAGCAGGAAACAGGAAACCAAACACACAATATTGCACGGCATGGCAGACTTAGAGAACACAGTGTTAAATAGTGGTTCCTGTTGAGACTAGGGTGGAGCCACACTGAAGGAAGATTACTTAAAGGGGTGTTCCAGCCCAAAAATGTGTTTATTAAAAGTCAGCAGCTACAAAAAGTGTAGCTGCTGGCTTTTAATAAACACTCACTTACCTGCTCCTGCGTTCCAGCGACGCGCCGACCGGGGCTCCGCTCCTCTCCCCCCCTCCCCGGCCGGCGTCTCCATCCTGACTGTGGGCACCCAGCCGTGACAGCCTTCGGCTTCACGGCCGGGCACCCACTGCGCATGTGCGAGCCGCACTGCGCATGCGCGCGCGGCGCGGCTCGCCTCTGATTGGAGAGGCGATCGCATGGGACCTGTCAGTGTCCCATGTGATCGCCTACAGGGAGGGGCTGGTGTAGGCGATTAAGGCTTAATCGCCTAACCAGCCCCTCGGCGGAAGCAGGAAGTGGGACAGGAAGTCCCACTCCTACTGAAGCCCCCACTCCCCCCCCCCCCAAAAAAATTACATGCCAAATGTGGCATGTAAGGGGGTAAGGAGTGGGATAAGAGGAAGTTCCAAATTTGGGTGGAACTCCTCTTTAACCATGCAGGTGTAAGAGAACAAGCCCTAAGGCTGATACACAGACAAGTTAAGAGACAGACAGGTCATGAAAATATTACTGCAAGGTTATGACACTTGTGCGTTATTTAATTTCAATGGCCAGAATAAATTATTATACTGGCCAATTAAATTCATTTAAATTAGTTTGGTTTAAATATTAAAAATGTATTAAATAGTAATTTCAGTTTGTGGTACTCAGATGCAGTGAAGATTGACTTTAGAGAAGCAGTGGGATGCTCCAGAACAGGAATGTGAGGACACTCTTCCCTTTGCAGGTACTTCTCAACACAGTCCTTTGAGCTGTAGGACATAAAGTGGACAGCACTGGAACTCCATTAGCAATGTTCCAGGCCAGGCAAGCCTTAAACTTAGTGCGCCAGAGGTTAATAGCACCTTTATGACTAGATCCCAGTTAGTGGGGCGAAACATGTCAGAGGACATGGCGTGTGGAGTGGTGCAAGACTGAGGCCAGCTTATACATGTGTAGCGCTCACCCCCGAAGGAGCCGCTGGTTGTTTTTGGGATCAACATATTAAGTTACCTTGTAGTGTGTCTAGGGGTAGTAGCAGTGGGTAGTAGCAGTGACCGAATGTCCAGTCACCAAATGGGTTTTCAAATGCTTTATTCCAAGGCCCAACATGGCCAACATCAACAGGAGATAGGAAAGGTTGATAAAGCAATAGAGAACTTTGCGGTATCAGGCCTGGATAAGAAGAAGAGCAGTCCTGCTCTCAGTAGTAGTAGATACAGTTCGTCGCCACTCTAGCCAGAGTGGGTGAAGTGCCCCCGGACAGACCCTTGTTATAAGTCTGGCAGCCGAAGTGTCACGTTTAAATTGCTGGGAGAGACAGGCCTCTGTTACAGGCCTGGCTCGGGCCTCTGGCACAGGCCTAGTACTTCAGTATTTAAGAGAACAATTCCGATTGAACAAATCCTCCCAGTAAATGCATTGAAAGGGTCACTGGTTGACACCTGACATGTACCTGTCAAATCCCGGTAAAAAAGATCCCCAATGGTTCGTTCAAGCCCTTTTGGATAACCTGCCTCTGGGTTCTCCTCAAGCCGATCCCCCGCTGAACGGCATACAGCCTGGGATCTTCTCAGTAAGGTTGGGGACCCAGTAAGTCACTGGAGCCCCTATGAACATCTGGATGGATCTCCATGGAGCAGGCAGCTCCGACCAGGTGGGCCATGCCGACGGGGTCCGTGGATGCGTGCACCCTGAAGGTGGCTGCCGCACCTGTAACGTGGACCCCGCGCAGAGAGAGAGAAGAAGAACACCCCAGAACACGTGGCGTCTGCCACAGATATACTCCTCCCCAGCATGCCCAGCGAGGGAAAACTCCTCTAATTGGCTGCTGAGGAAAAGCAGCTCCATCAGAACCCCTCTAGCGCCAACTGCCGCCCAGGGGTGTAATCACACCCCTGGATCGCAGACTGACCTATAGGACAGTTCTGAAATAGCAGCAGCCTGCAATTTTAACAAATTATGAATGGGAGCAAAATAACTCTCCCATTCACCCACTAACTTTAGCGTAGTGCCCGTACTGAAAGTAAGCGGGCGCTACACATGTTAACCACACACGCGATTATGGCACACGCTACACACGGACCAAAATCCAATCGGGTCAGAACGCGGTGATGTAGAACACAACAACGTGATGAAAAAACTAAGTTCAATGCTTCCAAGCATGCGTCGACTTGATTCTGAGCATGTGCAGGTTTTTGGTCCTATGCTTTTGTGTACTAACCATCGAATCTGTCCGATGGACAGGCGTCCATCAGACAGGTTTTAAAGCATGTTTTAAAACTTTGGTCCGACGGACAACAGTCCGATGGGCCATACACACCATCGAACTGGTCCGATGAAACTGGTCTTAAGACCAGTTTCATCAGACCGATCTGATCGTTTGTACAAGGCCTTAGTGAAACCCCTATTTCAGCTCTCAAAGAATTAGCATCAGAATAGGCTCCCCAGCTATGTACAGCTGGGATCTTAATAAGACTAGAAAAATCTTCAGCTGGACTGTCTGGAGGGCCAGCAGGGCTTTTGGTTTGGAACCTCTTCTCCAGGGAAAGAACACAGCCTTCTGAGGCCCCAAACTATTTCTGCGCTCCCCAGCCACCATCTGGGTGCACTTCCCCAGGGATTGGCTGGAGCTGCATAAAAATTAAGGCTACTCATTTGCCTCTCCCACCCCCTACATTCTGGAAGCCTCCAGACTACATGGGAAAGTCATCAAACATGCAACCTGCAGAGCCCTGAGCAGTCTAAAGCAATCACATGCTGTTCTGCTGATGACAAGGGAGCCATAAGCCTCATACACACAATTGGACTTCCTTTAGACTTTTCCGTGGATTTTTGTCCGAAGGAGCATTGGCCGTGAACTTGGTTTGCATACACATGGCAGAACATTTTCAGCCAACATTGACCAAATCAGGTGGTTTTTCAGCTCTTTACCGTCACCAATTGGGCAACTTCTGCTAATGTTGTCTAGATCGGTTTGTCCGATGAAAACAGACCGATGGACTGTTTTCATTGGACAAACCGATCATGTGCGGGCCCCATTGGTTTGTTTTCC
Source organism: Rana kukunoris (assembly GCA_029574335.1). Lineage (NCBI taxonomy): Eukaryota > Metazoa > Chordata > Amphibia > Anura > Ranidae > Rana > Rana kukunoris. The sequence goes on along the minus strand of CM056059.1, from coordinate 173,448,928 downwards.
ATCGGTGAAAAAAAATAGAACACGTTTTAAATTTTTCCTATTGATAAAAAAAGGATAGAAAAAAACGATCGTCTGTGTGGAAGTCCATCGGTCAACAATCCACGCATGCTCAGAATCAAGTCGACGCATGCTAGGAAGCATTGAGCTTCATTTTTTTCAGCACGTCGTAGTGTTTTACGTCACCGCGTTTTGGCACGTTCGGATTTTTGACTGATGATATAGGCAAGACTGATGAAAGTCAGCCTCATTGGATATCCAGCAAAAAAATCCATCGGACTAGATTCCATCAGATATCCAATCGTGTGTACAAGGCTTAATGTTTAACATTGGTTCAGACTCAGAGTATGCGTGTATGTACTTTGGATTTTAGTCCGATGGACTTGTGTACACACGATCGGATGATCCGACGTAACACATTTGTTGTCAGAAAGTTTGAGAGCATGCACAGCGAACATTTGTCCGTGGAAATTCCGATAACAATTGTCCGATGGAGCATACAGACAGTCAGATTGTCCGATAAAACATGTCCGTCGGACCGTTGTTGTCAGAAAGTCTGATTGTATGTATGGGCCTTTAGAACTAAATTTGCTAAAACTAAAGGACCGTACATACGATCGGACTTTTCGACAACAACAGTCCGACAGACGTGTTTTATTGGACAATCCGACCGTCTTAGCAGAATCCCCGGGAGGGTGCTATGGGAGAATAACTTCCATTTACAGGCCTATCACAAAAAAACATGACATTCTTGAGAAATTCTTTTTCTGTTTGGAGGGGGATTATTTCTAAACATTTGGTATACACAGCAATGCACAAAAGCCTCACCTGAGAGGCATCTCAAGGCGAATGCTTGTTTGCTCAAGCCTGGCTGGCGGCCTTAAATAGCGGGCTGCATCAAAGAAATTCTATAAATAACCCAAAAGTAAGCACCTGACAAACACACCGATATTGGATTCTCTGAAACAGTAATTGGATGGAATCAAAGCGTTCAGTTATGTCAACAGGATAAGCAAACTACCTCAGGTACGAAAAATCTAAAACATAGGGGTCTTCTAGAACGCAACTGCAACTCATTGGAAAGGTGGGAATGAGGGCAACAATTTTATCATCGTTAACTCCTACTGTTCAATGGAACTATCGCATATTATTTTATCGCTTCTTATAAAAACCCTTTTATGTTCAGTTTATGTTTGCTCTTTGAATAAGTACCCATCAGTGCCGCAGAGGTGATCAAATACCACCAAAAGAAAGCTCTATTTGTGGGAATAAAATGATAAAAAAATTGTGTGGGTACAGTGTAGCATGACCACGCAATTGTCATTCAAATTGCGACAGTGATGAAAGCTGAAAAATTGGCTTGGGCAGGAAGGTGTTTAAGTGCATGGTATTGAATTAAGTGGTTAAAGTACCTCAGTGCTGAATAGCAAAAAATGGCCTGGTCATGAAGAGGCTTAAACCTACCGGAGGGCAAGTAGTTAAAAATGTAATTGGCACACTGAAGGTGGATGGGGTTGGAGGAGGAACCAGGGGGAGCACAAGGTTATCAGATTAAACTTCAGCTTTAAAGTGGATGAAGTGTGGAAGGGTTAGAACCCCTGTTAGGTTTTTAATTCTGCCTGTGTCCACATTGTCAACATTGAGGACATTTCACCTCATTTCCCCAACAGTGGAGACAGATACAATAAAAAAAAAACTCAAGAGGTCCTAACCCTACCCCCATAACATCCAAACTAGGAAAAAGTCTTGGCTGGAGTCCCACCTAGGGAGCAGTACACCACCACAACATTTGTGACTTACATCGTGCCTTGTGATGCATGTATACATTGATCCTGTATTCCATGAAGGAAACTTGTAAAAGCTCTGAGCACAAAGCACAAATACAGACATTCCTTTTATGGTTCATATGGCCCCCAAGTCTCCTCACCTTCTACCTGCATTTAGCACTCATCAAGCAGGAGGCTCTATGGCTTTTGTTCAGCGCTCCTCCCATATGTACAAACATTACGTTTTATACTTCAATTTTGGTTGCTTTTTCGTGGTTACTGCCGCCCAGTGGCGGCTGGTGCTCAACATTTTTTGGGGGGCACAAACAAACTAAAAAAAAAAAAACTATTGCAGCCTCACTGTGCCCATCAATTGCAGGCTCACTGTGCCCATTAATTGCAACCTCACTGTGCCCATTAATTGCAGCCACTGTGCCCATCAATTGCAGCCACTGTGCCATTCAAACGCAGCTACTGTGCCCATCAATTGTTGCCACTGTGCCTATCAAATGTAGCCACTGTGCCCATCAATTGTCACCACTGTGCCATGCCATCAAACGCAGCCACTGTGCCATGCCATCAAATGCAGCCACTGTGCCATCAATTGTCGCCACTGTGCCCATCAATTGTCACCACTGTGCCATGCCATCAAACGCAGCCACTGTGCCATCAATTGTTGCCACTGTGCCATGCCATAATTTGCCCCCTCAAAAACCACCAGTTTGCCCTGTAAAATGCTGCCAGATTGCCCCTCAAATACCACCAGATTGCCCCCTCAAATACCACCAGATTGCCCCCTTAAATACCACCAGATTTCCGCCTCCTCCGGGACTTACCTTTCTCGGGTCGGCCATCCTCCCTCCACTGTCCCTTGATGTCTTCTCCCACCCTCGATGACACTTCAGCCAATCAGGTTACCGGTAACCAGACCCATCAATTGCAGCCTCACTGTGCCCATCAATTGCAGCCTCACTGTGCCCATCAATTGCAGCCACTGTGCCCATCAAACGCAGCTACTGTGCCCATCAATTGTTGCCACTGTGCCATCAAATGCAGCCACTGTGCCTATCAATTGTCACCACTGTGCCATGCCATCAAACGCAGCCACTGTGCCATGCCATCAAATGCAGCCACTGTGCCATCAATTGTCGCCACTGTGCCCATCAATTGTCACCACTGTGCCATGCCATCAAACGCAGCCACTGTGCCATCAATTGTTGCCACTGTGCCATGCCATAATTTGCCCCCTCAAAAACCGCCACTTTGCCCTGTAAATTGCTGCCAGATTGCCCCCTCAAATACCACCAGATTGCCCCCTCAAATACCACCATATTGCCCCCTCAAATACCACCAGATTTCTGCCTCCCCCAGCACTTACCTTTCTCGGGTCGGCCATCCTCCCTCCACTGTCCCTTGATGTCTTCTCCCACCCTCGATGACACTTCAGCCAATCAGGTTACCGGTAACCAGACCCGGTGAACCTGATTGGCTGAGATGGGTGTCAGTGTTAACCAGGGAACGCACACCCTGTGCATCCCCTGGTTAACTATTTGGAAGCTGATTACAGCCCACAGGCTGTAATTGGGAGGCCTATCAGAGACGCTGACTCCAATAGACACTTCCAAAAACCAACCAACTGCTGTTATTCAGATGGCCGGCACTCACCAGGGGGCAGGCAATCTGAATAGTGGGTGGCAGCGGTGCCGGCGACAATACATAGAGGAATGGGATGTATCGGAATTTCCAAATTACAATAGTAATGAATTTAAACAAATCCGAAATAATAAATAAAAATTTCGGACAAAATTTTAATATTTTTCTAATCAAATTCGAATTTACAAAAATAATAAAATAGAATAGAAAAGAAAGAAATAGACTGGAAAATAATATAATAGAAAATAAAAGAATAGACTATAACAGAGTAAAACAGAACAGAATACAAAAATAACAGAAAAGACAAAAATAGAATAGAAAAAAAAGTTACAGAATAGAAAATAAAAGGATAGAGTAAAACAGAAAAAAATAAAAGAACATAATAAAATAAAATAGAAGATAGAGAATAAAGGAATATAATAGAATATAGTAGTATAACAAATAGAATAGAAAGAATATAACCATCTTCTGAAATTCAAATTTTGAATAGACTAAATTTGAATTAGAATAGCCGTAGGTCCCCCAGACAACAAACTTTGCACACTTATATAGGAGAAAGGGGGCTACATGTTAAGCTAAGTTCCGGGTCCAGGGGACCTATGACCGGTCGGTACCGGGTCCCCAAAATCACCAGAGAAATGACCGTTTAACATGGGAGTCTATGAAAGGTGCTCCCCAGCCGTAGGTCCCCCAGACAACAAACTTTGCACACTTGTAAAGGAAGAGTGGGGCTACATGTGTGCCAAGTTTGGCGTCCAGGGGACCTACAGCCGACCAATACCGGGTCCCCAAATTCTGGGAGATCAGGCGCAAAAAGGTGACTCGAGTAAAAGCCGAGGGGGTCATTTTCAGCACACAAAAAAGTGCTTAAAAACTCGGCTTATACTCAAGTATAATGTTTCATGAAAAGAAGACTGAATATCACCTATATGCTATAATTAACTTGTAGATATATGCTTTCTATCTCGAAATACAAACGTACCTAATTCCCTTGTGTCATCCTGCACAGTGGTAGGCAAAGACTTTATTGGGGGGACTTGCATAGCATTAGGATGAAGCAATTGGGTTGGACTGGAGGACAGGCAGATTCAAGCCTCTGGTATGTGCCTGGGATTAGGAGCCTTTTAAAGATATTGGGCCAGATTCATGAAAGGTTACGCTGGCGGATCGAGTGATCCGCCAGCGTAACAGTGGCTTTGAGCCGGCGTTTCTGTTTTCTGTAACCAGAAAACAAGAAACGCCGGGTTGAAGTTCCGATGCGATGAGCGTAACTGAGTTTCGCCATCGCATCGTTACTTCAACTTAAAAATGGCGCCGGGGGCGTTCCCGCCGATTTACGCTCAAAAAATATGTTAATGAGCGGAAATCGGCAATTCACGATCGAAATCCGGCGCGACGCAGTGACGTTACGACGTTTCCGGACGGGATACGCGGCGCATAGATATACCTACATGGGGCTGGAGTATCCTATGTTAGGTATAGGCGTCGTCATCGCGTCGGGAAAAAAAAAAAAAACGTCGCTTGCGTAAAACGGTCATGAATGGGAATGTGACGTCATTGACGTTCATTCACAGATTTTGGAGCATGCGCACGGGGATGTTTTGACACTCGACGCATGCGCAGTACGTCGGCGGCGGGATCGCGCGTAGTTAGCATACTACACGCCCCGTACCCGCGACATTTGAATTCCGCCGGCTCATTTGCGATGCGCTGCCGCAACTTTAGGAGCAAGTGCTTCGTGAATGACAGCACTTGCTCCTAAAAATTCGGCAGCGCAACGCAAATGAGAAGCGTTACTCCAGAGCAAAGATGCTCTGGAATACGTGAATCTGGCCCATTTTGTGTAAAAAGACAATAATGCACAAAAGACAATCCCACATATTCCAACAAGTGTTCACTGGCTGGTTATTAGACACCTAGCAATATAAAAACAAAATACATGTTTACCTATATATGTGTGTGTGTGTGTGTGTGTATATATATATATATATATACACACAGTATCTCACATTGTTGTAAATATTTTATTCTATCTTTTAATGTGACAACACTGAAGAAATTACACTTTGCTACAATGTAAAGTAGTGAGTGTACAGCTTGTATAACAGTGTAAATTCCCTGTCTCCTGAAAATAACTCAACACAGCCATTAATGTATAAACCGCTGGCAACAAAAGTGAGTACTAAGTGAAAATTTCCTAATTGGGCCCAATTAGCCATTTTCCCTCCCCGGTGTCATGTGACTTGTTAGGCCGCGTACACACGATCGGTTAAACCGATGAGAATGGTCTGATGGAGCGTTTTCATCAGTCAAAACCGATCGTGTGTGGGCGCCATTGGTTAAAAAAAATCAAACTTGCTTTAAATTTAACCAATGGATTCCTAACCGATAGGTCAAAACCGATCGTTAGTAGGCACGACCATCGGTTAAAAATCCACGCATGCTCAGAATCAAGTCGACGCATGCTTGGAAGCATTGAACTTAATTTTTTCAGCACGTCATTGTGTTTTACATCACCGCGTTCTGACACGATCGTTTTTTTAACCGATGGTGTGTAGGCGCGACGGACCATCAGTCAGCTTCATCAGTTAACTGATGAAAACAGTCCATCAGACCGTTCTCATCGGATGGACTGATCGTGTGTACGCGGCATTAGTGTTACAAGGTCTCAAGGTCTCAGGTATGAATGGGGAGCAGGTGTGTTAAATTTGGTGTTATCGCTCTCACTCTCTCATACTGCTCACTGGAAGTTCAACATGGCACCTCATGGCAAAGAACTCTCTGACAATCTGAAAAAATGAATTGTTGCTCTACATAAAGTTGGCCTAGGCTATAAGAAGATTGCCAAGACCCTGAAACTGAGCTGCAGCATGGTGGCCAAAACCATACAGCAGTTTAACAGGACAGGTTCCACTCAGAACAGGCCTCACCATGGTCGACCAAAGAAGTTAAATTCACATGCTCAGCGTCACATCCAGAGGTTGTCTTTGGGAAATAGGTGTATGAGTGCTGCCAGCATTGCTGCAGAGGTTAAAGGGGTGGGGGGGGGGGGGTCAGCTTGTCAGTGCTTAGACCATACGCCGCACACTGCATCCAATTGGTCTGCATGGCTTTCATCCCAGAAGGAAGCCTCTTCAAAGATCATGCACAAATAAGCCTGCAAACAGATTGCTGAAGACAAGCAGACTAAGAACACGGATTACTGGAACCTGTAACGTCCTGTGGTGTGATGAGACCAAGATAAACGTATTTGGTTCAGATGGTGTCAAGGGTGTGTGGCAGCACTCCAGACCCCAACGGGGTGCATCTGTCGCCTGGTCTCAGGTGACCTGACATCAACTTTGGAAAAGCTTTGCTTCTTGACATAAAATTCTCACCTTGAATCATGATAGACCATGCCTGCTCCTACAACAGTTGCCAAGCATCCAAAATGAGTGAAGCAACTATGGCACCAATAATTCACCCATACGACAAAAAGCACACTTACTATTTCTAATTTCACTCTTCAGTTCACTGTAGTCGAGCGTGTCGCAGCAGTGGGAAGTTTTCATTGCACCTTGTGGGCAATTGAGCATGTTAACAGGACCATGGTCATTTTATAGCCAATTACTGCACATTGTGATGATTGCTTCCTTTTAAACATCTCTCCCCTTTGTAGTTCTGAAGAAATGAAGGACTTTTTTCTTTTTGCCCACACACATTGTAGATTTATGGAGTTTCTTGCTGTGATACGGAATCTATTCATTCTCTCTCTACCACAAAGATCTGTGGAATGTGCACCACAAAGGGACGGTGATGATAAGTACAAATTTTATCCTTGGGTTCCTCACTGACATCCTATGGGAGACTTGTCAGACTCGTAAATACTTGGAGAAGTCATGGTCCCTCAGGAAGTTAAAAAAATATATATCTACCGTGCTGGTATTTCGAGATGCAATGAAAGACATAATACATCCCTAAGTTAGAGTTGGCCTAGCTTTCCTTTGACACTTGAATTGAGAACATTCCACCTAAATAGATGAACTGTGCGCACCATTTCATCTGTAAACGTCAGCCCAATAAACTTTCCTTTACAATATGAACTCCTTGAAAGGACAGTGAGATGCAGGCTGTTCAATGCATTTAATGATGTGCCAAGTGTAAGGCTACTTGCCTTTAAAGTAAATCTGTACTCTATTTTTAGCTTTCTTATCGAGCCACTGGCTCGCAATTAGCAGCCTGCCATATGTGCGCCTTCAGTTAGCCATTGCGCTGCCTGCCAGGTCTATCAAATAAATATGTGTTATAAGAGAAAACTTGCACGCTACTATGTTCCAATTTTTTAGGTAAATATAAATCATCAACCTCCAGTGAATATAGTGAAAATAAAAGCAGAAAAAAAAATATATAGTACATGTATAGTGACCGTGAATTAGCTGCAATCACTTAGTAGTGTACTCGAAAGACACTGCATAATAAATGTAAAAGAAAAAGATGAGAGTCACGTGACCAGTGAAGCAACGCGTCGGGTGGAGCCTTGTGACGTCAGTGAGGAGGCCTGTGTTTCACTACTCCCATTGCTTTTTACTGCGGTTTTTATCCTTACTTGATGTAAGCAGTTTTTTTACTAAATACATTTACTTTTAATCTGGCAATATTGCACTATGGCAGTTCTTTGTTTCCTTTGAGCGCCATTTATACAAGAAGTGCCATTCCTTGGAGCGAGCTGTTTCCTCTATATGTGGAATTACCCAAGATGTTTTGATGACAAGTTTTGGACGTAGTTCTTCGTCTTCGCCTGGAACCTGGATGCCTTTACAGATCCATCAGCAGGATTCCTTATTTGACTATCTGATGAGCCTTGTTGGGTCATTGTTGAAGGTGTGCGGTCAATTCATAAATTTAACAGTCGATGTTTGGATAGATGTTTTATCAGTTTTTTCTTCTATCAAGTTATCTCTATGAGATTTTTGGCTTTATATGAACTAACTCCTACCATTGGGCTTTGGTTGGACTTTTATATTCAAATGTATCTACTTATTTGTATGTTTGGATACTCAGCATATATTTTTTCTTTGCGTATACTACTTTATGGCACATTATTGAATAAGCGCACCATTCTCATCTTTTTCTATCAAATAAATAGAAAATCAATTTTATTTTTACTTACACCTTAGATAACCAGTTTCAAATCTGAAGCCTCGTACACACACGGCCGGGAATCTCGTCGGGAAAAGGTTGTTTTTCCTGACAAGATTCCTGGCAAGCTTTTCTTGCAAAGCCGAGTGTACACACGGCAAATTCAAAAGAACCACCGTTCTTTTGAATGGCAAGAACACGGTGACGTCATTGACACAACGAGCATGCGCTCGTCACATTCGATGCCGTCGCCGCCATCTTGCTTCACCCTATACTACCCTTCTAAGCTACCACGCATGCGCCGAAGTCTCATCGAGCATGCACGGGCCAACAGGAGGACAGGTAAGCTTGTAGCCGCATACACACACACAGTTTTCTTGTCAGGAAACAGGCAGTCAAGAATCCCGACGAGAAAATAGAGAGTAGGTTCTCTATTTTTCTTGTTGAGATTCCCGGCAGTTTTCTCAACGAAAAAACATACACACGACCGGTTTTCTCTACAAAAAGCTCTGCCAGCTGTGTGTACGAGGCTTGGGACTGAAGATCATTTAGAAAATGTGTCAAGTCAGTATGAGAGGAGTGAACTTCGCAAAACTAATTCCACTGGAAAGAGCAAATGGTCAATATCATTCACTGAAATGACTAAAAAAAAGTCTATATTTTTTTTTTATTAAGTGGGGTGGATTGGCCGTGTTTAGGGTGGGGTAGCTTATTTCATTTTATTTTCTGATTATTTATGTTCCCCCTTTTCTTATTTATATGATTGTTGTTTGTGTTCTGTTAGCAAAACATGTTATCTACACACTTTTTTTAACCCCGGGGACACATCATGCCCGTACCCCCGCTTTCCTTGGCGGATACTGGACTTGGTCTTGAGGCTGTGCAGTAAGTTTCCCAATTTGTCTCTACCTTGTTGGGACATAGTCTCTCTGTCCTCCCTTATTCTAAGAGCATTATCATTAATGGGGTTGTAAAAATACTATTTTTTTTCCCTAAATAGCTTCCTTTACCTTAGTACAGTCCTCCTTCACTTACCTCACCCTTCCATTTTGCTTTTAAATGTCCTTATTTCTTTTGAGAAATCCTCACTTCCTGTTCTTCTGTCTGAAACTCCACACAGTAATGCAAGACTTTCTCCGTTTTGTTTGAGATCTCCCCAGAGTGGCTCAATGATATTGAGGTCAGGAGACTGAGATGGCCACTCCAGAACCTTCACTTTTTTCTGCTGTAGCCAATGACAGGTCGACTTGGCCTTGTGTTTTAGATCATTGTCATGTTGAAATGTCCAAGTACGTCCCATGCACAGCTTCCTGACTGATGAATGAAATGTTCCTCCAGTATTTCTTGATAACATATTGCATTCATCTTGCCATCAATTTTCACCAAATTTCCTGTGCCTCCAGGGCATTTTTTCTCAAGCAATAGGTGCTCGAACTCAACCACAACCGTCCAAAACCCCTCCCCCTACGCACACCCTCCAAATCACATCAAATAGTGGATGTGATCAGTGAAATTTCATGAACAGTAGGAGGGTCCTAAAGGGGCAATAAATACAAGGATTTCATTACATACAGAGTGCAGAGTTTAGGGGGGTTACACAGAGAGTGCAGAGCTGTCACTTGTAAACACAGAAACCGGATGTAACGGAAGGGCCCGTGGAACCCAGAAGCTCTGCTACTCCTGTTTCAGCTTCCCTGATGCCTCTTATGTTTAGATCACCCTGTGTCTCTAATAGGGGCACAGGGTGAATGAGAACCCCACTATGATCTGTGCTAGTCAGATTTAATGCAGTATACATTGTATATATTGTATATATATTGTGTGTTGGCTGTTGTGTACTATAAAGCTTGCTGTGATGAGGTGGGGTGTGATTGCATTCTATTGTCTAGTGTGGTAATTAAGTCTGCTACTGTGATAATATGAATTGTGTGAAGGAGTCCTGTGATAATATGTATTGTAAGTTAACAGACAGCTTAAAGGTCGGGTGTCTGAGCCATCAGCTGTAGTTAATTAGCTCATGTAAATTAGGTCAGGCCCTGGAGTCGGGATGTCTACTAAAAGATGTGTATTGGGACTCATTAGGTAACCATTGTGTGATGTTGTGGGTGGAGTTGGGTCATTGTTCATTTGGTCCTGCAGTATCCTAAACTGTATATAAGAGCTGTATTTCTCAATAAAGGGTCTATTCCTGTTGAACCTCAAACAGAGCTGTTTGTCACATTATTGGGGTTCGTTTGCGTGACTGTGGAGTGTCGGTAATGGAAAATCCTAAACGGCTTTAACCCCTGTCCCATTTGGGGTGCCGTAACACCAGACTTCTGTGTTTACAAGTGAATGTGGTGAGCAGGCGCCAAAGGGTCTGAGCCAGAGGTGGTGGAACAGAGTTCCACCAATTATTATCTGAAAAAAAGCCCTGTGTGCCTCTATAGCTGAAACATCCCCAAAACATCAGCAATCCACCTCCGTGTTTCACAGTAGGAATGGTGTACCTTTCATCATAGGCCTTGTTGACTTCTCTTCAAGGTAATTAATTTTTAGACACACCTCTGAACTTAGTGTCTGTTGATGTTGCATCACCATACAACAGCAACATTTGCGTAAAGCAGGAAACCAAGCCCTGCACCGGAATGCTGGTGATAACTTATCAATAGAGGACTGTTTTTAATGCTGTGATGCATTGCCATTGCTTAGAAAGTTCCCATGCATGCGTAAATCCTTCTCCTTAAGTGACTTTACTCTGTCACCTGTCTGCCCCAGAATGCAATTCTTGGTCATGGCACATTTTATTGGTCACCTAACAAGTCAGCTCCCATAATTTTTGCTTTTCCATTTCCTTTTATTCCTGCCATTATGGTCCTTTATGACCATAAAACCTAATCTACTGTCCTGTGAAAGCTGTGCAATAGAATCCAGCTGTTAATTCTAACAGGAAATCTCGTGGCGCTGCCTCATGTCCTTTCATTGAGTTCACAAATCCGAATGATATAGATACCGCCAATTCCTGCAACTGCAGCTGTCTGCACTCACAAAGCTCTGACTGTTAGATAAGCAAATGCCAGCTGGAACAAGAAGTTTCCCTTATTACTGGATGCCCAGCACTTAGCCAAGTGGGCAGCTGTCAGCTTGGGTGGCAGCAAAGCCGCATGAATGGGAAACCCCAATCTCTCACAGTCATCCTGAAGCAATGTTCTGTCTTTGCCAGCACGGCAATGCAGCCAAGCCCAGGGACGTCGGTAGCCAAGTGTGATATCATCATATCTGCCTGAGATAAATCAAGCTGGATGTGTGCTTATCTGTGCTTGCATGGCAGTCATTTATCTGCATCCTGACCGCTGTGATGCGGCTGCGATACAGAGGCCTACATCATGCGGCACGTGAACAGATTCATTGAGAGACCCATTCATGATATGACTGAAGAGTCTGTGCTCCATAGAAAACATTAGCGGAAGGGACGGCACGACAACATCCACCGGTGAACCCCAGGATTTATAATATTGGGCTCTGCTTCAGTTGTCCAAGCCGGTAGAAGCAACGGGTTTACTTTAGTTTTGGATCCCCAGCAGCCAATTCTCACCTTCCCTGCAATCCATTCAGCCACCAGAGCAAAGAAAAATACCCAGGACAGTAAAACCTTGGATTGAGAGTAACTTGGTCTGAGAGCGTTTTGCACGACATGCACATGTTTTTTATAAATTTTGACTTGATATACAAGCGATGTCTTGATATACAAGTAGCGTGACATTACAACTGACTATAAAAGAGAAGAGGCGCCTATAAGTGTAGCAATATGGTTACATTTAATGAAAGTACAACATTTAGAAACTCACATGGTTGATGATTAAAACAGGCACATCTAAGTATGCAGACATCCAGGGTAAAGCTGTCCACATAGACCGTTCTCCCCACCGCCATCAGAAAGATTCCTTCCGGGAACGCTTCAAGTCTCACTTTCAAATCGCTCTACTGCAGGGTAATCTTCCTGGTCACGATTGCAGATTGACAGCGGTGAGAGGACAGTCTATGTGGAAAGCTTTACCCCGGATCCCTGCATACTTAGATGTGCCTGTTTTAATCACTAAAAGAGTTGAGCGGACACCTTGATGTTCGGGTTTGTCGGGTTCGGCCGAACTTCGGAAAAAAGTCCGGGTTCGGGACCCGAACTTGACCCCAAACCCGAACCGCATTAAAGTCAATGGGGATCCAAATTTTTGACTACTAAAATGTCTCTAAAAAAGTAATGGAAACGGCTAGAGGGCTGAAAATGGCAGCAACATGTTGGTAAGAGCATGGCAAGTACTCTGCAAACAAATGTGAATAGGGAAATAACTTAAAGCGGTTGTAAACCCGCATTGACTTTTTTTTTCACTTCTGCAAGGGAAAAGGCATAATGAGCTAATATGCACCGCATATTAGCTCATTATGAAATACTTACCTCGGAACGAGGTGAGAGAAACCTACCTGGTCCACGCCGAGCGAGATACCATCTTGACTCGGCGTGTCTTCTGGGTATCGCCGCTACAGCACTGTGATTGGCTGGAGCGGCGATGACGTCACTCCCGCTCAAAAACATGGTAACAGAGCAGCGGATACAACAAAAGAGAGAAAAGAAAAAGGGGGGGGCGGTAAGGGGGGGGGGTGTATTTACCTGAGCACCATATTACACGAAATAACACCGAACATGAAGATAATGAGAACAGTACAACAAAATAGAAAACCCTCAGGAGTGGAAGCAGTATTTTCGAAACTAACGGGAGGGCTGTCATGAGCTATAGACAGACAACATTGTTAGACAGATTTTCAGTTAGGGACTATGGGTGTCGGAAGGATTGGATAAATCAGTTATTTTGAGTTTGCCCAAGCTGTTGGTAAGGTCTCGCTTCAGGTACCAGTCGGTATATCGGAATGGATGTACAATGGAAGATAGTTCCTCAGTAGTAAACGTAAATTCCATGTATTTTCGCCATCTGGAGAAAAAACGGGTGGTAGAGCAGAAATGTAAGACTATAATGTCTAGTCTCTCAATATGAAAAAGCGACAGTAGTGCTCGCTTCACAGCTTGAAGGGAAGGAGGAGATGTCATAATCCAGTGGCACATGATCGTTCTGCGAGCCGCAAGTAGGCAGATGTGAGTCCAGTGTGTAAGCTTGGGTGGATCAGCTGATGAGGTAGGACAGGCCGGTGGGTCGCAACCAAATAGACATAAGAGTGGACTTTTGAGTAACCGTGTCTTACTGACTTTGAATATATAATTGAGTACTGAGTCCCAGTACTTGGAGATTTTCGAGCATTCCCACAAACGGTGTAAAAGTGTAGGGCGGGGCAAGGAGCACCAAGGGCATTGAGCTTGAGTAGGTTCTGAGACGTTGGTGTGAAATGGATAATAAGCTCTGTGAATGATTTTAAAGTGGGTTTCCCGCCAAGCTTCTGAAATAATGAGCTTATGAATGTGGCGATAACTTTGCAAGACATTATACCTGGGAGTTCAGAGTCATTGAAGATTGAGGACCACTTCTGAAATGGGGTAAGATATTTATCCAACTGATGCGTGATAAGGTGAGAGTAGAGATTGGAAATAGAATAATCGTTTTTCTGGAGCACTACATCAATGTAGGATTTTCGAAGGGGATCCATTCGAGGTCCATGACAGCTTCGTAGATATGATCGCAGTTGATGGTAGTGATGCCTGGTTCATTTTAATGAACGTGAGCTAGTCCACATTGGCTCTGGACAGGCGGCTGCGCTTGTCTGTGATAACGCCCCCTAAAAAAAAATATTTTTGCACCAAACTGGGTGTTTTTTGAATAGCACAATAGAAGAACACTAGCTTATGGGCCAGATTCAGCAAAGGTTACGCTGGCGGATCGAGTGATCCGCCAGCGTAACAGTGGCTTTGAGCCGGCGTTTCTGTTTTCTGTAACCAGAAAACAAGAAACGCCGGGTTGAAGTTCCGATGCGGTGAGCGTAACTGAGTTTCGCCATCGCATCGTTACTTCAACTTAAAAATGGCGCCGGGGGCGTTCCCGCCGATTTACGCTCAAAAAATATGTTAATGAGCGGAAATCGGCAATTCACGATCGAAATCCGGCGCGACGCAGTGACGTTACGACGTTTCCGGACGGGATACGCGGCGCATAGTTATACCTACATGGGGCTGGCGTATCCTATGTTAGGTATAGGCGTCGTCATCGCGTCGGGAAAAAAAAAAAAAACGTCGCTTGCGTAAAACGGTCATGAATGGGAATGTGACGTCATTGACGTTCATTCACAGATTTTGGAGCATGCGCACGGGGATGTTTTGACACTCGACGCATGCGCAGTACGTCGGCGGCGGGATCGCGCGTAGTTAGCATACTACACGCCCCGTACCCGCCCAATTTGAATTCCGCCGGCTCATTTGTGATGCGCTGCCGCAACTTTAGGAGCAAGTGCTTCATGAATGACAGCACTTGCTCCTAAAAAATCGGCAGCGCAACGCAAATGAGAAGCGTTACTCCAGAGCAAAGATGCTCTGGACTACGTGAATCTGGCCCAAAGTGTTTATCTCACACGTACAGATATGAAGGAAACACTGCAAACACTGGAGGAAACACTGCAAAATATATTTTTTGCAACAAACTGGGTGTTTTTTAAATAGAACAATAGAAGAACACTAGCTAAAGTGTTTATCTCACACGTACAGATATGGAGGAAACACTGCAATTTTTTTTGCCCTAAATGGATGTTTTTTGAATAGCACAATAGAAGAAGAGTATCTCACAGTAACATACGCAGTGCTGGTGTACTTAGATTTCTGAAGCAGGACAGACTCCTATATATTTCTCTCCCTACAAGCACAATCAGGAACCTTCCCCTAAACTATCTTGCAGAGTATCTCACAGTAACATATGCAGTGCTGGTGTTTCTGAAGCAGGACAGTCTGACTCCTATCTAAATCTCTCCCTGAGAGCAGCAGTTGCAGCCTTTCCCTACCCTATCTGAAGCAGAGTGACAAGCTGTGCTATGTGCCTCTAGCTTATATAGAGGCTGGGTCACATGCTGGGTCACATGCTGGGTCACATGCTGCACTGGCCAATCACAGCCATGACATTAGTAGGCGTGGCTGTGATGGCTTCTAGGTCACACGAGTAAAACAAATGGTGATTGGCTGCCCTGCAGCGCCGCCATTACATTGCCGAACACCGAACCCGAACTTACAGCAAATTGTTCGGGTTCGCGTCCGGGTACAAAAAATCTAAAAGTCCGGTACGACACAGGTCCCAGAAGACAGCAGGTACTAGTGGGATAGCGCAGCACGAGTCATGCACAGAGTCTTGACCTCAACCTCATAGTATACCTTTGGGATAAATTAGAGCAGAGACTGCGATCCAGGCTAGGTAAGTTCCTTAACTCCAAACTCGCTCGTCCATGTCTTAATGGACCTTGCTTTACAATTCCACTGTGGTTGAGTGTCACCCACATTGGAAAAAGTAGAATGCACCTGCCTACATGGTGTCCCTTCTTTGCTGAAGCTGTAGTTAAAAATTGCATTTGTGGCTGTTCTAGCAAATGTCAAAGATCGTCAAAGACCATACTTCCCATTCTATTCTGTTTTTAGGTGACATTTAATATTTAATAAACGGTTGCTATGGCTGAAAAGATCCAGCCTAAGGGTGTTGTCTCAATTTTTGTGATTTTGGTGAAATAAAGTAGCTTTTAGGTATAATGATGAGTCTGTACCATAGGTGTGTGCAGCCTATTGCATAAGGCCTCGTACACACGATCAAATCTATCTGCTGGAAATGGTCGGCCCGACCGTCCCAGCAGACAGATTCGATCGTGTAAAACAAGAAAAAGCTGCGCAAATATAAACACTACAGTGTAGAACTCAATTGATAGTCCAGTGTAGAGTAAATGAGAGTCCCGTCAAGCAGGTAATGAAAGAAATATATATAATATATAAAATCCATTAATCAAGTGCGGAACATGTTAAAATATGTAAAATCCATTAATCAAGTGCGGAACATGTTATGCTTCTGATGGAAACTGATAGCAGAAAACAAATGTTCTTTCCTCCAGATAGATAGTGACATCAAATGCAAAAACCTCAGAAACAGTGCATGGATAGATAAACACCTCCACCTTTCAATCACCTTACCAGAGGGGAAGATCCCAACTAGAGATCTTCTGACAGCAGATGGCTTAATCCCCAGCCAAGGGTTAACGTGACAGGATATCCAAAGGTTGAGTTTTCTCCAGCAGTGGACCGATGATCCGAGTTGTAATGAAATCAGTATGGAGAAGAAAAAAAAGCTACATAGTGTGAACCCATATAACTTTGTTTAATAAAACAATTAAAATCACACTTACAAGAAAGTAGATAAAATTCGCATGTGAAAAATAGCCGGCCGGCTAGCACACCCGTTCACTCCGGGACACAGTTTGCGGTTTGAAGGACGTCAGCACGCCGCTACCCTATAATGATTTTGAGTTTTCTCACAATAGGGCTCTGAATTCTGCTTCCCATTTGTTCCCGTTTATAGCAAACTATGGTTTCCAACCTTCCATGTTGCCTGACTCGTTTGTTCCTCAAAGTATTTCTGCGTTAGAGGAACATCTCCGTGGTCTTCATTTCACTTGGGTACAAGTCCAGGAGGCTTTGTGACAGGCTAATGAGAGGTACAGACTCCATGCTGACCGCAAACGCCTGCCTGCGCCTTCCTACCAGGTTGGGGACAGGGTCTGGCTGTCATCACGCAACCTCTGATTTCATGTTCCTTCTCTGAAGCAGGATAAACCCAGTGGCTTACGCGTTGGACCTTCCTTCCAGCATGCGTATCTCTAATGTGTTTCATCACTCCTTATTGAAACCTTTGGTCTGGAACCGTTTTACCACCTCGTGCCACGTCCTCACCCTATACAGGTTGAGAACCATGAGGAGTATGAAGTACAGTCCATTGTTGACTCCCATAGGTTCCGTGGGCGCATACAGTACCTGGTGTTTTGGAAGGGGTACAGCCTGGGGGGACGCGATTGGTTCTCATGCTCGGACGTACATGTCCCTGTCCTCCTCCGTGATTTGCATAGACGTTTTCCCCTTAAGCCCAGTGGTCCTCCGAGGGGTAGGGGACGTTGAGGAGGGGTTAATGTTAGGGCTGGACTCAGCCCTTCCTTCTCTGTGCTGGCAGCTCAGCTGTCAGCTAATTGCCAGCTCCCATCTCTCCACAGTGATCCACCTGTTGATGATCCTGCTCGTCAGCTCTGCCTACTAAGGCCCCTTTCACACGGAGCGGTCCGTTTTTCGGTCCGCTCCGTGCGTGTCCGTCGGCTCAGCGGGGGGTCCCGCTCAGCTGTCGGCGGACAGGGCGGTCCCCGCAACACTGTGCAGGGACCGCCCTGTCTCTCCTCTGCTATCCCCTATGGGGAATCGGATGAAAACGGACCGTCTGTCCGCTTGCATCCGATCCGTTCCACCGGACGGAAGAAAAATAGGGTTTTCTTCCGTCCGCAAAACGGATCCAGACGGACGCGGATCTTAGGCGGACGTTAGCGGATGCATCATCCGCTAACGGATCCGCTCCTATAGGGGCCCATTACAAGTCCGTAAACGGACTTGTAATTAGCGTACGAACGGTCCGCTCATGTGAAAGGGGCCTTAAAGCCTTCCAGTTCATTTGCTCTTTGCCTTCGCCTGTGTTAACATCACAAGAGACTTTCTCCTGCATTCCTGTTGAAGATTTGCTTGGTTTACGGTCCTTCTGGCTACAGATCCTGCTTGCTGTACTACTACCTTTATCGCTGGCTCTTGAACATTGGCTTGGCCGACTACCGGATCTGGTTACTGAACTCTGGCTATGTTTTGACTACGCTTAGTCTGTTTACCTTTTTATTTTTATTATTTAACAAGTGTGATTTAACTGTACTTCTGTCTCGGTCTGATTCATGGTTTCTGACAGATGGGACATCAGATGTAAGGAGCATTCTGATGGGAACATCTGATGTAAGGGGACACTCTGATGGGATATCTAATGTAAGGAGACACTCTGATGGGAACATCTGATGTAAGGAGGCACTCTGATGGGACATCTGATGTAAGGAGGCACTCTGATGGGACATCTGAAGTAAGGAGACACTCTGATGGGAACATCTGATGTAAGGGGACACTCTGATGGGGACATCTGATGTAAGGAGGCACTCTGATGGGAACATCTGATGTAAGGAACATGCTAAAAATAGATGAATATTACTGAGAGCCTATGGAAATGATACATTTCTTGTTTTTTCAAAGACATACAATAACTAAATATAAACTGGGACCTGCGTCGTAGCACAGACATGGGATTTGGGATTTGGGCCTCTGTAAATTTTTGCAACCGGACCTCCTTCACTTTGAATTCAATACCCATGGTCTATAATCATTTGCATTTTGTAGTGCCATCTTTTTAATTTGCCTGCTGAGAACAGTATATAATTAATTAGGGCATCATTTTAGCTACTTTTGGCTTATATTTAATAATTCTTCTTTCGGCATTAATCTCTCAGCTTGTATCCTTTGTTTTCTGAACGATATGAGCTGCTCATAATTCTTCGGCCTGAGTTTCATTTCCTATTTGTGACATCTGTGCAGGTCACCGTGACTGTGAGATCACACAGTGTGTATTTACTGCCTTCTTCATGAATTTCTTGAATGGCTCAGCAAAGAGAAACTTCATGGGAGAAAGACAAGTATGCCAGAAGACGGATCTTTCTCATCGTGTCCTGCTAGGGCCGATGGTCAGGGCTCCGGGCCCAGCAATAACCTCATAATATTACTGAATATGAAATCATAAAAATCAGCACTTGTTTAACTCTATCCTCACCAGAAGAGTTTTATGGATAATATCACTTCAAATAAATCTTTGTCCAGCCAAAACCATATTGGTTTTATAGTCTATCCGAGGATCCGTTAAAGAGAAACTGCGGCCTGCTCACATAATTTGTAATAAAAACATATCTGCCATTCTGAAGCTTCTGCTAGATCAGCCTTTTTCAATCAGAGTTCCCAGGCTAAATTTGACCTTTAGATTTCTTTAGGGGTGCCCTGGCAAAATGCCAAGAATTTCCCAAAGTCAGTGGGTTGCCTTTTAGTTACACAAAGCCACAGGTTTTCATTATGCCCAATTACAACCTTCAAGGTGCCAGCATCCTAACAACCAATGAAGTTATCAGTTGATAAGGAGAACATTGGGCACCTGCACAGCATCCTTGTTTTTTCCTTATCTGCTCCTCTCCATCAGCATTGGGGTCACATTAGCTGAGTGAGGCAGATAAACTGAGAGAGAAAAGAAACATTGGAATACTAGCCAGTATCAGTGTGTAAAGGTGTTTTTGTTTTAGAACAGGCGTCTTAAAACTAGGGCCTGAGGGATAGATGTGGCCCTTTGCTTGCCTTTACCCTGCACTATTCCTATTCTTTCCACTGATCAGAGGCACTAGTCCTTCCACTGTCACCAATGATGTACTTTTTTTACTCCCACTAACCATCAAACCAGGGGCGGATCCAGAGTCTAGTCTCGGGAGGGGCACTGCCAGAAAATAAGTCTGTCAGAAGCAATGTCCGCCTGCGACCCCTTCCCTGTCAGTGTCATTAGTAAAGTGACAGTGCATATTTTTAGCACTAATCACTGTATTGGTGTCACTGGTCCCCAGAAAAGTGTCAAAAGTTCAGTTAGGTGTCTGATCTGTCTGCTGCAGAGTTGCAGTCCCGATAAAAATCGCTGATCGACGCCATTACTAGTGAAAAATAAATAAATAAAAATGCCATAAACCTCTCCCCTATTTTGTAGACGCTATAACTTTTGTGTAAACCAATCAACATACGCTTCCAAGAGTTTCTAATTATCTTAAAAATGTGATATATGACTTTAATCACAAGCTTGAGATAATATGTACGATAGAACTTCTTCTTCCTTCTGTAACGGTAGATTTAAAATTTTGATGATCAATCTCTGCTTACAGTTTGTTCCCAGGGATAGGCAAAAATTGATTATCAAGAACAATAAAAATAACTTGCATTCATTCACTTGTTCTCTATTATTTGTTTAAACAAATGACTAAGCAATGTTACCACGAGTTATAAAAACATTTCTATGTTAAGTTAACATTACTGGATAATGTCATATTAAAAAGTAAAAAAAATAATTAAGTTAAAAATATAACGAAATTAAAGCGGAGCTCCAGCCGCAATTTTTTATTTTTTTCAAAGTCGGCAGCTACTAACAGTGTAGCTGCTGACTTTGAATAAGGACACTTACCTGTCCTAGGCGCCCGCGCTGACGGCCCCCGCCGATGCCGATGAATGCAGCGTGGCCCATTCACAAGAAGACACCGAGAAGAGGAGGAGGAAGAAAACAGCACCGTGGATCATGAGGGCAGATTTGGGACTTCCGCATAGCAACAGCCTATTTAGGGTGAGTATTTTATTTATTTTTTTCCATTTCATTTTTTTTTTTTCAGATTTTGAAAAAAACAAAAATATCAGGGTGGAGCTCCGCTTTAAGGTTTTTATTTTGGATATAGTTACATAGTAGGGGACAATTACATCAATGGATTGCTATTACCTCTGTCATGTGTTTTGTTATGTGGCACATTGCCAGATTTCCCTTCATTTTCTGTTTTGTAGACACAACATTAAGAGAAAATCTCTCCAAAGTGAAAGGAAATCCCCTCTAAAGCCTCGTACACACGATCGGACTTCCATCAGACTTTTCCGTGGATTTTGGTCCGAAGGGGCGCTGGCTATGAACTTGTTCTGCATACACACGGCAGAACATTTTCAGCCAACTTTCACCAAATCACATGGTTGTCAGCTCTTTTCCGCCACCCTTTGGGTAACTTCTGCTATCGTTTGCTGATGTTTAGCATTGGTTCTGAGCATGCGTGTTTGTACTTTTGACTTTAGCCGATGGACTTGTGTACACACGATCGGATTATCCTCCATCGGACATTTGTTGCCGAGAGCATGCACAGCGAACGTTTGTCCATTGAAAAAGCGAAAACAATTGTCCGATGGAGCAAACACACGGTCGAATTGTCCGATAAAACACGTCTGTCAGAGCGTTGTTGTCAAAAAGTCAGATCGTATGTATGGACGAGCCTTAACAGGGACACAGGCCAGAAAAAAAAACCTGAAAGTGGCTCTAACCCTTCACCACTATTCAAATATAAAATGAACATTTTGGCTTTACTCACTTTTATTTGTACGCATTGTTAGCATTTTCTGTACCTCTTCATTTCTTTTCTTTTCATCGAGTGGGTGGAGAGGTATTGAAGGCTGCATACTGACCCATATCCCCATTATATTGTACTTTCTCAGTGTGGATCAGCCCTGGGTTCTTGCCAGGTAGCCGTTCTGGGAGAAGATCAAAGAGAACCTTCTGGTATGTCCTGTAATCTTAAATTGTTTATTTAGCAGTGATTATCAAGGTCTTCGCTTTATTGTGCTCCTTTCAACTGCGGGACTTTGTTGTGGATGGCGTGATTGGCCTCGGTGATTTCCTCATGCTTTCTTCATATTATTGCCTTATTTGCAGAGGGTGGATACTTGTATGCTTTATGCTGCTTCTCACCGACTTCTGGTTAGTACTTGTTAGGTCTGCAGCCTCCTTATGGCAAGAAATTCTTTGCTGGGGATAGCGACTTTCAATCTCTTTTTTAAAGTGTTATGTCGGGTCAAAATAAAAAAATGTAAATAAAAAAAAACATATTCAGTACATTGCTGCTATACATGCAAATTTCCCCACATTTTGTAACTTTAATAAAGAGTTACTAAAGGAAAAAAAAAATTCTTTAAAATAACAAACATGTTATACTTACCTCCATTGTGCAGTTCGTTTTGCACAGAGTGGCCCCGATGCACATCTTCTAGGCTCCCTCGGTGGCTGTCTCTGGTCCTTCGTGCAAAAACTCACCAAATTCATGCAAGAGAGCTTGCATGGTGATGAGTCCTTGCGGGGGCGCTCCCGTGATACAGCGAGCGGCCATAGCCGCTCACTGTATTACTCGGCCCTGCCCCTGGGCGCGCCGCGTCACTGGATGTGAATGATAGCAGCGCCAGCCAATAGCTGTGCTACTCTCAATCCATCCGCTCTAGCCATTCAGCGGCCAGGCTGAGCGGCAAAGAGGATCTTGGGATCGAGCGCGGGACTTTCGAGGGGTCAGGTAAGTATAACGGGGGCTCGGGGGGCGGCATCATCAGATGTTTTTTCACCTTAATGCATAGATTGCATTAAGGTGAAAAAATGTTTTCCTTTACAACTCCTTTTAATGCCTTTTCCCCTTGACCGCCCCCTAAATTTTACTATACAGCCAGAGGGAGCTGTTCACATGCCGCATCCGCAATGCTTTGTCTCGTGGTTGCAGCAAATGGAATGTGGCGTACCTAGTTGACAGGCACCACCTGCCGCTTGCCTTATGGTTGTGGCACAAAACTCCCATTGTAATTGGCTGTTCGGTGAAAAACATAGAGAGAAAATGCAAACTTTATGGAGATAGTGTTATGGTTGGGATTTGAACCATACTGCTAACAGGCAGAAGTGCTATCCAGTAAGCCATTTTAACCACTTCCTGACACACCGATATACGTCGGCAGAATGGCACAGGTGCACGTCGCACAACCGCGCAATTGTCATTTAAATGATGCAGTGTCGAATCGCAAAATGTGCTCTAGTGAGGAAGGGGGTCAGTTCTTCCGGGGCTGGTTAAACACAGTAGCAGGGGATTGAAGCTATAGTCAGGTTTTGATTGCTGTCTGTGTCTGTGTTTGGCAGCTTCACCCTCTCTATTTGTCCTGGTGGCCACCATCACCAAAAGTAAAAGTGAAAGGAAATCCTACATTTTGAGTGTTCACCAGAACAGGATTTAAAATAAAATCTTCAAATTTCATACTAATGTGACACTGCCTTCATTGTAAATGTGTGAAGCACATATTTTTTGAGTCCTGATACTTTTTATTGCTTAAACTCATTTACTTGTGTGTGTAAATTTCAGTTTGAGCTATTGAGTTTTGTTAACTTCAGGCTGGGTCGAGACTGTTCAGAGTAAGGTTGGCGTGATATTTTTCTATCTGGTTTTGGTACAGCACCATCCATACCTCTAAACTTCCTCAGATTACAAAGAGAGGCGTTTTTAAGTTACAAAGTATCCAGAAAAGGACAAACACCCTGTCACACACCCAATTACATGGACCTTAAATGTATAAATATTATTGGTAAAACCAACAAAGGTTTTTCACCATTTCTTTCCCGTTATACTGACTTTTCAATATATCAAGTGCAGTAATTTAGATCAGCCTTTCTCAACTCTCTCAACACAGAGGAACCGTTCAAATAACGTTCCGGTCTCAGGGAACCACTGCTAAAAATTATTATATATACAAGTCATGGCAACTTAGTATGATGGTCACCAGAAAGATTGATCCTTACATTTATGAGCAGTGGGAAGTATTAGTCCCCTACAGATAGCTAAATAGATCGCCTGGTGACTTAAAAAGTACTGGTGGTAGTTACATTTAGAGGTGGTTTAGAGTGTTAACTAACTGATCCAATTATTATGTTCAAAACTGGTCTCTGTTTAAGCTTGGCTGTGCTGTGGGCTGTCTGTTGTTACTGGGGTGTAGTTCCTACCCAAGGGCGATAGGTGGCAGCAGCAGAGTCGAGGTTTGGGTGCTCTTCCCCAGCAGCCAATCAGGAGGATTGAGCCTTGCTGTGCATGCTGGGGGAGGGTATTTATGGGGCAGACCCATTGTTCTGGGTTCTTCTTTGGAGTGCGGCACCCACCTTTAGGCTGACTGCGCATCATGCCGCCCCGGCGTAATGGCCTTCCAGGCCGGGGGATGCACGTGCCACACGGTTGTTTTTGGTTCCGGGACCATGTTGGTCTGGAACATTTGAGCTGTCGCCAGGAGCGAGTTAGCTGATCGGTGGGGAGTCCATCTGAGGCGAGCCAATGAGAGGCTGGTGATCCAATATGGTCTTGACAAAGGAAGCCGATCACTGAGAGGCTGGTCACCTGTCAGTCGGTACCTGGAAACTATCTGAAGGAGATCCAGATGCAATTCTACCAAGGAGGAGGTTAATCTTCGTAATCACAATCACAGAGAGGGCCTGTGGCAGAGGCTTTTACCTGAGTTCATTTCAGGAGGGTCTGTGGCAGAGACTTTTCCTTTAAGTCCGAGCGATACCCTGGCTGCCAGGTCAGTGAGAGTGGACCTGTCCAGGTATGCTATACCCACTCTTGTTGGAGTGGCGAAGAATGCAAAGTGTTGTTGGAAAAAAGGACTGTTTTCCTATTGTTGCGCCTGAGTCTGCTACTTCATCTTTACTTCACCTCTACTCTTCACCACAAGTTTTAATGTTTTTACCCGGTTGGGCAATAAAGAGCACAGAAAAAGACACCTGTTGTGGACATTCCGTTACTGCTATATGCACCATACACCCCTAGGATGGCAGAAGAACAACGAGGTAACGTGCAACCCAAAACAAACCAGCAGCTCCTTCAGGGGTAGTGCTACACAATGAAGAGCCAAGAAGCCCTGGCATCCAGTGCGTTAGCGATGTAGGACTTTCCAGGGCTCAGGTAAGTAAACGGGGGGCTGGGATGTTTTTTCACCTAAATGCATAGAGGTCTAAAAATGAGGAGAATGACAACTGAGGAGCAAGGGGAGATGGATTTGTTTTGAAAAAAGAGATAGTCCTTCCAAATTAGAAATAGTTGGGAGGTATGCAACTGGGACACTAGTTCTGGTAAATACCACTTCCCTCACTTTATAGGGATTTGCTCTCATTTCCTGTTGCACTTGTAAGGCTGCTTTCACATTGCAGCAGGAGGCGCGGTGACAGTATAGCAGCACGATTTTAGCGCCGCCATAACGTCGTATTTACCGCGGTATTTGGCCACTAGCGTTGCGGTATTAACCCCTGCTAGCGGCCGTAAAAGGGGTTAATACCGCAGTTTCCCCTTGATTTCAATGGGAAGGAGCGGTATAGGAGCGGTAAACACTCAGCTCCTATACTGCTCCAAAGATGCGGCTAGCAGGACTTTTGGAGCGGTCCTGCTATCGCACCGCTTCAGTGTGAAAGCCTTCAGGCTTTCACATTGAAGACTACAGGGCACGATTTTTTCAGGCGGTATAGCAGCCATATTTTTAGCGCTGTACTGCCTGAAAAACGCCCCAGTTTGAAAGGGACCTTAGAAAGGAGGTGAAGGGAAATCTCCCAGTAAAACACATCTGACAAAAACAAAACTGATGGGAGTTATAATCCTCCTTACCTCTATCCAAAATAAAAAAAAATTGCCTTTAGTTCTACAGTCTCGGTGACCAGTGATCACCATGACAAATAGAGACCACAAATCTCAGACAGCAATAAAGCCCTGATGGGTTGGAACCCCTCACCACTCTACCCAAAACTAAAAAGAAAGGTTTTGGCACTAGATGCCCTTCAGCTAAAGAATGGGAACAAAGATGTTGTCAGCCATTATAGAGGGTCAGTGAAGCCTTTTTAGTTCATAGCACTGTGTTCATGTATAATAATTGAACACTACTGGAGTCCAGTCTTAACAGTGAACATTCTACGGAGCTTAAAATGTACCTGGAAACTTTTATCCTGAATGTTAAAATGTGATGAGTTCATTAAATCTGTCTCTGTGTTATTGTGGAAGAACGTCTTCCTGTGCTTTGGTTTCCTGATAGGATGCAGATGACAAAAGCAGGAACCTCTAAGAGTGCCACTATCCGACAGCTGCGCACAGCGCTATGTGAGAGACTTGTGCAGACCGCTCCCCACCATTGCAAATGACAGGGCAGACAGATTTAAGGCGACACTTTGACATGACCGTAATTGCCGCCAAGGTATCCGGCGAGGAGCACTGGCTGAATTGTTAATACACGAGGTAGCTTTGGATGTCATAAAGTGTCATTGAGTAGAAGCATCTACAGGGTTGGCCATTTATATGGATACACCTTAATAATAATGGGAATGGTTGGTGAGATTAACTTCCTGTTTGTGGCACATTAGTATATGTGAGGGGGGAAACTTTTCAAGATGGGTGGTGACCATGGCAGACATTTTGAAGTCGGCCATTTTGAATCCAACTTTTGTTTTTTTAATAGGAAGAGGGTGATTTGTTTACAGCCATTGACATGTCGCCGAGGTTAACACGTGCGGAGCGGATAGAAATTGTGTTGATGTCTGGTGAACGCAGTAACCGGGTCATTGCAGCAAATTTCAATGCAGTGTTGCTATCAGTGTGTGAAGAGTGGGAGAAGAGGATTGCATTGACAATCCCACACAATGGGCAGCACTATGAACACATTTTATAAAAGGTCAGAAACTTGTAAATAACTCATGAAAGAATAAAGTTACGTTAAAACCAAACACACCATTGTTTTTCTTGTGAAAGTCCCAATAAGATTGATGTGTCACATGACCCGCTTCCCATTGAAAAAACAAAAGTTGGATTCAAAATGGCCAACTTCAAAATGGCCGCCATGGTCACCACCCATCTTGAAAAGTTTCCCCCCTTACATATACTAATGTGCCACAAACAGGGAGTTAATATCACCAACCATTCCCATGTTATTAAGGTGTATCCATATAAATGGCCCACTCTGTAGATGCAATCACTGTGGCCCCTCAAATTATTGTTGTCAAGTCAACTCTTATGTAATTCCACATGACCCTTTCACAGGTTTTCAATAGAGAAAACCATAATAGGCTACTGCCATTTTCTATCCCATAATAGTTTATATATATATATATTGTGCTGCCCTAGGCCTGACTAAACTTGTCCACCCCCTAATTTAAATATGACACACCCCTTCCTGTCAAGCCACAGCCCTTGCTGTTTACTGTTTGCTGACATTTTCTAGTGGGCACATTAATTATGAGGGCCTTGGGGGGGGGGGGGGGCAATGAATTCCCTTAATTTGCATAGATCTCCACAATGGGACAGTGATGGTATATAATAGCTGACAGGAGCTATAACCCCCCCTTACTCTATCCAAAATGAAATAAAAAGTGTTGCCTATAGTTCTACTCTAAGCACAAATTTCTGATAATTTTATTGAGAGGACTAAGAAAATATAACCATGCCAATGGTGCAACAGAAAACATATAGCACAGTGAGGAATGTATGTGGTTCAGGATGATAGGAGAGTCAAAATTAGAAGCCCCCTACAGTTGCGGAATGCCGGCCAGAAGCAGTGCGTCCACTTTATGGGGGGCGCTAGACTAATTTGCCTAACAATGTAGTGCAAGCCGGCGGGGACTCATTTTGTGCTGCCCCCTGCAAAGTGCTGCCCTAAGCCTGGGCCTTGTTGGCCTAGGCCAGGATACAGCGTTGGTTTGTGGTATAGAACTAAGGGTCACTCCGTGCCCTAACATTTATGACCTTGGTGTCCTTCATACTAACACCTGCATCCCAGTAGACCCTAAATTGAAGGCCATGCCAACCCTAATTCTAATATTGATGCCCCAGCCTGATGTTAAGAAAACTCAATAACTCAAGCTGAAAATTATACACAACAGTGAATAAGTCAGAGCAGTGCAAAGTCGCAAGCACTCCAAATAGATGCATTTCACATATTTATTGTAAAGGCAGCATCACATATGTTATAAGAAACCAATAGAAGATCCCTCACCGGGTCCCTTCCTCAAGGTGAGATATGAATGCTTGTCACCTTAAAGTGGAGTTCCACCCAAATATGGAACTTCCACTTTTTGGAACCCCCCCCCCCCCCCCTGGTGTCACATTTGGCACCTTTCAGGGGGAGGGGGGAGCAGACACCTCGGTGATCTACGCCACTTTCGGAGCCTACTCTGTACCCTCCTGTTTCCTGGGAGAAACACAGCTCCCAGAACACAGCGGGGACCAGTGAAGACGCGCAGCGAGGCTCATGAATGCGCAGTAGAGAACTGGAAAGTGAAGCCACAGCGCTTAATTTCCTGATTCCCTCACAGAGGATGGCGGCGGGGGCAGCCGAGAGCCGTAGGGAACCAGGAAGTGAAGCCGCAGCGCTTAATTTCCTGATTCCCTCACCGAGAATAGAGGCGGGGCAGCCGAGAGCCTAGCGATTGCTTGGCTTCAGCTGTCGACATTGCGGGCACCCTGGACAGGTAAGTGTCCATATATTAAAAGTCAGCAGCTGCTTATTATTATTATACACGTTTTTATATAGCGCCAACAGTTTGCTCAGCGTTTTACAACATCAGGGAAGACAGTACAGTTACAATACATTACAGGAGGGATCAGGGGGCCCTGCTCGTTAGAGCTTACAATCTAGAAATTATTATTGGGGTTAATTTACAAAAAGGGAGAGTGCAAAATCTGGTGCAGCTGTGCATGGTAGCCAATCAGTGTCTAACTTTGTTCAATTAATCTGTGACAAAACAACGTGGAAGCTGCACCAGATTTTGCACTCTCCAGTTTCAGTAAATCAACCCCATTGAGTGAAAGCTGTGATTCCTCCCCTCTCTCCTCCTACTTCTGCCCAGCTTCACACATTGGGCCAGATTCAGATACAATTACATTGGCGCAGAGTATCAGAGATACACTACGCCGCCGTATTTTACCAGGCTCTACGCCGAATTCTGGTAGATTTTGTCCCTTACGGTACGGCGGCGTAGTGTATTTCTCGCCGCGTAATCGAAATACGCGATTAGGGGGCGTGAAGCATTTAAATTAGGCGCGTCCCCGCGGCGATCGAACTGCGCATGCTCCGTTCAGAAATTTCCCGCCGTGCATTGCGCGAAATAACGTCGTTACGTCATTTTTTGTTTGAGTAGCGTCGTTTACGGACATTCCTATTCCCGGACGACTTACGTAAAAAATAAAAAAAGACGTCGGAAAACGTTTAAATTTGACGCGGGAACGACGGCCATACTTAACATGGGCTGTCTAATATTAGACCAGCAAAAAGCTGGTATAACTTTACGCGGCAAAAAGATGACTAAAGATGCCGTAAGAGATTGCGATTGACGTTCGTAACTTCGTGGATCGTCGGCAAAAGCTCATTTGCATACCCCGATGCGGAAAACAACGGGAACTCCACCCAGCGGCCACAAATTTATTGCAGCGTAGATCCGAAGGTGTACGAACACGTAAGCCAGTCGGATTGAAGCCCGCAGCCGTATTTTCATGGTTTGAGGTTTCAGAGTAGTGAAAAAACGCGCGTAATTTGAAAGTACTCCAGTCTAACGCGAGTTAGACAGGAGTAAGGGCTCTGTGAATCTGGCCCTTTGTCTTCAAAAAAGAGTTCCTGCTGCGCTGTCTCTTTAGAAAAGCCTATAGTGCTCTGGGAATCCTTTGTCATGTACTAAAGTCTATGTAAACCTAATCATTCATATCTCATAGAGGCTTTACCATGTTACTGTGATTTAAAAAATAGTAAGACGCCTTTCACACTGGGGTGTTTTTCGAGCATCTTTCAGGCGTTTTTTGGTGTTAAAAAAAAGCCCGTAAAGCGCCTGAAAGAGCCCTTATCTGCAATCCCAATGTGAAAGTCTGAGTGCTTTCAGAGCCCTTTCACACTACCAGCGCCTGAAAAACACTGGTAAAGCGCCGATAAGACCCCTTTCACACTGGGTCATTTTTCAGGCTTTTTGGCGTTAAAAAAAGATCCCTCAATGGGAAGGGGTCTTTAGGAGCAGTGTTTTCAATTCTCCTAAAGCGCTGCAAAGAAGCTGCTTGCAGGACTTTTTTTGACTGCCTTTTTTTGAGCGCCTCAGTGTGAAAGCACTCAGGCTTTCACATTGAGATTGCAGATACAGCTTTTTTCAGGCGCTTTTCAGGCCCTTTTTTTAACGCTAAGGCCCCGTACACACGGCCGAGGTTCTCGCTGAAAATCAGCGAGAACCTCGCTGGAATGCACATTCCAGCGAGGACCTCGGCCGTGTGTACGGTCTCAGCGAGCTTCCCGTCGGGAAGCTCGTCGAGCCGAAAAAGAGAGCACGCTCTCTATTTTCTCGACGGCCCGCCTGGAAGAATGGCTGGTTGCCATTCCCGACGGGCGGGTCGCCGAATTCGACGGCCGGGAGAGAACCTCGACGGGCGGAACGATGTGTTCTGCCCGTCGAGGTTCTGGGTCGTGTGTACGCGGCCTAAGACTCCTTTCACACTGGGGCGTTTTTCAGGCGCTTTGGCATTAAAAAAAGCTCCCTCAATGGGAAAGGGGCTTTAGGAGCTGTGTATTTAATGCTCCTAAAGCGCTGCAAAGAAGCTGCTTGCAGGACTTTTTTTTACGCCCTTTTTTTGAGCGCCTCAGTGTGAAAGCCGCTTACACACGATAATTTTGCGAGTTTTTCAGCCTCTAGAAAAAACAACGTTTTTTTCAACCCGATCTTTAAAACAGCCTTGCCTACACACGATTGTGAAAAAAAAATGCTCGAGCAAAGCGCAGTGACGTACAACACGTACGACAGCACTATAAAGAGGAAGTTCCATTGGGATGACGCAACCCTTTGGGCTGCTTTAGCTGATTTTGTGTTAGTAAAAGACGATTCGCGCTTTTCTGTCTGTTACAGCGTGATGAATGTGCTTACTCCATTACAAATGCTAGTTTTACTAGAACGAGCGCTCCTGTCTCATAACTTGCTTCTGAGAATGCGCAGGTTTTTCACGTCGTTAAAGCCCACACACTATCATTTTTTACAACCCAATGTTAAAAACGTAGTGAAAAAATAGAGCATGCTCGGAAAACCCGAAAAAGAACCCGAAAAATGCTCTGAAGCCCACACACGATCGTTATTAATGACATTAAAAAAAACGTCATTTTTTAGAACCCGAAAAACGATCGTGTGTACGGGGCATCAGGCTTTCACATTGGGATTGCAGATGCAGCTTCTTTCAGGCGCTTTACAGGCACTTTTTAACGCTCAATTAAAGTATAAGTTAGTTTGTTTATGTTGTATGTTGTGCCCTGTCGTGGTATGTTGCCGCATTAGAAGAACTGCCCCTGCGTGGGCAAAGGTTTGACCCTTTCTTGGGCTAATTTTGTATGCTAATGAAAAATTTTATAAAAAAGATTTAGCAAAAAAAAAAAAGAGGAAGTTAAAATTGCACCCAGAATTGTTCCCCCCCCCCCCCCCCCCCCCCCCATTTAAACCACTGCTGGGGAGCTATTTTTTTGTTTTTCAAATATTTGCCTGGAGTCAGACTTTGAAGTGAACCTGTTGCTTTGTCCTGTATTGGCGAAGCACAGATTCCCTTTAGAAGTGGATTTTTCTCAATGTAGCATGGCAGGTCTCCACTTTTCATAAGACAGGTTTCTCTTTCACCTCTTGTAAAAATCCTGTGAGCTTTCAGAACAATAATGCGTGAAGCCCCGGTGGAAGGCACCATGCACAAGGTTCTTCTGCGAGTTTACTTAACGCGGATAACTTCTGAATGAATCACAATACTTTCACTGTTAGCCTGAGCACAGAGAAGCATGTTCTGACTCAATCACCGATCAGACAGGTCGCATCACACACAAAGGCACAAGATGAAATACTTTGCATATAACAAACTCCAGCTGAATATACCTGGCACCCCGTCCGCCTGTGTACAGAAATGGTCAACGATATGGGAAATGCTTTAGAAGCTTTCCGTCGCCGAAGCAGATTTGATTTCCGTTTTATCCCGTCAAACTGTTTGCATTTCAGTTTAGCTTAATCTGGAGCCAGTGGGGTTTTCCAAATAGAAAAAAATAAAAAAATGTTCCAAGTAAAATACTGTAAGTTCATTACAAGCTAACAATGGAAATGACTCATCTGCTGCATGACTATTAAAAAACATTGATTAAAATAACGGATAAACTGTATGTGTTCACTTAGGACTGACTGTACTTACTGTAGGTCTTAACCACTTAAGACCCGGACCATTGTGCAGGGGATTTTTTTTTGCAATTCAGCACTGCGTTGCTTTAACTGACAATTGCGCAGTCATGTGACGTGCCTCCCAAACAAAATTGCCGTCTTTTTTTTCCCACAAATAAAGCTTTCTTTTGGTGGTTTGATCACCTCTGCGGTTTTTATTTGTTGCGCTATAAACAAAAATAGAGCGACAATTTAAAAAAAATGCAATATTTTTTACTTTTTGCTATAATGAATATCCCCCAAAAATATAAAAAAAAACAATTTTTTTTTCCTCAGTTTAGGCCGATCCGTATTCTTCTACACATTTAAAAAAAACACAATAAGCGTTTATTGATTGGTTTGTGCAAAAGTTAAAGGGCCAGATTCACAGAGCCAGTACGCCGGTGTATCTCCTGATACGCCGGCGTACTTTCAAATTACCCGCGTCGTATCATTAGTTTGTATCCTAAAACCATGATACGACGGCTTCGGGCTTCGATCCGACAGGCTTATGTCTTCGTATGTCTTTGGATCTACACTGCAATCTTTTTGCGCCCGCTGGGTGGAGTTTGCATCGTTTTCCGCGTCGGGAATGCAAATTAGCTTTTTACGATCCACGAAGTTACGATCGGCCGTCGCATTCTCTAACGTCGTCGCTAGTCGCCTTTTTCCGGCGTATAGTTAAAGCTGCTATTATCCGGTCTATAGTTAGACGTGCCATGTTAAAGGGGTGTTCCAGCCCAAAAATGTGTTTATTAAAAGTCAGCAGCTACAAAAAGTGTAGCTGCTGGCTTTTAATAAACACTCACTTACCTGCTCCTACGTTCCAGCGACGCGCCGACCGGGGCTCCGCTCCTCTCCCCCCTCCCCGGCCGGCGTCTCCATCCTGACTGTGGGCACCCAGCCGTGACAGCCTTCGGCTTCACGGCCGGGCACCCACTGCGCATGCGCGAGCCGCACTGCGCATGCGCGCGCGGCGCGGCTCGCCTCTGATTGGAGAGGCGATCGCATGGGACCTGTCAGTGTCCCATGTGATCGCCTACAGGGAGGGGCTGGTGTAGGCGATTAAGCTTAATCGCCTAACCAGCCCCTCGGCGGAAGCAGGAAGTGGGACAGGAAGTCCCACTCCTACTGAAGCCCCCACTCCCCCCCCAAAAAAATTACATGCCAAATGTGGCATGTATGGGGGTAAGGAGTGGGATAAGAGGAAGTTCCAAATTTGGGTGGAACTCCTCTTTAAAGCGGATCTCCACCCTAAAGTAAAGTTCTGCTGATCGGAACCCTCCCCCCTCTGGTGTCACATTTGACACCTTTCAGGGGGGAGAGGGGTGCAGATACCTGTCTAAAGACAGGTATTTGCACCCACTTCCGGCCCGCAGTCTCGGGCAAAAGATGGGTTTTTCCCGTTGTGTGCTGAGAACTCTCGCATGCGCCGTGCGCCGTAGGGAACCGGGCAGTGAAGCCGGAGCGGGGGAGCAGCAGGGGGACGAGCGATCGCTCGTTCTCTGCTGCGGACGCCGCTGGACTCCAGGACAGGTAAGTGTCCTAATATTAAAAGTCAGCAGCTGCATTATTTGTAGCTGCTGGCTTTTAATATATTTTTTTAATGGGCCATCCGCTTTAAGTATGGCCGTCGTTCCCGCGTCGAATTTTCAATTTTTTAATTTTTTTTGCGTAAGTCGTCCGTGAATAGGAATGTACGTAAATTACGCTACTAAAAAAAAAAATGACGTTCCGACGTAATTTGCGCAATGCACGGCGGGAAATTTCTGAACGGAGCATGCGCAGTTCGATCGCCGCGGGGACGCGCCTAATTTAAATGATTCACGCCCCCTAATCGCGTATTTCAAATTCCGCCGCAAGAGATACACTACGCCACCGTACCTTACGGGCCGAAATCTTCCTGGATTCGACTTAGAGCCAGGTAAGATACGGCGGCGTAGTGTATCTCTGATACTCTACGCCGTGGCAATTGTATGTGAATCTGGCCCATAGCGTTTACAAAATGGGGGATAGTTTTACGGCATTTTTATTAATTATTTTTTTACTAGTAATGGCAGCGATCAGTGATTTTTTTTGTGACTGCGACATTATGACGGACACATCCGACACTTTTGACATATTTTTGGGACCATTGTTATTTTCACAGCGAAAAGTGCTATAAAAATGCACTGTTTACTGTAAAAATGACAATGTCAGTGAAGTGGTTAACCACTAGGTGGCGCTAAGGGGTTATGTGTGCCCTGAAGGAAGTGATTCTTACTGTAGGGGGGTGTGGCTGTAGGCGTGACGTCAGTGATCGGCATTCCCTATATCAGGGAACAGACGATCAGTGTCACTGCCACAGTGAAGAACGGGGAAGGTTTGTTTACATTCACCTCTCCTCGTTCTTTAGCTCCTGTGACCGATCGCGGGACACCAGCGGCGATCGGGTCTGCGGGTCCCGCGGTCAAGGAGCTTTGGACCCGGTCGCGTGCACGCGAGACCCACGGCCGGGCTCTTAAAGGCGACGTACCTGTACGTGTCATTCTGCCAACGTATATAGTCGGTAGGGGGTCCTTAAGTGGTTAAAGTGGACTTTGCAGTACATTTTAGTCACATCATATAGAGCAGTGACTGGAGGTTAAAATAGAAAATGACAACACTGCGAGGAATACAGTTGAACCTCGGATTATGAGCATAATCCCTTCTAGGAGAATGCTCATGATCCAAAGTACTCGCATATAAAAGCGAGTTTTCTCATTAAATTCAATGGAAACGAAAATAATTTGTTCTGCATTGACTTCAATGGGATGTAATACCGAATGCGGCCAGAGGTGGGCGGGCGCCAGAGAGCAACGGAAATTACCAAAGAGACCCCCTTCGGCTCGATTCCTGCCCCCCTGCACCTCAGGCCAAATGAAGTACTACAGGCCTATTTTCGGATCTGCTTGGCTTCTGCGCCCCTGTACCTCAGGCCAAATTAGGTACTGCAGGCCTATTTAGCTTGAATTTGTCTCGTCTTGCGAGTCAACACTCGCAAACCAAGTCAGAATTAAAAAAATCAAGTTAAAAAAAAATGTACTTCCTCTTTGTTTCCCTGCAAAGGTAAAGCATAATGGGCTACACTCTGAGCCATTCGGAGCCATTGGGATGCACTTGGAAATACTCAGAAACACTCGGAAATACTCCGTTCCCGAGTGTTTCCAACTTCTCAGAGGGTTTCAGAGTGCATCTGGCAACTCAAGCAGTCTCCGAGTATTTCCAAATCTCTCTGGTGCCCCTCCCACCTCTGGCCAAATGCAGTACTGCACACAATAGAAGTCAATGTAGAACGAATTATCTTCGTTTCCATTGACTTCTATGGGGAAACTTGCTTTGATATGCGAGTTCTTTGGCTTAGGAGCATTCTCCCAGAACGGATTATGCTTGTAATCCAAAGTTTCGCTGTACTATCCTTTCTGCACTGTGATTGTCTGCTATAAATGTAAAAGAAAATTACGGAACTATACGTTTATTATGTGGTCGCTAGCGGTTAAGGCATATAGGTTGGCTGTAGCTACCTGCATGATCAACTATATCCCCCTTCTATCTTTTAGTTGAGTTTTTGTCTTTCTGTATATATTTTAAATGTTTCTAATATTTAAAATATATATTTTTTATTATTTCCATTTTAAATAAGTTGTCATGTGACACCTTTAAAACCTCACACTCTGATTGGCTGATTTGCCCTGTTTGTATTCCTATACTGTATTTTGCAAAGGTTTAAATAAAGAATTAGAAGAAAAAAAAAACTCACACTGGAATTTGTTTGATTGTACGCTCCTCTATGTGAGCCGAGGCTGCTGGTGCCATAAATTTCTTCGGCTGCTGTAAATGGTGAGAACATTTTTTTTTTTTCTCAATGAGACAGCAGCGGTTTCCTGCTTTCGAAGTTTTGTTCTGCCTCACTTACTGTTAGTTATTGTGCCTCCCAGTTACAGACAATGAACTGAATCAGAACGAAACTGCCATTCGGGTTCAGGAATGTGAGCCGAGTACTGTAATAATCACAGGACTTTGTAAGACAGTGATCTCCATTCTGCAGGAGTTGTGAGACGGCAGAAAAGAAAGTAGAAATAAGACATTATTTAACCCCTTCAATACCGGGCTTTTATACCCACCTCCATACCGGGCCTATTCTGGCACTTCTCTCCTACATGTACAAATCATCATTCTTTTGCTAGAAAATTACTCAGAACCCCCAAATGTTATATATGTTTTTTTAGCAGACACCCTAGGGAATAAAGTGGCAGTCATTGCAACTTTTTATCGTGCACAGTATTTGGGCAATAATTTTTCAAACGCCTTTTTTTTATTTTTTTAAATGGTTTCATGAATTAAAAAATAACAAAACAGTAAAGTTAGCCAATTTTTTTGTAAAATATGAAAGATGATGTTACACCGAGTAAATAGATACCTAACAACATGTCATGCTTTAAAATTGCGCACACTTCGTTACTTAAAATTCTCCATAGGCTCTAACGCACGCGGCGATACCTCACATATGTGGTTTGAACAGCATTTACATACGTGGGCAGGACTTACGTGGGTGTTTGCTTCGGAGCGCGAGCTACCGGGGACAGGGGCGTTTTTTTTTATAATTTTGTATTATTATTAATTTTATTTCCTTTTTTTTTTTTACACTTTTTTCTACTTTTTCTACTGTTTTGCTCACTTTTATTCCTATTACAAGGAATGTAAATATCCCTTGTAATAGGAATAGTGTGTGACAGGTCCTCTTTATGGAGAGATGCGCGGTCAAAAAAGACTCCACATCTCTCCTCCAGGCTGGAAAGCATGAGATTGTGAAAAAAAAATCATTGATCTCATGCTTACTACCTGCAATCGCGGCTTTGTTTACTTCTGGGTACCTAGGCGTGATGTCATCACATCGCGCCCGGGCCTCCGACGGTCATAGAGATGGCGGAGCACCGGATGGCGGCTATGATCGTTCTTATGGTGCGCAGAATCGCCGCCGGCAAACAATGATATCTGAATGATGCCTCTAGCTGCAGGCATTATTCAGATATCCCCTCACAAAGCCCAGGACATTATATGATGTCCACCCGGGATGGGAGATCCCCTCTGTGGACATCGTATGACTATGGGCCGGTACAGAAGTGGTTATTAATGACGCACAATGTCTACAGATTGTTAAAGACAAGGTTAAAGCCAACTCTAGGCTCCCTCTTCTGCTCTACCCCATCCTCAGTATTTTTTTTAAAAACGTAGCTTTTCTATATGTCTTTAGGCTGGATAACTGACACACACTGTTGGTCTTTGGAATTTCCCTAGCGGTGCGTGGCCCTCAATTATGCAGCCCTTGTAGGCAAATGCAGACTTTTTTCTTCATTGCAGGAAAAAGTCGAGGGGAACCAAGATCCTCCATGGTTTCCTCAGTTGCAGGGAGGTAGCTGTCCAATTGGATGCTTGCACCCCATGTGACTTTGGTGGCCATCTTGGGTCATGCAGAGTCTATTTAATAGAAACCAAAAATGTGCAGTGCTATATTAACCTAAAACACAACTTGAGAAGCCTTGGTACCTGTTCGTATACTCATTATTTCACCACAAATGTAATTGGTGTAAAACTTTTATTGTACTGTGTAATATTTAAGAGAATTTTTTTTAAAGAAAAACACAATATAATCTAAATATGAGGTGCATAAGTGCTGTGAAATTATTTCCTTACTGATTAGTTTAAGGCATGCTTCCTGACCAACCCTCTTATCTCCATCCCTTCTCTTATCAAGGATCTTAATATGTTCCATAAAACCTCAGGTCTGACGATCAACTTAAATGTTCTGCTATACCCATTAATATACCTCAGCATACACAAGCTCTTCTACAGAAGAACTTCCCCTTCTTATGGTCCCCCCAGTCTTTCAAATATCTAGGAGTCACTTTGTCCTCTCCCCACACCCTTTTATATAAGTCTAAGGCCGCGTACACACGATGAGACATGTCCCTTCAAACATGTCCGACGGACCACTTGCAGCGGACATGTCTCATCGCCGGATTTTGGTCCGATGGCGTGTACACACCATCGGATGAAAATCCCCTCGGGCTGAGGATGCGGTGACGTGGCGGTGAAGTAAAATACTTCCACGCATGCGTCGAATCCATTCGGAGTATGCGGGAGATTTCTGTCCACTGGTTAGGCGTACTAACCAGCGGACATATCCGACGGACAGAATTGTAGCGGACAAATTTCAAAGCATGCTTTGAAATTTGTCCGCTGGACAAACCTGTCCACTAGGTCGTACACGCGATCGGATTTGTCCGCTAAAACTGGTCGGCAGACCAGTTTCAGCAGATAAATTCAATCGTGTGTAAGCGGCCTAACTTCCCCTTTTTTCACGTATCTCGTCTCTTCTCAAATCTTGGTCATCTTTCCATATCTCTTTTCTGGGTAGAATCTATGCAATTAAAATGACTATCCTCCCTAAATTATTGTATTACTTCCGAGCCCTCCGCATCAACGTCCCCAAATCTAAAATAGCTTCTCTACAAAGAGAGATTAATACATTTATTTGGGCGGATAGGAAGCCCAGATGTAGTTATGCCTTGATGCATAGGCCACAGTCTAAAGGCGGCTTTGGCCTTCCCAACCTTTGGCATTACTATCTAGCAGCCAGATTAACGCAGCTTTCACAGTGGTTCTCTCTGTGTCCAAACATCCCATGGAAACAATTTGAGACCACATCCATTCTCCCATTACATTTACAGGGCCTTCTATGGTCTAGATCCACATCCTACGCTAAACTCGCCAAACAGAATGTTATCATAGCACAATTATATCAACTATGGCTAAAGATATATAACGTGTATCATTTATCCTCTGACCCCCCCCCCCCCTTTGGCCTTCTTAATAGGAGACCCTAGACTCAATTTGGCCTCTAATAACCACCAGACCTTCTCAAGATGGGTTAGCTGTGGTTTGACCACACTTAAATCATTACAAATTAAATGGAATTTTGCCTCCTTTGCAGTTCTCCAAAAAAAAAACATAATCTCCCAGTTAATGAGATCTCACAATATGACTTAATACATTTTTTTTATGAAAAGCACTTCTCACTTTCCACACGTCCTCCTTATACCCCCTTCAAACAAATATGCATCTCATCTTCTAGAGATAAGGGTCTCATTTCCAGACTCTACAATTATCTCAATGACTCTGATTCCAATGACAAATCTGTGCCTATGTCCAGTTGGGAGAACGACCTCAACTGTTCCTTCTCTACTGACACATGGCATTCCATGATCGACAATCCCAAGATGAGTAATAGAACCATCTCATTTAGAGAAACTCCAATTAAACTTTCCTCTAGATGGTATCTGACCCCCTCCAAACTTCATACGTTCTACCCCTCCATTTCTCCAAACTGCTTTAGGGGTTGCGATGAGCCAGGTACACTTCTACACTTCTACACATATTTTGGAGCCCTTACACCTCAAGCTTGTCTGTTATACGCTGTCATTCCCAACATCTCCACTCCTTGCATAAGGCCCCGTACACACGACCGAGTCGACCAAGCAGAATCCAGTGAGAACCTCGATGGGAGACGTATTTTGCCGAGAAAACCGGTCGTGTGTACACTTTTCGCCGAGCATCCCGTCGGGAAGCTCGTCGAGCCAAAAAGAGAGCATGCTTACTATTTCCTCGTTGTTCTATGGGGAAATTTGGCTGGATGAGCTTTTTGACAGCTGAACGGGAACCTCGACCGGCGAAACGATGAGTTTAGCCCGACGAGTTTCTCGGTCGTGTGTACGCGGCCTAAGGCTTTTTCATACGCTCTGCAGCTCCATACAATGGATGATTGCGTTCAACTGGATATCTAACAACCTATCTTGGCCTCAGGTATTAGCTCGTATGGAAATGACCAAACTCTCAGAAAGAATATACCATACTCTTAGCGATTCTATGCATGTATATGAACAGAAATGGTCATACTGATCTATGCCCTAACACTAATATTTTTTTCTTTCTGATATAGCCTTCTATATTTATCCCAAGTTATATTTTAAGAAATACCCACGCTATGCACATCAACGCTTGTCTTACCTGTATGTTGTTATAATTATACCTTTCTGTCATAATTCTTGATTGCAATGATTATTCTCAATGTTGTCATCACTCTGTTACTGTATACATTACCTTCCAATAAACTTTTGTAAACAGAAATTATTTCAAACACTAATACACAACAATAGTCAATAATCAATAATAAATGCAAGATATAAAAATCATTAGGAAGTCAAAAAATAGTGTCCATGCAAAAAATAAAAAATAAATAAACATATACACTATATATATATATATATATATATATATATACATATATATAGTGTACAGTATGTATATAATGTTTGGGGTTCTAAGTAATTTTCTATCAAAAAATAATGATTTTAACTTGAAACCAACAAGTGTCAGAAAAAGGTTTAGGGCCCGATTCAGATACCTTTTGCGTATCTGTCCGGCGGCGTAGCGTATGGTGTTTACACTACGCCGCCGCAAATATTATGGGCAAGTGCCTTATTCAGAAAGCACTTGCTCCATACTATGTGGCGGCGTAGTGTAAACTTCACGGCGTAAGGCCGCGCAATTCAAATGAATGGAGTGGGGGCGTGATTCATGTAAATAAATCGTCCGTGGAAGTTTCCAGTGCGCATGCGCGAAATCACGTCGATTTTTATCAATGTAAACGACGTGAACGTCGAGCCCCATTCCCGAACGATTTACGCAAACGACGTAGCCGACGGCAAATTCGACGCGGTCCCGACGTCCATACTTAACATTGGCTGCGCCTGCTGTAGCAGGGGTAACCTTACGCCGTCTAACGCTTACGCAAACGACGTAAAAAACGTCGCGCCGTCGCAAGTCCGCTCGTGAATCGCCGTATCTTTCTCATTTGCATAGGCAAATGAGAAATCGACGTAAACGCCACCTAGCGCCCAGCGTAATAATGCAACTAAGATACAACGGTGTAAGCGAATTACGCCGCTCGTATCTTAGAAGAAAGCCGGCGTATCTTCTTTTCAGAATAGCAAAAAAAGATATGCCGGCTATTCTTAATATTTACGCAGCATATCTATAGATACGCTGCGTAAATAGATTTCTGAATATGGCCCTTAGTCTTTAAGTGGTTAAACTTCCATAATTTACAGACCAAAGTTCATTACTTTGATCTAAAGAACAAAACGTTACAATTTTTATAGTTAGCTCAGCAGCTGAGGAATGTTGTGAAACTTTGCAGACTGCCCGTTTTTTTTTAATGTTGTGAAACTTGGCAGACTGCCTGTTTTTTTTTTTTGGGGGGGGGGGTACAGCTGTCGGCTTGAGCAGAGAACTCTGCATAGAATCTGGAAAATGCTTTAAGATCGCGAGGGGCAAAGAATCTCGATCTCGATTCTTAATGATTTATCCGGCAGCTCTACAACTGAGTAGGGTCAGTAAAAGCTTTTTAGCCTCTCCTGGGCTTCACCGTGGCAGCTCCAGATCTCCTCTCCACTCCTTGCTCCCAGTTGTGGTAGCCAAAATATTAAATAGAAAGAAAGTGATAGTTATTATATCTTTTAAAAATTGAGTTTATTATATAAGGCTAATGCAGGGTACTCACATATTGCTGGTGCTTCCATCACACCAGTCTATAACCAGCCTAAAAAAAAACGTAGTAGGAAAACTTCTCTGTCTCTCACAAGCCTCGCAAACGTTTACAGAGAGCAACCAGCTCCACACTGGATCCTGGTAACGTGATCGTCTGTTCCCTTCCTCTAGAGTCTATTTAACACCCTGGCTTCCGGGTTTGGCATGCATTTTGTTAGTGGCTAGAGTAGGGACAGGTCACAAAAGATGGAGCGCAGTTGGTATCACTCTGCATGGGACAGGAGCAATCACTACAGAGGAGGCATCGGCTTATGCGGCTTTTGCTCCCTACTATAGCTCCAACTTTACAAGTAGTACTCTGCATTGCACTCTGTTAGATGCTTTGGGATGGTGGGCCAGCAAGCCCAGACCGTAATCTACCAGTTACCTGGTCATGATCTACTGGTACCTGGACTGGGGACCTAGTCCATTTCTAACTCAGGTCTTGACCCTTGATGAAGGGAGTGTTCTAGGCCGCGGAAATACTTTAACTACTGTTTATAATGTCCACCTGATCCTTACTGAAATCAAGTCGTAAAGTGGATCTTTTAGCAATGGTTTGGCCTTTCAATTCTCCATTTTGTTACAATACACTTAAAAGGGGTGTTCCGGCCGCAATTACACATTTTAAAAATAAATACCCCTATAATACACAAGCTTAGTGTATTCTAGCAAAGTTAGTCTGTAAACTAAGGTCCGTTTAGTTAGGTTGTTACAGCATTTAGAAAGTTTATAAACTAGAAATAGACTGTGGCCATCTTAAGTGTGGTCATCTGAAGCCAGACTGTATGTCTTCCTGGATTTTCAGACTTGCAAATCTTGCACATGCTCAGTGCTGCACAAGCAGTGTAATAGGATTCAGTTTCATGTTTCCCTTTCTCTCCAGTGTCAGAACATGTTGCCGCCCCATATTTATGTAAACGTTATTTCGAAACAGGAAATTACGTGATGCATGGTAGCGCCATTTTAAAGAAGGGAACCCTGCCTTTGTTTGTCAGTCTTTATCTAGCGCCGGTGGCTCACTGTGCTTGTGCCTATGCTGTGCCGCCACAGCCGCGTCCCGCGTCCGGGTTTGCGGTGATTTCTGCTCCTGCCGAAGGTTTGCAATTCTCCCCCCTGTCTACACCCCCTCAACCCCCCACCACACCGTCAGTAGCGCATAGTGTGCTGCAGAGTGGCAGACGGTACACGGGACATAGAGGCAGAGTGCTCTTCTCTGGCTGGCTGCAGAAAAGACACGCGTCAGTAGATGACACGATGAGGCTGCTGCGGCCGAGGCCGGAAAAATAAATACATCTATTTTTCACAGTGAGTTTAAAAAAAAAATGAATATGCCAAATGAATTTAAGGGGACAGAACTAGAGAGGATGCAACAAAGTTGTTAAAGAGGGTGGAACTCCACTTTAAGCTGTCCTATCCTTTGACCATGCAAAAGTCGGCCATGAGTCAATCGGAAGTCCGATGGAAACATAGCAAACAGGTCTATCTAAGGTCTGTCGCACTTCCGACCAAAAAAGTCTGATGGAGGCTGCACACGGCCGGACTTTCCGAGAAAAAAATCCAGTCTTTTTTTCTCGGAAAGTCCAACTGTGTGTAAGAGGCATAATGGGCATTTGTGCATTTTATTTATTTATTCTGTAGATTCTCTAGGCCCTGCTGACTGACAGTTAGTAGTGGGGGCATAAGCTTTTGCCAGAGGACTATGGTGTAGCTGCAGCATTTCTAGTTTAAATTCCCTAATACGTGCCACAAAAAAGGAGAATTGCGTCTTGAACAAATGGGATGTATGACATGGAGCAGCCCTTGGCGTGCTGTTGACTGAGGACATGTTTATACATGATGACAGAAGCACTTTAATTTAGCTTAGCTCGGGCCAGACAGGGCTGAGGCCCACGTCTCAGACCCTCGCAAGCTCTTCCGGGATCCTCTACCCTGATAGGTCAAGAAACGCATATATATCTCCATGCTCACAGCTGTATGATATCAGCAGGCTTGCACCACTGTTTATATTTAGGTTTAACAGATGCAGAAGTGATGGATGAGGTTAAACTGAACTTGCAACTTACATTTAAACATCCTATTCTCTGTCTTAATCATTTCTAGGCCTCATAAAACATCCTCTGCAGCAAGAAAAGTGCCTACAAATGAAAGCAAGTCATTTCCTGGCCCGACAACACAGTGCTTTTTTTTTTTCAACTTGTAT
Source organism: Rana kukunoris (assembly GCA_029574335.1). NCBI lineage: Eukaryota > Metazoa > Chordata > Amphibia > Anura > Ranidae > Rana > Rana kukunoris. The sequence goes on along the minus strand of CM056059.1, from coordinate 173,404,679 downwards.
GTGCGTAAAGGTATTTATATATTTAGGCGTTCTGTGTAGAGAACTGATTGTGAGATACAGACAACTGACTTTCCATTTCATGGGCAATTTACCATGCTAGAGGGCTGCAAAAGGCATTGAGTTGTAAACATGTTAACTAGGGGGAATGTATGAGTTTTGCCCAAAGCTTGTGGGTAGTTGCAGTGTGGTGCGGTGTCAGAAAACATTCAGAGTCCAGGGTCTACAGCAATGCTCTGTACCTGGGTTTGCCTGCTTGTACCATCTACAAGCTCCAGTTGATTCAGAATGCCGCAGTGAGATTACTGACGGGTGTTGGTCGCCGTGACCACATAACTCCATCTCTTAGAGCCCTACATTGGCTGCCCGCGAAAGAACGGGTTCTGTTCAAAACTAGATGTCTTGTCCATAAGGCATTGCATGGATGTGGCCCAGAGTACCTGAAGGAAAAATTCATCAAGTATGAGCCTACCTGATCCTTGAGATCGGCAAAACTGTACTTTTTGTACAAGCTTTTGGAGTGACCTAATTTTAATGGGGTGTGACAGACAGACCCCCAAGTTTTTACTCTGTGTGTTGTCATTCTGATATGTTGGTTTTGCTAAGGTCTTTTAAAGTCAATGTTTTTTGGTTTGCGCATCGAGGCCTTCGCGTGACACTGCGTAGGTTAAGCATTTTAATAAATAAATAAATACATCACCAAAAACTGCAGTAGCAGTGTCGACTACAGTGATTTCTACCTTCCGCATGGATCCCACAATTATGGCACACACATAATTACATTGATCGAAGCTGGACCAATGTAACTATGAAAAAATTTGCATACCAGTAATTCTTCTTTAACGTTAGTGCATAATTGTGCATTTCTAATGCCGCGTACACACGCACATTTTTCGGGTTGTAAAAACTAAGGCCCAGATTCACAGAGCGATTACGCCTGCGCAACAGGAGATGCGCGTGCGTAAGTCGAAATGTGCGCGTGCGTTTTGATGCGCGGCATCCCCAGAACGAGATACGCCAAAAATCTACTTTTTTTTGTCCCGCGTAATTTCGTTAGACTGGCGCATCCGTCCGCGCAAAAGTGCGCTAGACACACCATTGATTTGCTAGTCAAATATGCTAATGAGGGACTTACGGGGATCCACAAAACAACGTTGGGGCAGCGCAGGTGACGCAGTGTGCGCAACAGCAAAATGTCCTGTCTAAAATTAGAGCATATAAAGCTGGTCTAAAAAGAGAAAAAAAGTCTACTTGTTAGATAAAGCAACACTGTTAGTGAGGAGCTCAGCAGTCACACGTGTTGCACAACAATCTGTATGCCAACATGCCAGGGGCATCGTCGCGCATAGCTATACTACTGACTTTAGATGAACAAAGAAGGATGAGCAGATGTGTGCACCAGGTTGTCCCTGCAATTCTCAGACGCATGGCCAACCAAATCATCAAACCCACCACTGAGGACCTGCGGCTGAAGGCAATGACAGATTTCTACAGAATTGCCAGATTCCCACGCACTGTGGGGGCCATTGATTGCACACATGTGGCACTCTAGCCCCCCCAGGAGACAGAGCACATGTACCGCAATCGGAAGCATTGGCATTCCATCAATGTACAGGTGATAGTCGATGCCCAAGGCCTCATATGGCACATCCGTGCCAAACACCCAGGGTCCAGCCATGACAGCTACATATACAATCAATGCCACATCCGATTGGAATTCGATCAGAACGTGTATGGGGACACCTGGCTGGTTGGTGAGTGACATGGGTGGCAGGCATGACTATCCCCTCCCATGATGCACATCACAAGGGGCACATGCATGACTAACATCCTCCTGTCTTTTCCCTTACAGGTGACTCTGCATATCCACTGGGACCCCATCTCATGACTCCTATCCGGAACCCCCAAACCCCAGGAGAGGAAAGATACAATCAAGCACATGCCCAAACACGAGCAGTGGTGGAGCGCACCTTTGGCCTCCTAAAGTCACGTTTCCGATGCCTGGATAAGTCTGGGGGTACCCTCTTGTATTCCCCAAACTTCGTGTGCCAGATAATCGGTGCATGTTGCATGCTGCACAACTTCGCAGTAAGAAAGGGCCTGCAGATTGACCTACGTGATGACCTGACCCCTGAACCAGACAATCCCCCCCTAACCGAGGCTACCCCGTCTTCTGAGGGAAGAGCAGCCAGGAGACAACTCACATTGGGCATCTTTGCACGTTAAACACACACATTAATCATGGCACAATGAGAATGCATGCATGCACAACACTGTGGTCCCTAGCACACACACACCACATCCACATCAAATTGGATTGGCACCAGTCCACCATGCAGGACTTGTGAGCAGCAACGCCACGCCAAGGCTCCAATTATGTCACTGTACATTCATACACCATTCACACGGACCTGGGGATCACTTCTCCCTGGTCCTGGGGAACCCTTCTCCACCAAAATTGAGGGTGACACCCCTTTTCCGGCAGGAATGTCACCCCCACATTCACACAGCATTCACAACACAAAAAAAAAAAAAAAAAAAATTACCTGCAAAAGCAAAAAATTTCCAGCAAAAAAAAAAAAAAAAAATTACAAAAAAAAAAAAAAAGGGGAAAAACAAATTAATGCCCTTTGCGTGAGCCACGCCTGGGGCGCCCCCAGCCACGGCCCCGGCTTCTCAGGGAAGACTCATGGGGAAGGGGTAAAACCGGGGAAGGAGGAGCAGCCCCTGATCTCTGCCCACCTGGCGGCCTGCCCTCCAAGGCCACGGCTATTCTGTCCAGGGCAGCACCAAGTGTTGCCGTGTTGGCCTGGATAGCCAGGGTAAGGGCCCTCACATCCTGCCCAACGCCTGCTGATGTCGTCTGCAGTTCGTTTAGGCAGGTTGTGAAAGCCCGGGAGTGGGAGTCCAGGTTCCCCAGCGTATCCTTGATGGAGGACAGGCTCTCCTCCATCCGCACCAATGTCTGGCTGACCTGTCCCAGATGGCGGGTCTGGAGGAACTGGTCCCTTCTCAGAGTAGCGGGCAGGAGATCGGCCACCCCCCTGGTGGTCTGGGATGACATCCTGCCTCCAGCTAATGCTTGTGGCCGGGGAGAAGGGGAGGCCCTTGTGAGGGGAGCCATGTTGGAAGAGGAGGGGGGGGCTCCCCCTTAGGGAGGCCTGCCTGCTGCCAGCCAGAGGGGAAGAGTCCTCAAAAGCCAAACGTCCAGTGCCTGACATGGACTCCTCCTCCTCATGATTCTCCTCCTCCTCATGATTCTCCTGCTCCTCTTGAACCTCCTCCGCGCACTCCGGCCTTGTTGGGGGGGCCTCATTAGGCTGCTGTCCTGGGGTTGGTGCGGTCAGGCCAGATGGCCCTGCACCCTCCTGCACATCTGTGGATGACACAAAACATTCACAGGTTGGAGGATCCACACACTTGCCACATATTCCCTTTCACCCCCTCCCCCACACATGCTACACACCTGATATTAAAAAAAAAAAACTTACCTGGCACCACGGGCTCCGGACTTGAATCAAAGCCGGACAGGCCCTCAACTTCATGCCGATGAAAGGTCAGGGCCACCGCACGCTCCTCCGCTGTCAGCCTAATACGGCATGGTGGGCCCCCTCCTGTGCCCCTGGCATGGGCATGCATTCTGCCCATCTTCTGTTTGACCAGATGCCGGAGGTCATTGATTTTTTTGTCAATCCCAGACCGGGTCCGTGTCTCCCCCTGCCCCGCTGAATTGACCTGCTCAGTGATCCTATCCAAAATCTCCCCACTCCTGGCCGGGGTGGTGTTGGTACTCTCTGGGCCGTGGAGGTAACGCCCATACTCGCTAATGGCCCGGGCAAGAATCTGTTTTTCCACAACTGTAAAATTCAGCTTTCGTTTTCTCTCAGTCATCCTTCCAAAAAAAATCAGTCCCAGTCAACAAAATTCACGCACACAAACAAGCACAACCAATCAAGCAAAAACACACACAGAGAGAAAAATACTCAGCAATAAACAGTCACAAAAAAACAAAACAAAAATACAGCAGGAAAAGAAAAAAACACAAATATATCAATCAAACAAACAGTCTCTCAAACAATTATCAAAAACCACTTTCAAAAATCTACTAACAAACACTTGATCACACAGAACACTAATCTGACAACTACAAAACACACCGCAACGAACAACAGGACAAAAGCACATGGTTAAATGGAAGGGAAAAAAAGGGATGTACTTTTGCAAAGCAAGTGCGTTTGTGTGTGTCTATTTATGCTGTTTGCGTAGTTCACAACGTTGCCCTAGTCCATTTCCAATTTCACTGATTGCGCCGCTCCCGAGTTGTGAGCATGCGCACAGCGGAGCTGACATGGTATGCTTCAAGCGCGCATGCGCGAGCCGGCTGGCCCTTCATTTGCATGGGGTCACGGCTCATTTCAATGTAACACGCCCACGTCCTTCCCAATTTGTATTACTCCTCCTTACGCCTCTGAAAAAACGTTACGCATGCGCAATTTCCTGCGCAAAAGCTACGAGAATAGGGTGATTACGCGGCAAAATTGCGCAAGTCTAACGTAAAGGCGGTGCGCTACGCCGGTCCAATAATGCGCAGATGTACCTGAATCTGGGCCTAAGTTTTTCAGCCTCTAGAAAAAAACTACGTTTTTTTCAACTTCATCATTAAAACGGCCTTGCTTACACACGATAGTGAAATAAAAATTCTCTAGCAAAGCGCGGTGACGTACAACACATATGACTGCACTATAAAGGGGAAAGTTCCATTCGGATAACGCCACCCTTTGGGCTGCTTTAGCTGATTCCGTGTTAGTAAAAGACGATTCTCGATTTTCAGTCTGTTACAGGGTGATGAATGTGCTTGCTCCATTACGAACAGTAGTTTTACCAGAACGAGCGCTCCCGTCTCATAACTTGCTTCTGAGCAAGCACAGGTTTTTCACGTCGTTAAAGCCCACACACGATCATTTTTTACAATCCGAAAAACGACATTGTTTAAAACGTCTTGAAAAAATAGAGCATGTTCGAATTTTTTTTTTTGTCATTTTTCAGAACCCGAAAAATGCTCTGAAGCCCACACACGGTCGTTTTAAATTACATTTTTAAAAAACGATTGTGTGTACGCGGCATTACATCTGCATGGTGGCATGGGAAACAAAAATTCACTGTAGTGGCCTGTGCTACATACAATCATCATAATCAGCAGTCCTTTCGGCTGCTGCTCAAGTGCTTCACCTTGTCTATACTGTACATAAGGGGCACTCACTGGACACCTCCGCCATTCAGAGAACGCCCGGTATGTTTTTCAATGAATGCAAGGTGTTACCTTATTAGATAAGTTGGAAATTTGTGGCCTCATCTGCCCTTCCTCTCCCACTTTTCCAATAGGTGAAGGCCTTATTTTAAGTGAAAATAAATACAAGATGTTCTCTGGATGTGCAGGTGTCAAGCAAGGCACCTGTGTTCAGTATACAGCACAAGCTGGCAATGCCAGCTTCTTCGCTTCAGTCACTGGCTTGTAGTCAGCTCAGGTTATTTTTTAGCTTCCCAGTGGCCACAGTGGTGATTCTGCAGCTGAGCTGCTGCCCCTGCTTAGTGAGTCATTCAAGGCCAGCGAAGAAATGTAAGCATTAAGAACGTGTTGCTTAACAATTTGTCCCTAAACTTATAGATTAGGGTGACCAGAAGTCCCCGGTTTCAGGGGACAGTACCTGGATTGAGGACACTGTCCAGGTCTGTCCCCGGTTTTGTCCCCGGATTGGATTTGAACAGGGGTTGGGGCAATTTCAAAGACAGTCAGTGCAGAATAAAAAATATATATATATATATGAATTATACATCTCCGCTCTGCTGCTTCTACTAGCTAAGGGGGTGTATTTTTTCCATTATCTGTGCCCTTTTCTGATGATCATGTGCTGGTCGGAGCGGAAGGAATATTTCTCCAGTTTTGGGTGCATGTCGATTCAGCTCCACACACATGTTCTTCTGCCTTGGCTCAAGTCCCGGCCAGCCACCTGCCTTTTCATCTCCTAGCCTTCCCTGGTGGAGTGATCTTCCTCCGCGCCCCACCCAGTACTAGCCGGGGACCAGAGAGTAAGACTTGACAGGCTGTGAGGTGGACGGCAGCGATGGACAGAGAGTCGCTGATTGCCGCCATTACTAGTAAAAAAACTAAAAAAGTCCCTGGATTTCATTTAAAAATCTGGTCACCTTATAATAGATGTGGTACTATATGGTCACAGTGGTGGACTCTCCCTCCCTGACAAGTTTGTGGATGTGGTATATAGCCACAATGGTGGTCTCCCTCTCCCCTTAAGCTTGAACATATAGGTAATGGACAAAAGGGTGGACACCCTCTCCCCCTAGGCTCATAGATGTGGTATATGGCCATTGGTCACAGAGGTGGACTTCCCCTCTACCTAAGATCATAGACGTAGTATGTGGCAACAGTGGCGGACTCCTCCTCCCCCTAAGCTCATTTACATGGTATATGGCCACAATGGTGGACTTTCCCTTTGCCAAGGTTGTAGATGTGGTAAATGGCCACAATGGTGGACTCCACTGGCTCCTCACCCCTGGCTCCGCTACTCTTTAAAGTTCCCAGGTATGGAGATTTCCATTCATATTCTGACCCATGGGCGCCACAGGAATTGAGGAGAAAACTCTCCAAGTAAGAGAGAAAAGTAGGACCTTGCCCCCCCTCCACTGGGACATTTTACCTTTATTCCTGTTATTGTGATAACTGTAAAATAGAGCTTTTATATATGGCTGGAGTTCAGTGTTACATTGAATAAACTATTGAAGGTGATCTTTATTTTACTTCAATTGGAGCATTGCTTTTGGCACTGGAAGTGATACATCTGAAGATGGTGACGTCTGGGTATATGGTCTTACAGCTTTCTGATTAAATGGCATCCTGGCTTGAGAACATTCACACAGGGCTGGTACAAGGATTTTTGATACTCTAGGCGAAATCTAATTTTGCCACTCCCCCTGACTCCGCCCCTGAATCCACCCTCTTTGCCCGAGCATCAGTGTGACAGACTGGCGCTAGAGGAAGCATGCGGCTGCAGTAGAGAGCACTAATCTTAGAGTCACGCAGGGTATGTTTGCTTCTGTTCCATCAGCAAATACATGTCCTCCAGTGCTGCGCTTCTTTAATGACACTACAGAGCGGCTGCCTGAGGAATATACAGCAGAGGCATCCCCCTAGATGTGCACGCTTTATCCCAGCAGTGCCCACTAGAGGTTATAACATTTATTACAGAGGTATTTATAATACAGCACCGAAAATGTGCGGAGACAGAGAGTAGGGAAACCAACAGCCGGGCGCCCTAGGCAGCAGTGCACCCTAGGCAGCCGCCTAGTTTGCCTAGTGTAAGCATGGCCCTGCATTCACAGAAGCCAACAGTGATGGACACTAAATTGTAAGTAAGTCGACTTTCTGCAGTGGGGCTCAATAGCGTGTATGGTGGGGACTGTATGTGTCCATGCTGGGGAGAGTCACCCTCTCTGTGTATTTTGGTGATCATTATCAGTGGTACAGAAATTGATGTCAAACCCAAAATTTCACAGAAGAAGATGATTGGGAGTTATCCCCACAGGGGACACCATTTTTAGTAACAATAGTCTAGGGGGGGGGGGGTTCCCCCTTTCTTGTTTCTTCTGCCGTCTTTACACTTACTAATTCCATTCACCAACACATATGTGAACGCAAGTGAACTTATTGTGTGAGCTGTCTGCATTAACTTTGCCTGTGAATGAGTTTTAGCAGAAAAGTCACATAGCATCCAAAAAAATAAAGCAATAACAAAGAAGCTGAGGGAAACAGATTCATTGCGGAAGTGGAAGTGACTGAAGGAGAGGAAGCACTGTGACCACAACCGTTTTTCTGCTTGTGTTAACGGTGCAAACCACAAAACCACAACGATCCTTCTCTAAACAGGGCTGAGGAATAGGATCTCCATTCACAAAATCATCAGTCTGAAACAAAAAAAGCTAATTATTATTTTATATATATATATATATATATATATATATATATATATATATATATATATATACAGTATATATATTATGAACCTAAACTACTGAGATCATAGTCATGTTCGCTGGGTCTCTGATCTCAGCCAATGCATACCTTGCAATGATGTACTAGAGATAGATGCAGCGTGAACACATGTGGAATTCCCTTACCCACCCAACATGCAGCCACGGGTTTACACATTAGTTAGTAGGTGCAGCGTGGTGCGGTAGCAGAAATGACACAGAGCCCAGTTGCAGATAACTCAAAACTTATATTGCAGAGAATGTCCAATTACAAACAACCTGAGCGGGACTCGCTCTGGGTAAACACTCACGATTCTGTGCAGTGGGTAAAGATGCACTGACAACGTCTGTCTTAAAGGGGTTGTTAAGGAAAAAATATTTTTCCCTAAATAGCTACCTTTACCTTAGTGCAGTCCTCCTTCACTTACCTCATCCTTCCATTTTGGTTTTAAATGTCCTTATTTCTTCTGAGAAATCCTCACTTCCTGTTCTTCTGTCTGTAACTCCACACAGCAATGCAAGGCTTTCTCTCTGGTGTGGGGGGAGGGGGCGAGCAGGAGGATCACGACACTCTCTACTTTGCAGTTAGAGAAAGGAGCTGTGTGTTAGTGGGCATTCTGACACTCCTGCTTGCCCCTCCCCCTCAAGAGGCTTTCTCCACACCATGAAGAAAGCCTTGCATTACAGTGGTGAGTTACAGACAGAAGAACAGGAAGTGAGGATTTCTCAGAAGAAATAAGGACATTTAAAAGCAAAATGGAAGGATGAGGTAAGTGAAGGAGGACTGCACTAGGGTAAAGGAAGCTATTTAGGGGGAAAAAAATGTCCTTTAAGGGCATGAAATGCGACCTGGCTAGTCGGGTCCCAATGGTGAGGCTTCCATGCAGGATTGAGTGTCCCCAGGGCCGGTGCTACCACTAGGCAAACTAGGCAGCCTAGGGCTCCTGGCCACTGGTGTTCCTACTCTCTTCTCTCTGCAGCAAGAAACTAAGTCTCAGTATCAGCAGGCAGCCAGAGCTCCATTCGCACATAGTGTGAGAGGCGAAGCGGTGGCAGAGAACTGTTTCTGTGTCTCGACTCCCGAATAAATGAAAGCAAGCAAGAAAACATTCATTGATGGGGGCGCTGGTGAGGCTGAATTTGATGGCCGCTGGTGAGGCTGCATTTGATGGGCCCTTGTGAGGCTGCATTGATGGGTGCTTGTGAGGCTGCTTTGAAGGGCGTTTTGTTAAAAAGGTGGGTTATAAATGGTCAGGGCAAAGGGGGGGGCAGGGGTGGAGCCAAGGGGGCAGCAAAATTTGGTTTTGCCTAGGGTGTCAAAAATCCTTGCACCAGCCCTGAGTCTCCCTAGCCTGTCCCTACTCATCAAGATTCTTTCAAATGGGCACCAAAGCCTGGGGGCAGGGACTTAAAAAGGCTATGCTGACCCAAGATGGCCATCTAGATGCAGTGGAGCCAACCGGAACGCTGCCTTTTGAGCCCAGGAAACCATAGAGAAACCATGTTTCTCCAGACTTCCTCTCCGGGCTTCAGCATTGCTCTGGTCAAGCGCCACCTGCTGTGCAAAAAGAAGACTGCACCTGCCCACATATTTGCCATAGCTTAGCACACATTCCCATGGGTGACACAGTGTATTTGAAGAGATCCTGTCACCTTGTTCATTTAGGGCAAAGTAACTTTGTCTGTTAAAAGCCAAAACCTGACTACTTTATGCTAATATGCCTAGCACTTCCAGCTCCTTCCAAAATAAATGAATTTGACCTGCTTTTATAGTTTTTTCCACATAAACCTGCAGATTAAGCTGTCCAGAAAAAGTGACAATGACAGGGGTTGGGAAAACTATAATATTGCCATCAGGGCTGGAACAAAGGGCATAAGAGGCAGCTGCCCTGGGCTCAGTACCATCTCGCGTGGGGGAAGCGCCACACAGTGAGCCAGGCTTCCCACACTGCACCCATCTTTTCACATGCACGGGGGAAATCCTGCGCGTGTGTAGGTGTAAGGGTAAACCCACGCATAGGTGTGCCACAGAGCTCTCAGGTCTTGAAGCCCTGCAGCACATCTACGTACAGTGGAACCTCGGTTTACGAGTAACGCGGTTAACAAGCATTTTGAATAACAAGCAACTTTTTTTTAAATTCAGACTCAGTTTGCGAGTGTTGTCTCCCAAAACGAGCAGAATTCAAGCTAATGGGGCATACAGTACTGCATTTGGCCAGAGGTGCTGGGGCACCGAAGCCGATCGGAGCCATTTAGAAATACATGGAAAATCTCAGAAATACTCTGTTCCCGAGCCTTTCCAAGGTTTTCTGAGTTCAGCCGAGCTGTCCCCGAGCCTTTCTGAGGCTCTTCAGTGCCCCCCCACCTCTGGACACATGCGGTATTGCATGCCATAGAAGTCAATGCAGAACGAATTATCTTCATTTCCATCGACTTCCATGGGGAAACTCGCTTTGATATGCGAGTCCTTTGGATTACAAGCATGGAACAGATTATGCTCGTAATCCAAGGTTCCACGGCATATGTAGAATCCAAGAGCGGGGCAGGGGGCGCCCAGATGTCATTCTTGCCTAGGCAGGTATTGCAGAAGTGTTACTTCGCAGCACAATAAATTAATAGTTTTTATTTTTTTAAATATCCAATTTAAACAAAGAAAAGGGGGAAGAAGACAGAGCCAGAAGAAACTAGTTTTAGAATGAAGGTCCACTTTAGTCATTTGTTAGTTGATCAAATATGGTAATCTACATCCCAAACATTAACCACGGAACATGAATGGCGCTAAAACATGGGTCTTCAAACTACGGCCCTCCAGTTGTTCAGGAACTACAATTCCCATCATGCCTAGTCATGTCTGTGAATGTCAGAGTTTTATAATGCCTCATGGGATGTGTAGTTCCGCAGCAGCTGGAGGGCCGTAGTTTGAGGATCCCTGTGCTAAAAAGACTAATTTTGTGGTGGGGGGGCCGTGTACAACGCTCCCCCTCACCAGCACAGTGAGCTTTTAGTACAGCAAGTCTTCAATGTGTGAATATTCATTACAGGATGGATCTGGGAAAATGTAACTGCCTAGCTGTCAACACTTCCTGATTGTAATCTCTGTAACCGTCTTAGCGGATATCTATACACCACACTGAGAAGGGGCTTTGGGTGAACATGCAACTATAATTATTACTGTTATCCACAAAGACTTCAATATTTTTCACAGTCTTGTCTGATAGTATTATTTCATGCTTTTTTTTATTGCTTTATATACTTTTTGTGAGTGAAACATATTAACCACTTTAATGCCGGGAATTTCACCCCCCTCCTGCCCAGGCCAATTTTCAGTTTTCAGCGCTGTCGCTTTTTGAATGACAATTGCGCAGTCATGCTAGACTGTACCCAAATTAATTTTTACTATTTTTTCCCCCACAAATAGAGCTTTCTTTTGATGGTAATTGATCACCTCTACAGTTTTTATTTCTTGTGCTATAAAAAAAAAAAAAGGGTGACAAGTTTTAAAAAAAACACAATATTGTTTACTTTTTGCTATAATAAATATCCCAATTAAACCACTTGGTATCCTCCCTATTGCCAAAAGACGGCCACAAGGTGGCTCTCAATTGCCGGGAGGACGTCTTTAGACGTCCTCGACTCCTCCGACCACTGGGGGGCGCGCATGCAGTGCCGGTGCGCGTGCCTGGCGGCAGCGATGTCCCCCAGGCACCCGTGATCGGCCGTTACACAGACAAGGACGTGGATCTGTGTGTGTAAACACACTGATCCACGTCCTGTCAGGGAGAGGAGATCGGTGCTGTGTCCCTTGTACATAGGGACACAGATCGGTCACCTAAGCATGTCAGTCCCCTTCCCCCACAGTTAGAAACACTATGCAGGGTACACATTTAACCCCTTCCTCGCCCCCTAGTGTTAACCCCTTCCCTGTCAGTCACATTTATACAGTAATTAGTGCATATTTATAGCAATGTTCGCTGTATAAATGTGAATGGTCCAAAAATGTGTCAAAAGTGTCCGATGTGTCCACCAAAATGTCACAGTCCCAATAAAAATCGCAGATCGCCGCCATTACTAGTAAAAAAAACAAAAAAATAATAAAAAAAAAATTCTGTCCCCTATTTTGTAGGCGCTATAACTTTTGCGCAAACCAGTCGCTTATTGCGATTTTTTACCAAAGATATGTAGAAAAATACGTATCGGCCTAAACTGAGAATTTTTTTTAAATTGGGATATTTATTATAGCAAACAGTAGAAAATGTGGTGTTTTTTTTTTTTTTTTAATTGTCGCTCTTTTTTTGTTTATAGCGCAAAAAATAAAAACCGCAGAGGTGATCAAATACCACCAAAAGAAAGCTTTATTTGTGGGGAAAAAGGGCGTCAATTTTGTTTGGGAGCCACGTCGCACGATCGTGCAATTGTCAGGTAAAGCGACGCAGTGCCGGAAGCTGAAATTTCGCCTGGGCAGGGGGGGGGGGGGTATATGTGTCCAGTAAGCAAGTGGTTAAAAAACATAATAATAATATAGCGGATACAATTGCAACACAAGTCATAATGTAATTTAATGTTATTAAATATTACCGTTCCTTTTTAATCTGCAGCCGCTGTAATTTTCTGTAAATGCAAAGCAATATGGCTACAAGGAGTTGTTCTGTACACAGAATGTGTACTGACCACTCTCCAGAAAAATCATTTCCTGCTTGTGTGATTGGCTCACCAATTTTCCCAGAAGTCTGCCTAGAGACAAGTCAGCTTTCAGGCATCCCCTGCAGCTAAAATTACATTTTTGGTGAGATACTCACTGTTGGAACACGTCTAAAGGCAGAAGATTTCCTCATTAGTGCTCTGCAATCGCACAGCTGAAAGATAATTATGAAACCACTCCCATTAGATCCACTGAGCCCGGAGGCACAGACGAACAAACAGGGATTTCTTCAGAATAACAAAAGATAGGAATCTGCAACAAAGGTTGTTATAATCCTTGCGATGTACATATATCACCTAGGGGGGGATGTTTTTTTCTGGAGTTTTGCTTTAAAAACATTTTAAATGGTTTTCTCTTAAAGGAGAAGTACCACCAAAGCTAATTGGCTGTACTTCTCCTGTTGATCACAGGAGTGCAGATCATTCGGCACTCCTGGGACCCATTTTTACCTGACAGCGCGCTGAAGCCAAAGAGTTGGTCCAGGCTCGGGCAAGATGAGGACAATGAAGTGGGGGTCCACTCACATGCTGAAGCCCGCTGTCGGCTGATGTCACATTTCCTGTCCAGGCTCAGGAAAGATTGATTGATTGATTTAATGGATTTATAATGCGCCAAATACTGACCTGTCAGGGCAGTGTCTAAGCGCAGGAGACATAACGGAGATAGATAAATCAAATCAGGGAGAGAAAGAGGTAGAAAAGAGAGAAGAGCAAGAAAAACCAAGAGACAGAACTAACATAACTCGGCCTGCTTTTTCTCGAAAAGCCAAGTTTTTAATCTTTTACGAAAGGCCATAATAGAAGGGAGTGACCGAATAGAAGCAGGGAGACTATTCTATAGAGCCGTAGCTCTCACAGAGAAGCGTCTGCCCCAAAGGTAAGCAAAGATTGCAACCATATGGTCAGGATCTGCCTACTGGCCTGGACATGCATACAGCTCAGGGTCTCAGCGAGCCACTGAAAGCCTAAGCCAACCACTCCCAACCCTCCAGAGCCCAGCTTTCCAGTGAGCACACGGGGGGGGGGGGGGGGGGCAGAACAGAGAGATAGTGACTGCTCACGGAGTTATGAGACCCAAGTGTTCTGCGGTGTTTGATCACTCAGTTCTCAACCTTAAAGCCAGCGGGGGACAGATGCAGTATCAGACCAATGCTGCATCCACCTAGATAAGAATGATTCAAACAATAAAAAATGTCCCATCCTTCTCCTTTAACCACTTGCCTACTGTGCACCTACACCCCCTTCCTCCCCAGACAAAATTTTAGCTTCCGGCACTGCGTCCTTTTAACTGACAATTGCGCGGTCGTGCGACGTGGCTCCCAAACAAAATTGACGTCCTTTTTTCCCCACAAATAGTGCTTTCTTTTGGTGGTATTTAATCGCCCGTGCGGTTTTTATTTTTTGCGCTATAAACAAAGAAAAGCGACAATTTTGAAAAAATACACAATATTTTTTGCTTTTTGCTATAATAAATATCCCATTTAAAAAAAAAAAAAAACATTTTTTATCTCAGTTTAGGCCGATACGTATTCTTCTACATATTTTTGGTAAAAAAATGTAAAAAATAAAATCGCAATAACCGTATAGTGACTGGTTTGCGCAAAAGTTATATTGCCTACAAAATACGGGACATAATTATGATTTTTTTTTATTTATTTTTTTACTAGGAATGGCGGCGATCTGCGTTTTTTTCCAGGACTGGGGCATTATAGCGGACACATCGGACACTTTTGACACATTTTTGGGACCATTTACATTTATACAGTGAACAATGCTATAAATATGTATTGATAACTGTATAAATGTAACTGGCAGGGAAGGGGTTAACCACTAGGGGGCGGGGAAGGGGTTAAATGTTTCTCCTAGTTTCTGTTCTAACTGTGGGGGGAGGGGGGGTGCCTGGGGAGGTGACCGATTGTGTCCCTATGTACAAGGGACACAATCGGTCGCCTCTCTCCCTGACAGGGACGTGCAGCTCTGTGTTTACACACAGAGCTGCACGTCCCAGCTCAGTTACACGGCAATCACGGGGGTCCTAGTGATGCGACGGGTGCGCGCGTCCCTAGCAAATTCTATGACTGCACGTCATATGACGTTCAGTCAGGACAATGGAGTTACCCGCCCGCCGTCATATGACAAGTGGGTGACAAGTGGTTAAAGTGGTTGTATAGTCTTTTTTTTATTTACTTTTACCTACCTTTACCTATAATCAGCGGCGCATGCACATCAGGGATTCTCAGCTGAAAGCAAGGCAGACGCCGGACCTTGCCAGAGTGAAATCTCCCACGTGGGAGTGATGGCATCTTGGCTGAAGACATGCTGAGGCAAAATGTTACCTCCCTCGGCATGGTGAGATATCGACGCCTCGTTCTAAGGTAAGTATTACATAATTAGCTAGTATGTGGTGTATACTAGTTCATTATGCCTTTTGCCTTACAGGTGTACCAAAAAAAGAAAAGTATCAGCGGGTATACGACCGTTTTAACTTTATCGTGGACCCGGGAGTTTTGGGTTTTCCCACCCACCTATATGAGTTCCAGCTCCTTTTGTTACATTTTTTATAATATAAAACAAATATAAAGTTCAGCAGGGAGAGTAGTAGTCTCTCATAATGGCCAAACTACGTGTGAAGACCTAGAATATCATCAGAACATTGCCCAATATATAGAAGAGTCGTGCGGTTTAACTCTACAGCTCCAGCACTCTCCAGCATAAATGGAAATATCAGGTATGGGTGGATTGAACCTTTAAATGCAATTATTTGATTGTGTGTCAACTGTATTTGCCTTCTAATCTAAAAAACAAGGGAAATATTTCCGGTGCAATAAAAAAAATTTGCATAGATTCTCAGAATAATGCAAATCTTGAGTAAATAATGAGTCAGCTAAAGTCTTATTGTGAATTGATTGGAAATAAAAGGCATGCTGCCATATTTATAGTGATTCAAGTCGTTGTCCCAGCAAGGCTTACAGGCTAATATACTGTATGTAATTGTACTCTATGTCCCCATGTAAATAGCAGGGAAGATTTTAGATCAATAGTTTTTTTTGCCCTTGTTTCTAAAAGGGCTGTGTTGTGGAAATTTTATGAAGATGTATTTAAAGTGTCACTAAAGAAAAAAAAAGTTTTTTTGTTAAAATAACAAAGATGTTATACTTACCTCCACTGTGCAGTTCGTTTTGCACAGAGTGCCCCCGATCCTCATTTTCTGGGGTCCCTCGGCGGCTGTCTCTGGTCCTCCCTGCAATTAGTCACCACAATCATGCGAGAGCTCGCATGGTGGTCACTAATTGCGGGCGCGCTCCCATGATACAGCTCACTGTATCACTCGGCCCCGCCCCTCGTCGCGCCGCGTCACTGGATGTGATTGACAGCAATCGACAGCAATCTATCCGCTCTAGCCAATCAGCAGCCAGGCTGAACGGCGAAGAGGATATCGGGACAGTGCGGGACTTTCGAGGGATCAGGTAAGTATAACGGGGGCCCAGGGGGGGGCGTCAGCATGCAATGTTTTTTCACCTTAATGCATAGATTGCATTAAGGTGAAAAAACATTTTCCTCTACAACTCCTTTAATATGTATTTTAAAGTGTCTCCCAGGGTTAGTTCTCCCGCAGCCCACTCTAAAGAGCTGACTGGGGGCAGACTGACGCTGGTTGAATCTCGTCTGGTAGTGGAAAACTTCCTGAGGTTGGAAAGAGGTGTTTGCAGAGTGGGGATATGTCCGCCAGCAAAAGGGCCCCTGTGCGATGCACAGACGATATAGCCAGTGATCACCGGCATGGGACCCAAAAAAGAAGAGGATCGGGGCTGCTCTTGCAGAGAGAGATAAATATGACAGGGGCCGAATAGCGCCGCAAAAAAGACAGTATCCTTTGGCTCCCACTGCAGTCAAGCAAATGCTGTGACACGGGAGCAGGGGCTGAGAAGAAGAGGATCAGGGGTGCCCTGTGCAAAAGAATTGCACAGAGCAGGTAAGTATAGACATGTTTATTATTTACATTTTATAAAAAAAAGAAGGTTAATAACACTTTAATTAACCATGGATTTTAATGTAGTGCCCTGCTCCTGTTGAACAGGTGCTGCTGTAAATTTAGAGGGGGTCCGAGTTGTTATTTTGCTCAGACAAGTGTAATTGTGGGCAATTTAGCCTCTGTTCCAGCCATGGCTGAGCTGGGAGTAATCACCATTGTTTGCCTGGGGGTGTTATTACCAGACCAAGGGTTGCAGCAGCAGAGTCAGGGTGTCTTGGGTGTCCTCCTCGGCAGCGAATCAGTGGGAGTGATCGTTCCCCTGTGCATGCTGCATGTCCAACGCGCCTCGTAGCCTGCCTGGCCTGGCTCCGGAAGCCTGGCTCCTGGACCATGTTGGTCCGGGGTTGCGGATTCACTTAGTAGGCCCAGTAGTCAGACTGGGTCTGCACTTTCGAGGTGATCCTGTGCTGTCCGTCCGGCGGGAGGAAGCCAATTGATGAAGGAAGCCAGGGGAGGACCTATCCTGGAGAGGACCATGCAAGAGGCTGGTATCTTGGGAGAAGGCCTGGAAAATTCATCGAAGGATGCACCATACTCTGAGAGGTTTGATGGGGATCGCCTGTCAGATATGAGTTCTACAGAAGGGAAGGGAGAGATCTGGGTGCTGAATCCTGTGGCAGAGGATTCTGGACCAAAAGTGTCTCCTTATAAAGGAAGGTCTGTGGCAGAGACTGTACTTTATTCCGTGTGTCATTCCGGCTGATATGGCCAGTGAGAGGGACCATTGCGGGTTAGCAATACCCGCTCTGGCTAGAGTGGCGATAAGAACTGTTTGCTGAAAACAGGAGTGTTTCCTATTTGTGACTATACACCTGAACCTACCTACCTATTTACCCTTTCACCCCTTTCCACTTCTTTTCTACTACATTCTGCAAATAAATCCTAGAAAAAGAAGTGCATTGTGTGGACATTGGGAATTCTTCAGACTCTCTTTTATCAACCTGAACAGCGAGAAGATAGAGGTAACATGCCGCCCAAAATACTCAGCAGCTCCTTCGGGGGTTAGTGCTACATTAACTTGATATTAGTGGCTCCTGCTGCTGACAACCACAGCCAGTGAGCCAATAAGGAGAGAGCGGGGGCAAAGCCGAGGTCACGAGCCACGCTCTGTGTGTGAATGGACAATGCCCATTCACAGGAGCGTGGCTTTGGAGCGAGAGGCTTGCTATCGGGGGGCACTCGGCAGGGGGTAGGAGTCAGGACCACTGGCCTGGGACCCAAAAAAGAAGAGGATCGGGGCTGCTCTTGCAGAGAAAGATAAATATGACATGTTTGCTACTTAAAATAAAAAGATTAGAATCAGTTTAACGAAGGATATCAATCAAAGGAACCTCACAAAATAATCTGTAATGGCATATATCATATTATACTCAACCTGCCCTTTAATGAGAACTCAATTAACACACATGTTTTAATGCAGCAGAAAGCAGCTCTGTTGAGGTTTTCTTTTACGTGTGTTGGAAAGTCGAGTGAACTTTTGCCTTCTCTTGGACCAAACCAAGGAGCAGGAAAACACGATATAGAGAAGGCAGACAGAGGGTGTCCTTTTTTCAGAATTTCCATGTGATTTGCACGTTCAGGTTATGGAAATTCCAAATGAAACAGAGAACCTTTTTTTCAGGTAGTCAATAGATTGCTCTGTAAACTTCTCTCTCTCTCTCTCTCTCTCTCGTTTCTTTAATCATTCAGTGGAGCCTTGAAAGATGGGTGATCAGAGGGGCTTTTATGGCAGCACAGACATGCCGATTTGACCAAAGCCTAAATCATTTAGGCTG
Source organism: Rana kukunoris (assembly GCA_029574335.1). Classification (NCBI taxonomy): domain Eukaryota; kingdom Metazoa; phylum Chordata; class Amphibia; order Anura; family Ranidae; genus Rana; species Rana kukunoris. The sequence continues at coordinate 173,386,133 of CM056059.1, read as the reverse complement.
TTTAGGTGTACCTCCTGAGCATTTTAATTCTAGTCAAGTATGATGGAAGATATTCAAATGTAGTCATGTGAGTAGCTAACAAGTAATGTGCAGTTGAATACAGTTCAGAGCGGTCCAAGGACAAGACATCAGATCATGGAGCTACAGTATAGGTGGGAAATATGGAGCCAGCCTGGTGCTACATCTCTGCCTTTTCTTCTTATGAATACCTTTTGACCAGACCACACATGTAGTCACTTACCAAACTTTGTTAAAAATTGATAAAGGCACAAACCCGTTGAGTAGGTGCTAGTATCACCAGTATTTACTAAAGCTGGAGAGAGCAAAATCTGGTGCAGTTGTGTATGGCAGCCAATCAGCCTCTAACTTCAGCTTGTTCAATTAAAGCGATATTAAAGTATTGTTTTTATTACAAACATGTTATACTTACCTGCTTTGTGTAATGGTTTTCCCTCCTCTTCTCAGGTCCCTCACTGGCGCTCCTGGCTCCTCCCTCCTGCCGGGTGCCCCCACAGCCAACAGCTTGCTATGAGGCACCCAAGCTGCTCCGTGTTTCCATTTAAACAGGGAGCTGTGGCTTGGCCCCGCCATCTGTCTCCTTATTGGCTTACTGGCTATGATTGACAGCAGCGGAAGCAAATGGATCCCACTGTTGGCAAAAGTCAATCAGGAGTACGAGTCCCTGGAAAGGCAAGGCTCCCTCGGACATCACTGGATCGATAGGGGGCTCAGGTATTAGGTGCTTAATACTTCAGTATTAGGGGGGATGGGGGGCTGTTACACACCAAAGGTTTTTACATTCATACATAGAATGCATGAAGGTAAAACCACCTTGTGCCTTTACAACCGCTTTAAGCTTTGACAAAAAAACAACTGGAAGCTGATTGGATCCTATGCAGAGCTGCACCGGATTTGGCTCTTTCCAGTTTTAGTAGATCAACCTCACAGAGTCCTGATCTGCAAAGACTGGTGTATCGAAACAACAGGTTAACCCATCCAGTGCCACTTACATGTGTGCAGAGGAGAGACATCGGTCTAAAGACAACAGATGCCCACAGTGTCTGCCACAAGAAGCAAAGTGCTGCGCTGGCTGGTCCGGCAAAAAAGGGAAGCTTAATGAGAAGGTAGACGTAGTCCTTGCTGTTGCCACTATTCCTGACAGATGGGGCACTTGTCCCTACTCTGTGCATGCACATAAAGCTTGCCAAACCCAAGATGGCAGACAGCGTTACATTGGGCATGTGCATCCAATTACCAAAACTTCAAACAACACAATCAGAATACTTTGCAGGGAGTTGTCTATGGTTAAACTGAAGTGGACGGTGGACCCCATCGTCCTCTGTGAGGTCACCATCAGTGTCCTTAACCTCCCTGGCGGTATGATTCTGTCTGGAATTACGTACCAAAAGCGGTACAATTATTTTGCATGGAAATTCTGCGTTTTATACTGTAGGCCTGCAATTTTTAGGAATAACTCACTTAAATTTGTCCAAACCAGAGTCTAGTAGACATCCCGGGTATGATAAAGTTTGAAACACAAAATCATAAAATTATAATATAATAAATAACTATAAATAATTATAACAAATAATAATGTAATTATAATAAAAATTATTCACTAATGTAATTAAATCAAAATCGCTGAAATTTGCTCAGTTGCAGAATTGTCGCTGTCATTACTTTTATTTTTTTATGACGAATTTCCCCACAAATCGCTATCGCTCAATTCTGCAAGTGATTATCATTTATTATCGCTGTTTTCTAGCTGCTCTAAAATCACTTTTGACATAAAGGGACACTTTTGGTTGCTATGGACAATCTGCAGTTTGCAGGCACAAAAAAAATGTTTTTTTTTATGTAAAAGAACATGCAGGGCACTGGGCAGACCACTAGGGTCAGGGGGGGTGTGTACTTTTTACATACAGTACTGTAATCTATAAGATTACAGTATTCTGTATGTAATGTGTTTGTTTACTTTTTTGAATTTGCCGCCGGTCTCCGCCCCCGTGCGCCGTTACGTCGCAGGGAACGGAGATCGGCGGCGCGCGGGCACTGTGTGAGTCGAATGGAGGACGCCACTCGCTCACACAGCGTGGATGCATCGCTGGATCCAGGGACAAGGTAAGTACAGTATACCCTGCCTGGATACAAGGTAAGCCAGCGCGCTGCAGGCTCTGCATATTCACCCCGAGCGCGACTCGGGGATATCGATTTTTACATAAAAAATCCACCCCGAGTCATGCTCGGGGATACCGGCAGGGGGGTTAACGTCCACATGGGAACACCCATCTAAAGTCCACAATATAACCAGAGGGGGTGGTTAAAATGCATGCAATGGTTTGAACAAGAAAAAATCCATCAATTCCCCATCCATGTTAAGGCCTCTTTCACATAGGGGGTGGTTAACTTAGTACTTATTGGAAAAACAATTGTTGGCAATCACAGAGGTCAGACGTTTTTTGTAGTTGGCCATCAGGTTTGCACACATCTCAGAAGGGATTTTGTCCCACTCCTCTTTGCAGATCTTCTCCAAATCATTACAGTTTCAAGGCTGATGCTTGGTAATGTGCTGCTTCTTGAGCCACTACTTTGTTGCCTTGGCCGTGTGTTTTGGGTCATTGCAATGCTGGAATACCCATCCACGACCCATTTTCAAAACCCTCTGTTTTTAACATGCCTTTTTAGACAGGGTCAATTTGGTTATTTTGTTTGTGAGGTGCGTTGCCCTTCCATGTACATCTTACTGCACAGGCTAGTTATAGGTTGGGGTGGTTGCCACTTTTTTTGCATCTTTAGCCCAGACCATCATAATGATGCGATCCCAGGGGGTGTGTTTGTGACAGCCTGGGTTTAGAGGAAGTGGGCCCACCCCAAACGGTGACATTTAGTGGCAGAAAGTAATTACTGTGGGGCCAGCATGGATTGCAGACCAAATCTTATTAATTTTAATAATCTACATGTTTTATATTTAAAAAAAGTAAACTGGAGTCTTTAAAGCTGATGAGTATTTCTCAAAAGCCATTTAATAAGATTTCAAATTCTCATGAATACCCATGACCAGGAGCATGGATCGTGTCATTCTATGAATTTTGACAGCTGGCCTTTCTGGCATTATTGAGAAACTGTGATATAAAGTAGCAAATGTTTCTCGTTTCATCTCCAATTGTAACCTCATTTCTAGAATGCAGTCAAAATTGCTCAACATATGTCCAGCGTTCATGGACAGAAGGGCATGCTTCTTAAAACATAGGCTTAATTTTGGTTTACTGTAAAGAGAAACATCCACGTTTTTACAAGCATTTTTTTGCCCAGATGTATTGTGACTGTACATACATTAAGCACATTTAAATGACTGGGTGTGGTTGAGAAGTTTGACCATTCTGCTTTCCAAATTCTCAGCCAGCAATGCAGAAGAGGAAACTGCACCTCTGGAAAGCATTTGCTGAAAAGGGAAATAGCCATGAATTATCAGGGCCCTCAGTTCAAGGTATTACTGAGATACAATGATTTTTGTTTTTCACCATGCAGGGTACATATGGCAACTAATACACGGGATCTTCTTGGCAGAAGCTATCAGCAAGATTCTGTGTAAAAAGTGCTCTAGATGCTTTACGCTTCTAATGTTTGAGCAACATTTCCATGTGTTTGGTATTACAGTGTACATGGCCCCTTTTCTAGAATGCAGGTGGCTTTTCAAGGAAGCTCCACTGCCAAGATGCAGCTATGGAAGCTGCCTAGCACCCTCTGTTGTTAGGATCCAGGCATCTTCTCAAGGAAGCCACCTAGAGTCCTCTGTTGCTAGGATGCAGGTAGCTTCTGCTGCCTGGCAGTCCTTCAGTTGCTAGGATTCCCAAGGAAGCCTCCTACATCCCCTGTTGCTAGAATAAAGGCATCTTTTCAAGGAAGTGAAAACAGTTGGCTCATATGTGGCGGTATGATGTTGCCATCATCCCTTGATTCATAAAAATGTGAATACCTCTATAAGAGTGGGATTTTCAGGGCAACAATAATAAGGGGTGACAACTAGGTCATAGAAAAATACAAATTTATTACAAAAATAATTACATAAACTAAATAATGTACTTTAAACAATATCAAAAAGATTATATTTAAAACCATGCTTGTAGAGAAATGCTGTACATCATCCCATGCCCCAGGACAAGGCTAAGGGCAGGGACGGTTATTCCAACGCGTTTCAAAATTATCTTCATCAGGGAAAGTTGTACAGTTATTTTCTCCTTTCTACACAACACTCCTGCATTTATCCCAGTGTAGATATGAATATCCCAAAAACCAACGTATCGGCAGAGTCGGATGGTGCCCTATGCGTCCAAGAAAAAACTGTCTCCCATCTCCAGGGACCCCCACACCATGGGGGGTGGAAAAATAATATAAATAAATTCAACTTCCTGATCAGCATTAGAACCAAGAGGTATTCACATTTTTATCTTTTCAAGGAAGTAGTCTAGAATTCTCCACTGATGAGAAGAAGGCTCGGAAGCAGCATAGTACCGTCCATTGCTAGGATGCTGGCATCATCTCAAGGAAGCCAGCTAGAGTTCTCTGCTGCTAGAATGCAGGCTAGGAATCTGCCTGTCACTCTACACTGTTAGAATAGAGGCAGCTTTTGTTGCCCAGGCATCTTCTGAAGAAAGCCTCTTATGCCCCATGATTGGAATTTACGACAAGAAATGCTCGATGTGGGCTTTTGGTCAGAAAAAATAGCTGGTTCTCAAATTTTCCGACTGCAAAAGTTCTTGTCTGAAATTCCGATCGTCAGTATGCAATTCCAATGCACAAAAATTGTATTCATGCTCGGAATCACTGAACCTCCTTTTTTCTTGGCTCGTCGCACTGTTGTATATGACCGCGTTCTTGACGTTCAGAATTTCCGACAACATTTGTGTGACCGTGTGTATGCAACACAAGTTTGAGCCCTAATTTCTTTGGGAAAAAATCCATGGTTTTGTTGTCGGAAATTCCGATCATTAGAGTCCTCTACTGCTAGGAAGCTTTCTAGGAAGCTGTCTAGGAAGCTGTCTAGTGCCTTCCGCTGCTAGGATTCAGGCATCTTCTCAAGAAAGTCTTTTAGAGTCCTCCACTGCTAGGAAGTAGGGATGAGCACTCAGGTGCCGATGTGCATGCCTGGAGGCCGCGATGTCCGCCAGGCACCAGCGATCGGCAGTTACAGAGCCAGGGACATGCATCTCTGTCTGTAAACACAGAGATCTACGTCCTGTCAGGCAGAGGAGACCGATGCTGTGTCCCTTGTACATAGGGACAACCATCAGTCACCTCCCCCAGTCAGTCCCCTCCTCCCACAGTAAGAATCACTCACAGGGAACACATTTACCCCCTTCCTCGCCCTCTAGTGTTAACGCCTTCCCTGCCAGTCACATTTATACAGTAATCAGTGCATTTTTATAGCACTGTTCGCTGCATAAATGTGAATGGTCCCAAAAATGTGTCAAAAATGTCCGATGGGTCCGTCGTAATATTGCAGTCCTGACAACCGCCATTACTAGTAAAAAAATATATAAAAACATTTCATAATTCTATCCCCTATTTTGTAGGCGCAAACCAATCACTATACGCTTATTGCAAAAAAATTTTTTTACCAAAAATATGTAGAAAAATACGTATCCTACTAAACTAAGAAAATATATACTGTATTTATCGGCGTATATAACACACACAGGTGTATAACACGCACCCTAACTTTAAGAGGGAAGTTCATGGAAAAAACTTTACACAGCCCCCTGCGTATAACACACAGGCACAGTTTACCCTCTATTTTCAGGGTAAAAAAGTGAATGTTATACGCCAATAAATACAGTATATATTTTTTTTAAATTGGGATATTTATTATAGCAAAAAGTAAAAAATATTGTGTTTTTTTCTAAATTGTTAGTAATTTTTGTTTATAGCGCAACAAAATAAAAACCGCAGAGGTGATCAAATACCACCAAAAGAAAGCTCTATTTGTGTGAAAAAAGGACGTAAATTTTGTTTGGGAGCCACGTCGCACGACCGCGCAATTGTCATTCAAAGCAGGAAGGGGGTATATGTGCCCAGTAAGAAAGTGGTTAATGTGCAAAACAGTTTAGGGGTCTGCAGAATGTAATGTATAGCACAGCGCTATACATGTATTGTGCCATTACATTGGTGGGTGGTCATTGGAGTATTGAGTTGGGTGCATTGGCATTTTTTAAATGTTATTTTTTAGCTCTGATTATATTAAAGAAAGAAATTATATACATAACCACTTTCCAGTCTCTTTAGAAGACGATGGAGCCCCTTTGAATTCACACAATGCCCAAAGCATCAGATTTTGGACCCCTCTGGGGCACACTGCTGTATGAAGACTGAGCAACTTGGAGATGTCACATGATCACAGCAAGCTCGCTCGCCTTCTTTCAGTGTGAGTTGATGAATCGTGGCTATCTTGCTTCACTTACAAACAAGTGCGTACAATGCGTCTAAAAAACACATCCATTTATTAATGTGATGAATTGTCCCTCTACAAAGAAGTCACTTTTCTTTTGAAAAAACAAACATCTTCTCAAAGCGCAGACTTTGATGAATAGCGCTCATTAGGATACATTTAAGAATTTCTCACTTAAGAAGAACTACATCATAACAGTTGGAGATAAATATAATCATCTTGCTTGTTTTTCCCTTTTTTTTTTTTTTACACAGTCATCCCCTACCTCTGTAGGCCATCTGACCTCACATTACTTTCTTTGAACGTACCGCTTGTTTGTTGATATGTGCAGCAGATGCATCAATAATTCCAGTGTATTATGTAGGGTATGGTTGACAGCTAAAGGTCTGCCCTGGAATGGATCTCTAGTTGGCTGATTTATAGCAACCAATAGGAATCGCATCTGATTGTTGTGGCTGCATTATTGCTCTTTACTTATCATCATGACTTTGCGTATTGCCTTGGTGTTAGTTTTGCCCATCAGATCTCTAAGACCAATTCAAATCTAAAGTCTTCCTGTCTTCTTATTTATTTTTATTTTTTTACTCTATAGCACCTCTCTATCTATACAGAGTCTTCACACCGCATAGAATTATTTATACTCGTCCTTGTCCTAGTTGAGTGCATCTCTTTGGCCATTTAGTAGTTGGATGTTACACCTTTTGGAGGTTGGAATAACCTTTTCCTTCCTTTTTTTCCTCCCTTCTTTCCTTCCTTTCTTCCATCCTTTTTTATTTTTCTCTCCCTCCATCACTTTTCTCTATCTTCATAATACCCTTCCTCCTTCTTCTCCCATCTTCCTTCACTTCAATTTTTTTTAATGATTATTTAAATAACAAAATAAATAAAAAGTATTTCTTAAAACATTTTTTAACATACTTTCTTATTTCTCTCCATCCCTACCTTCATTCCATCCTTCCTTCTCTTTCTCCATGCCTCCATGACTCACTTTCTTCCTCCTTCATCCCTCATCTTCCTTCCCTTTAATTTATTAAATCATTTTGAATAAAATTTGAATAACTAAATAAAAGGAATTTATTAAATAATTCCTTCTTTTCTTCTTTCCTCCCTTCTTTTTTTCTTTCTTCCTTTCTTCTTCTCTTTCTCCCTCCCTTTCTCTCTCCATCTATAACTTCTCCCTACCTTCATAACATCCTTTCTTCCGCCTTCCTCCCCCACCTTCCTTCCCTTTAATTTATTTTAAGATTAATAATTTAAATAACAAAATAAATAAAATGTATTTTCTTTCATACTTACTTTTTCCTCTCCGTTCTCCCTCCCTTCATCACTTCTCCCTACCTCTATAACACAATTTCTTCATCCTTCACCCCCATCTTCCTTACCTTTATTTTACAATTATTATTTAAATAATAATAAAAAAAATTAAAACCTTTCCTTCTTCTCTTCTCTTCCTTCCATTTTTTTTCTTCCTTCCTTCTTTTCTCTCTCTCTCATCCTCCATCACTTTTACCTACCTCCTTACCATCAATTCTTCCTTCCCTTTAATTTACATTTTAAAAGCAAAATCTAAACTACAGGAATTAAACGAATTTATGAAATAATTCCTTCTTTTCTTCCTTCTTCCCTTCTTTTTCTTCTTTCTTCCTTTCTTCTCCCCTTTCTCCCTTCCTTTTTCTCTCCCTCTATAACTTCTCCCTACCTTCATAACATTATTTCTTCAGCCTTACTCTCCCATCTTTCTTCCCTTTAATTTATTTTAAAATTATTTATTTAAATAACAAAATAAATACAATTTATTTATTTAAATATTTTTTTTATCATACTTCCTCTTTTTCTTCTCCCTTTCTTTCTCCCTACCTTCATCACTTCTCCCTACCTCCATATTCTTCATCCTTCATCCCCATCTTCCTTCCCTTTATTTTGAAATTATTATTTAAATTAAAAAAAGATCACTTCCTTCCTTCCTTCCTTCCTTCCTTCTTTTTTTTTTTCTTCCTTCCTTCCTACCTTCCTTCCTTCTCTCTCTCTCTCTCTCTCTCTCTCTCTCTCTCTCTCCCTCCATCACTTCTCCCTACCTCCTTAACATCGTTTCTTCCTTCCCTTTAATTTACATTTTAAAAGCAACATTTAAATAACTTAATAAAACTAATTTATGAAATAATTCCTTCTTTTCTTACTTTCTTCTTTCTTTTTCTTCTTTCTTCCTTTCTTCTTCACTTTCTCCCTCCCTTTCACTCTCCCTATATAACTTCTCCCTATCTCCATAACATAATTTCTTCCTTCCCTTTAATTTACATTTTCAAAGCAATATTTAAATAACTGAATAAAACGAATTCATGAAATAGTTCCTTATATTCTTCCTTCCTTCCTTATTGTTCTTCTTTCTTCCTTTCTTCTTCACTTCCTCCCTCCCTTTCTCTCTCCCTCTATAACTTCTCCCTAACTTCTTAACATCTTTTCTTCCTCCTTGCTTTCTCATCTTTCTTCTCTTTCATTTATTTTAAAATTATGAATTAAATAACAAAATAAATAAAATGTATTTATGAAATGATCATGCTCCAAACATAACACTTTATCCTTTATTCCTTTATTTCACATATATTCAGGAATATTACTTTTATGTGAGCCTAGCAAATTCCTGAGATTCAAGAGGACCACGTTCCACACGCCTGGAATAGGAATGGTTAAATTAAAATGTATTATTCTCTTGATCCCTCTCAGTATAATTCTGTATATAATCTAGGCGTATTATCATGCAAAAAAAATAAAAAGAACACAGGTTCCTTATTGGACCTTCTGCTCAATAAAAAAAAAAAAGATTGCAGGTCTCTTTAAGAAAGTTTCTATAGCCTGTTATTGCCTTTTACCTTCCAATAATCCCCCCCCCCCCCCCCCCCCATACTGGTCTATTGATGGCATTCCTGCATTGGGGGATGCTATGATAATTGACAGGCTTCCGCAGCCCTTTTATCCTGTGTCTTCCAGGGTAGGAGATTAGAGAGAAGAGAGGTATTTCATGAATGGGGGAAAGAGAGCCAATAGAATTCCCTTATACCAGCTCTCAGCTGCCATTCATTTCTCTGATGAAACAAGGAGCATGGAAATCATTAGGTATCTGGAAGAATGTTGCTTTTAGGATATGCAAAAATATCTACTGCAATATCTTTTTATCTATCTGAGTTTATACCTAGTTATTTATGATATTGTTGCATGCCTTGAAAGTTCTATATAACGTTTTTTTTTTATTCTAACTTTTGATCATGTTCATTATTATTATATTATATTATAATATATATTATAGTATATTATATAATATTATTATTATATTAATATTAATATACAGTTTGTGCAGCGCTTTATGTTCCTGGGTACATATTTTTGGTTAAAAAAAAAAAAAATCACAATAAACGTATATTAATTGATTTACACAAAAGTTATAGGGCCAGATTCAGGTAGCGTAGCGTATCTTTGTGCGGGCGTAGCGTATCGAATATACGCTACGCCACTGCAACCTAGAGAGGCAAGTGCTGTATTCACAAAGCACTTGCTCCGTAAGTTGCGGCGGAGTAGCGTAAATCGGCCGGCGTAAGCCCGCCTAATTCAAAGTAGGAAGGAGGTGGGCGGCATCTATTTAAATTAAGCATGACTCCATGCTAATGAATGGCCGGTCGAACTGGGCATGCGCGCGCATGCTCAGAATCTCGTCGCATAAACTCACTAAGATATGTCAGCGTAAATGCCTATGAGGTGAACGTAACTTACGCACAGCCCTATTCACGTAGTACTACGTAAACGGCGTACGCGTCGTAAAATTCGACGTCGTCGTTCCCTGGCCCATACCTTTGCATTAGCTGCGCCTGCTATGGCAGGAGTAACTTTACGCCGGACGTAAGCCTTACGTAAATCGCGTATATGAAGCGGCCGGGAGCATCTACGTTCGTGAGTCGACGTATCTTACTCATTTGCATATTTCTAATGGGAACGCCGAATGCGTCCAGCGTAACTATGCGCCCATGATACGCCGGCGTAGGCAAGTTATGTCGGACGGCTGAAGCCTTGTTTTTCGGCATATCTCGCTTTGTGAATCGGCGCAAAGATGCAACAGCGCACATTTGAAATTACGGCAGCGTATCTGGAGATACGTCGGCGTACTTCTTTGCTGAATCTGGCCCATAGAATCTATAAGCTATGGAATATTTTTTTAATTTAATTTTAATCAGCGACTTATAGCAGGACTGTAATATTGCGGCGGACAAATTGGACATTAACTGACACTTTTGAAATTTTTGGGGACCAGTGACACTAATACAGTGATCAGTGCTAAAAAAAATATGCATTGACACTGTACTTATGACACTGGATGGGAAGGGGTTAACATCATGGGTGATCAAAGGGCTAACTGTGTGCCTGACCAGAGCTTGTGTACTGTGTAGGAAATGTTTTTACCAGGGGAAGGCATTGATCCATTTCTCTGCTTTGCAGGAACAAAGGATCCATGCCTTCCCTACTGACAGAACATCAATCTGCCTTGTTTACATCAGATCACCATTCTTGCTCTTTGCCTAAGACCCTTTTCACACTCAGGAGTTTTTCAGGCGGTTTAAATGCGCCTAAATACCGCCTGAAAAACTCCTGCCCTGCAGTCTCAATGTGAAAGCCCGAGGGCTTTCACACTGAGGCAATGCGCTGGTGGAACCGCTCCAAAAGTCCTTCCCATTGAAAAGCAATGGGACACCGCGGTAATACTGCCGGCAATGCGCCTCTGGGTTTAAAAATGCACCGCTAGCGGCCGAATATCGCCGCAATTTTGCGGCAATTCCGACGGCATAGCGCCACTAAAATAAGCAGCGCTATACCGTCAGCGCAATTCCCACCCCAGTGTGAAAGGGGCCTAATGATCGTGGGTTCTGGCGGACAACTGAGCCCACCGTACCCGCAGATCAGCTCCCGTGTATAATCACAGCAGGATCCGGTCGCCAGTGGCGTGCATGCGCGCCCTAGACCCAGAGTTGCAGGATCACGTACTCACCTTGCCGCCGTATATAGAAGTTATACAGTCAGCAGGCAGTTAAAGAGGAGTTCCAGTCAAACTGTAGCTGCTGTTTTATTAAACAGACACTCACCTGCCCCAGGATCCAGTGCTCTGCTCATGTGAGCCATTCTTTCTATTTGTGTGCCGTCCCCGGTGCTGACATCCCAACAACGGGCCCCCTGGCTGGGACAGCATTGGGCTTCACAGCTGGATGCCCACTGTGCACGTGCAAGCCACACACTTTGTGAATGGTCCCGCAGTCTTCTGGGACCTGGGATAAGTCCCAGAAGACTGTTGGGAGGGCGGAGAACTTCCTCTCAGATCGCTTAGGTGAGGAGCAGGTGCTTGTCAAAAGCAGGTACCCCCCCCCCCCCCCCCAAAAAAAACATAAAAGTGCAATTTTCTAAAAAGGAGGGAGGAAGGAGGCGTTAAAGCTAAACACCCCCTTTTGGGTGGAGCTCCACTTTTAGCTCTGCACTGTGGTATGCACATTCAACACTAATATCAGGTGCAATAAAAAAGTGAGCACACAAAACTGAAGCGCAAAATGGGGGTAAACTTGGTTTTCCTCCAAAGAAAAAGGACCCTGGCACTGAGCCCCCGGGGTGCAAGACTACTGATGTGGACTAGGTACTCATGGTCCACCCAGCTTAAACCAGACCCTATTCTTCAGGGGACCTGCTGAGGCAAGGCCCACCCAAGTTCTAGGTTGGGTTCCCCCAAAGGAAAATGGTTTGGGGTAAGTTGAGGCTGACCATAAGGACATATGCCCACCAGGGCCGATCCTAGGGTCACAGGCGCCTGGGTGCAGAAATATTTCTGGCGCACCCTACATGGACATCGTCATTTTACTAACCCCTTACCCTTTACAAATGTTTCTATGGCAATGACTCAACTACAGAGATGCTTCCCCACAAAGTCTTCATTAACCTGGGATCCTTACATGATCTCTTAACAAAATACAAGAAGAGAAGCAAAGTACTTTATTGGGACCTGGAGGGGGGCCTCTCTGATGGATACAGAGAGGGCTTCTGTTAGAGAGTCTGTTAGACGTTCGGCGCCCCCACCTCTGCAGGTGCCTGGGTGCAATGGACCCTGTGCACCCTGCCTAGGATCGGCCCTGATGCCCAATTCCCAAAGCCTTTCAGGGCAAGTCAAAGGACCTACCCTCTACTAACCAGGAAGGAGTTAAGTACCTAGGGCCTGCAAATATAGTAAAAAATAATAAGCACTTGCCAAATGCAAGACAATGGGTGGCCTTCTTCATGTAAAATGCCAGTGGTGGAAATTGAGGTCAGGCCCCCAGCACTATTAGTTTGGCAGCCTGTAAATCTACGACTTTTCTTTTAGCATTTTGAATTTCTGATACCATAAAATAAAGATGCCAACCTTTTATTTCCTTGATCCTTTTTTTTTTTTTTTTTGCTTGAATTTAATGAGTTTAATTAAACTTCATGAGTTTTAGTTATGAATAACAGAAGAGATGGTGATCTTTTTAATTTCCACCTTACAATCTTGAATGGACAATTATGTATTTATGTTTAGAGGGGTCTGCTAGCTAATCCTACAACAAAGATATTTGCATTTCTATTGTGTAATTGGATGTTTTTGGATGCCGCTTCGCGTATGAAGACAAGAATTCACAAAGGCAGCAGGGTTTGGTCTTGTGGCACACTGACACGCTGCCAGCCTGAACTCAACTAAGAAAGTTATGGAGCGTTAAAGGGCAGCCGTGCAATTGGTTCCATCTGGTTAGCGATTTTAGCATTACAGCGAAACTAATAAATATTAGCCGTATATCTCTAGTACTATCAATACAATAAGACTCTAAGGAAATAAGGAATACAAATCGCTTTATTCCACCATCAACATCAGTCAGTATTGATGGGAGAATACATCCAGTAGCGCTATTGTTTTCTGCTGGCAGGGCAGCGTGGGGAGCCTTTCGGCCAGCAGAATACAATGATAACTGCTAGCGGCTATAGCCGCTGGAAGTAATCACATTAAAAAAAATCTGTCAGGCTGGTTGTACTTAAAGCCGGGGTTCCGCGGGAATTCGTTTTTTTTTTTTCTTTTTTTATATCCACCTGCCGCTCTTAATATAGTTAATACGGTACTTACGTGTCCAAATTTCATAGCCCCCCGCACTGTCATTTTTCCGCAAAAGATATTTTATAAAAATATGTGCAGGACGCTTTCATCTCGCACTCTGAAGCCCACAAGCAAATTCTTCCGGGATGTGGTGAATGCTGATGTCCCAGAATTCACCGCGGCGTCAACACTACACAATATTGGCGCTTTCCCGTTTGCCCTGAATTAAAATGGCGAAATTGTATCCGCCTTCGTCACATGACTGGCTGCAAGAGTCACTGACGTGTGAAATCACGTGATAGTTTGTCTTGTTAGCTAGAGAATCGTCTCCTGGGCAGCGTCACGCTGTGCTCCCAGGAGACATTGCAAAGTAATCCCTAGACGGACACACCCACTCCCGCGGAAGCTAAACCAGGAAGTGCTTGGTTTAGACATCATAAACAAGGTATGGGATTTATTTAAAAAAAAAAATTGATAGCTAACTTTAACTTTGAAACTGAGCCGGTGGGATGAACAATGATTTGTAAATTCGGGTGAACCTCCGCTTTAAGTCGATTGATGGATCGACTTGGGTACAAACAGCGTGCCCACCGTACAAGGATAGAAATGTGTCCGGTCCCTGCTGAACCGGTTGTATTTCGATCCATATATGGCCGGCTTTACATATAATTGGAGACAGACTGAGGGACAGTTCTTTTAAATTGTATTAAAGGAGAAGTACAGCCAAAGCTTGTTTGGCTGTACTTCCCCTGTGGATCACAGGAGTGCAGTTTGTTCTCAGCAGACAGCTCTTTGGCTGGTCCAGGCTCAGGTAAGATCACAATAATGAAGTGGGGATCCGCCCACATGCCTGGACCGGCATCTAGCTCAGCCTACCAGCGAATCACTAAGAGCCTGAGCCAGCCATTTCCACCCCCTCCACAGCCCAGTACTCCAGTGAGCGTGAGAGGAGGGGTGGGGGCTGCAGAGCAGACAGCAATGACTGACAGTCTTCAGCTCTCTGCTCACGGAGCACTGAGCGATCAGCAGTGTTAGATCGTTCAGTTCTCAGTCTTAGAACCAGTGGGGGACAGATGGAGCATCAGACGGATGCTGCACCCACCTAGGTAAGTATGATTCTGAAAGAAAAAAAACATACCCATACTTCTCTTTTAACATACAAAGTACCACCCAAGCCTTGGGATACTTACCCTATGTTAGGACCAATAGTGTGCAAATCTAGTTTACAACTGAAAATTAAATCTGCCAGCACAATACAGACAGGGCTAATTATGGTAAATATACTGTACCTCCCCAGCCTCAACCAAGTGGACCTTTGCCTCCTTTCCCTATGTTTCACTCCTGCTTGCATCTTTGGGGGTTGCTTAAGGGTTACATAGAATAGTTAACGATACAGTATGTAGGATTTTTAACCACTTAAGCACCGGACCATTATGCAGCTAAAGGACCAGGCCACTTTTTGCGATTTGGCACTGTGTCGCTTTAACTGACAATTGTGCGGTCGTGCGACGTGGCTCCCAAACAAAATTGGCGTCCTTTTCTTCCCACAAATATAGCTTTCTTTTGGTGGTATTTGATCACCTCTATGGTTTTTATTTTTTGCACTATAAATAAAAATAGAGCTATAATAAATATCCCTAAAAAATATATAAAACATTTTTTTTCCTCAGTTTAGGACGATACGTATTCTTCTACCTATTTTTGTTTAAAAAAAAAAAGTTATAGCGTTTACCAAATAGGGGATAGTTTTATTGCATTTTTATTAATATTTGTTTTTCTAGTAATGGCGGCGATCAGCAATTTTTATCATGACTGCGACATTATGGCGGACACATCCGACACTTTTGACACTATTTTGGGACCATTGTCATTTTTACAGCGAACAGTGTTATAAAAATGCACTGGTTACTGTAAAAATTACACTGGCAGTGAAGGGGTTAACCAGGAGGGGGTGCTGTAGGGGTTAAGTGTGCCCTAAGGGAGTGATTCTTACTGTGGGTGGGCGTGGCTGGATGTGTGACTACATTTCCAAACTGTCATTCAGAGACACCCCCCTCCCCAAAAATCAGCTTGTGCTGTAACGATTAAAAGCACAGTGATTGGACACAGGAGGCGGGATTTATGATTTCTCCAATCACAAGCAGGGGGGCGGGATTGTGCTTCTCCAGGCATTCCCGGCCAGAACAAGTACTATTTTGGGGGCATCAGATTGGCCCAGGGACACTGTATTGTCCTGGAATGAAGGTCCTTGGGACAGACATGCAAAATGCGGGACTGTCCCGGGCAATCCGGGACACGTGGTCACCCTAGATGTCACTGATCGTCGTTTCCTATAACAGGGAACAGACCATCAGTGACTGACAGGCTCGCTAGCAAGCACTGGGAGAGGTTTGTTTACACTTACCTCTCCCCGTTCTTCCTCTCTGTGACCCGATCGCGGGACACCGGCGGCGATCAGGTCCGCTGTTCCCGCAGCTACTTGCGGCTGGGATCTTAGAGGGGACGTACATGTACGCCCTTGTGCCCAACTGTGCCATTTTCGACATATATCGTCGTGCGGCGGACCTCAAGCAGTTAAGCAAGTAAAAAAGCGAGGGGTATGTTTTTCTATATTTTCTCTGTGATAAAAAAAACATGTGACACACCCCCTGCTACACCCCCTTAAAGGAGAAATCTAAAATAAAAAAGATTGGTTAAATCCACAATTTTTTTTTTTTTTTTTAATCACTATTATTGCTTTATAGTGGCTTTTGACATTTACAAATGCAGCAATTTATATGAACGATTTAGCACTGGAAAACACTTTTTGAAAGATAAAAAGTGCATTTTATATACATCTGTATAGATCAGACCAAAATAAGGGACAACTGAGGGGAATGAGAGACAGAGGGACATTGTTTCAAATCAGGGACAGTCCCTCAAAATAAGGGACAGTCCCTCAAAATCAGGGACAGTTGGGATCTATGGTAGTGGAAGTGTATGATTTTTTTTTTGGAGAATAAGGATATTGTTTAGTATGAGTTTAATGTCTTTCTCAGTGAATGTGTATTGAAAAGACAGAGTGCAGATAACAAGGTGTGACTGAATCCAGTAATACAGCATAAGGTATTTTGGGTACAGCATTGCATAATATGCATAATAATAGCAGAAATCTACAATAGTTTTATTATTTTAAGCATAGGACCTCTGCTGCGCTTAAAGGCTCAATACTGCCACCTACAGGAGATCAGAAGAACACATGGTTTGATAGGGTGAAGTGACATGGGTACTGGAAGGAATTTGGGTATCTTGCTTGGGGATATGAAGGCTCGTTCATTAGCTAAATGACTTTGCAATTTAAATTAAAGCAAAAAGGTAAAATTTGGATGACATATTAGGCTGAAATCTTATTGATATATACAGACAACCACAGGGCCAGTGAACCAGAACACCAGATATTGGGAACAAGCAGAAGGATTTTGGTCATACTCATTTAGAGTCCCCCTTTGAGCTTCTTAGGTGATATATGCTGCAAACAATTTTTTTCTGTATTATTATTATTATGTTTTGTTTTATTTTTTTTTTTGGGGGGGGGGGGGGGGGTGTCAGTATTAAGGACAACTTTGTTTATTTTACATATTTTTTGGGGGGGGGGGGGTTAGGGTGTCAGTATTAAGGACAACTTTGTTTATTTTACTTCATTTTTTTTTGTATTAATGTTTTTTTGTTTGTTTTTTGTGTACATTTGTGTGTGCTTATTTGATAAGTATTTAACACATTTTTTTGTTTGGGGGGGGGGGGGGGGTTAGTATTAAGGAAACTTTATTTTACTTCAGTTTTTTTGGGGGGGGGGGGGTGTTGTCAGTATTAAGGACTACTTTGTTTATTTTACTTCATTTTTTTTGTATTATTTTTGTATTATTTGTGTATTGTTTTTTTTTTTTTGGGGGGGGGGGGTGTCAGTATTAAGGAAACTTTGTTCATTTTACGTAATTTTTTTTGGGGGGGGGGGGGGGGTGTCAGTATTAAGGACAACTTTGTTTATTTTACTTCTTTTTTTTTTTTGGTATTAATTTTATTTATTTATTTTACATTTGCGTGTGCTTATTTGATCAGTATTTAACACATTACTTTTTTTTTTTGTTTGGGGGGGGGGGTAGTTTTTAAGGAAGCTTTATTTATTTTACTTCAGTTTTTTGGGGGAGGGTCAGTATTAAGGAAACTTTATTTATTTTATTTCAGTTTTTTTCGGGGGGGGGGTGGGGGGCTGTCAGTATTAAGTACAACTTGGTTTATTTTACTTCATTTTTTTTGTATTATTTTTGTACATTTGTGGGTGCTCTTTTGATCAGTATTTAACACATTACATTTTATTTGGAGGGGGGGGGGGGGGGGTCAGTATTAAGGAAACTTTATTAATTTTACTTCATTTTTTTGGGGGGGGGGTGTCAGTATTAGGGACAACTTTGTTTATTTTACTTCATTTTTTATTTTTTTGGTATTCATTTTATTTATTTGGGGGGGGGGGGGGGGTTAGTATTAAGGAAACTTTATTTATTTTACTTCATTTTTTTTGGGGGGGGGGGTCAGTATTAAGAACAACTTTGTCTATTTTACTTCATTTTTTTATATTAATGTTATTAGATTAAATAATCTCCTCCTCGGCTTGGCTCGGCTCCTCTCCTCTCCGACGCTGACTATTGACTGACTGCCTGCTGTGCCTGCACACCACAGCTGACTGAGGTAGGTCAGACACACAGTGTGTGTATGTATGTCATTGTCAGTAGGTCACAGTGTGCGTAGATCAGGCAGGTCACTGGTCAGCGTGTGTAGGTCAGGCAGGTCAGTGGTCAGTATATGTAGGTCAGGCAGGTCAGTGTATGTAGGTCAGGCAGGTCAGTGGTCAGTGTATGTAGGTCAGGCAGGTCAATGGTCAGTGTATGTAGGTCAGGCAGATCAGTGTATGTAGGTCAGGCAGATCAGTGTATGTAGGTCAGGCAGACCAGTGTATGTAGGTCAGGCAGATCAGTGTATGTAGGTCAGGCAGACCAGTGTATGTAGGTCAGGCAGATCAGTGTATGTAGGTCAGGCAGATCAGTGTATGTAGGTCAGGCAGACCAGTGTATGTAGGTCAGGCAGATCAGTGTATGTAGGTCAGGCAGACCAGTGTATGTAGGTCAGGCAGACCAGTGTATGTAGGTCAGGCAGATCAGTGTATGTAGGTCAGGCAGATCAGTGTATGTAGGTCAGGCAGATCAGTGTATGTAGGTCAGGCAGATCAGTGTATGTAGGTCAGGCAGACCAGTGTATGTAGGTCAGGCAGACCAGTGTATGTAGGTCAGGCAGATCAGTGTATGTAGGTCAGGCAGATCAGTGTATGTAGGTCAGGCAGGTCAGTAAATGTAGGTCAGTGTATGTAGGTCAGGTAGGTCAGGCAGGTCAGTGTAATGGTCAGTGTCAGGCAGGTGTGTTTACTGGTCAGCATTGATGGGCACTGGTAAGTCACCAGGGGTGAAGCCCCTGGTCTTTTTGCCACCTAGCAATGCCCCTGCTTCACTGATCGGATCCCAGTAAACTGAGGGTTAGCATTGCTGTTCGCCTGGCTGCAGGTTTTTTTGAGATAACAATTTTGCTGAGCAAACAAATTTTCGATGCCCCGTCACGTGTGGAGTTGCAGTTTATTTGTTTGTATTTATCCGGCTCTATAATTCCCGATTCACAGATAGGCAGACACCTACGCACATATTTACCTCCGATTTCTTCTTTTTTTTTATTATTATTTGCCTTTTCGGAAAGCCTGTCCCCAGCGACGCAGCTGCCATTGTTAATATTTATTTTTTTATTGCTGATAAGAAGTGAGGACACAGGTTCTTTTATAGTTCATTTGCTCTGTTATTTTCGAGTGTTTCCTGTCCATCCTACTTAACCGATAATCCCGGCCCTACACTGAGGAGTATTGTCCCCGGCTTGTATCAGCTTCAGTTCCATATATGTCACCGGAGAGAACCGCGAGAAATCCTTCTCAACGTTTGACAAGCTGACCTTTAAACTTACTGGTCTGAAAGGTCGACTTCATCCAAAAATCACTGTTCAGCTTCCAATGGCTGCTGACAGTTTAACCACTTCAGATCCGGAAGGTTTTAGCCCCCTAGATGACCAGGCCATTTTTTTATGCGATACGGCACTGCATTATTTTAACTGACAATTGCGGGATCGTGCGACGCTGTTCACAAATACAATTGACGTCCTTTTTTTCCCACAAATATAACTTTCTTTTGGTGGTATTTGATCACCTCTGCGGTTTTTAATTTTTTTGCGCTGTAAACAAAAAAAAGATCAACAGTTTTGAAAAAAAAAAAATACATTTTTTACTTTCTGCTACAACAATTGTAAAAAAAACGAATTTCTTCATCAATTTAAGCCAATATGTATTCTGCTACATATTTTTGGTAAAAAAAAAATCCCAATAAGTTTAAATTAATTAGATTGCGCAAAAGTCACAGCGTCTACCATTTATAGAATATTTTGTGCTTATTTCTACTAGTAATGGCAGTGATTAGTGACTAAGACCCCTTTCACACTGAATCGTTTTTGCAGCGTTTTAGCGATAAAAATAGCGCTATTAAAGCGCTCATAAAATGCTCTCCATGCATCTCAATGGACCCTTTTACACTGAGTCCTGCAAGCAGCATCTTTGGAGCAGCTTTTGGGCGCTGAAAAAAAAAAACGCTCCAAAAACGCCCCTTTCCATTGAAATGAATTGAAAGTTGGAGGGCTTTCACACTGAGGCGATGCGCTGGCGGGAGAGAAAAAAATCTCCTGCAAACAGCATCTTTGGAGCGGTGAGAGGAGCGGTATGTATACCGTTCCTTTACTGCTCCTACCCATTTAAAACAATGGGAAACCGCGGCAATACCGCCCGCAATGCGCCTCTGCAGAGGCGCATTGAGGGCGGTATTAACCCTTTATCGGCTGCTAGCAGGGGTTAATACCGCATCGCTAGCGGCCAATTCCCACGGCTCCTGCCCCAGTGTGAAAGGGGCCTTAGCGAATAACGCTCGAAAAATGCCCCAGTGTGAATGCCCCAGTGCGACTGTGATATTGCGGCGGACAAATCGGACACTAAGGGGTTGATTTACTAAAAGCAAATAGACTGTGCACTTTGTAAAGTGCAGTTGCTCCAGAGCTTAGTAAATGAGGTAAAGTTTCACTTTACAAAGAACACCCAATCACATGCAAGGAAAAAAAATATATTTTTACTTGCACATGATTGGATGATGGAAGTCAGCTGAGCTTCTGCTCATTTACTAAGCTCTGGAGCAACTGCACATGCAGAGTGCAACTGCCCTTTACAATGTGCAAAGTCTATTTGCCTTTAGTAAATCAACCCCAGGGCCAATGACTAATACAATGATCGGGGCTAAAAAATATGCACTGTCACTGTGCTAATGACACTGGCAAGAGAAGAATAATTGTTACCCCAGCTCCACTGCCTATATAAAAGTCCACCAACTGTGATCTGGTCCTCTAGCCAGGACGTTCAGGCTCTACAAATATGATACTTAAATCAGGAAGGCTGGCAATTAGTTTTATTAGTTACATGGGTACACGGGTACAGGCTATAAGCTGACGCGTTTCGGCTTAGACGTCTTCATCAAAGCTAATGACACTGGCAGGAAAGGTGAATTCTGACTAAGGACTAGTAATTTTGGACTTTAAAGGCACACGATAATTATGATAAGAAACTAGATAATGTATTTTATAGAGACGTCATAAAAAACAGTTACAAATATAAAATCAAAGAAATTAAATCAATAACTGGTCCACACAGGTTATCAAAATCATAATGCAATTCTATCATAAAAGACTAGAAAAGGAGTACAATCAACAGTTAACTGTGAAATTTGTAACCAGGCGGTGGGTCCAGAGGAAGGGATTAACATCAGGGGCGATCAAAAGAGTGTGTTCTCTGGGAGTGCTTGCTAACTGTGGGGGGATATGCTTTGACTGGGGGAATTTAGAGACCTGTGTTCCTGCTTAGCAGGAACACAGAATCAGCACATTCCCCTCTCTTGAACAATCGGTGGGTGCCGGTGGACATCGCGTCTGCCGGACTTACTGATTGGCTTCTGCTGTGTCCAATTATAACGGGAGTGAGTCGGCGGCGGTTTGTACGTGCGCCCCAGGTTTCGCTGTAATGTGCTCAGGTGAGCGTATTCACACATACAGACGTTGGTGGAACGCCATTGGCGCAAACACCTTTTCATGGACACAACAGATTTGCAAGCTCCTTTTAAGGATGTTCATTTATGCCTCAGCAAGGGACTGGCCACTTCTTGTCGACTGCATTAAATGACTCAGAGTGGACAGATCTGCGTACATGGAAACTGTAGTATAACTTTACGAAAATTTTGGTTATCTGATCCATGATTTAGTATGGTTTGCAACAATGGCAGTGGTTTGGTTTGCACATGGCTTTGTGCCGAGCCATGCTTTCTGATTCCTTTGTCTCACGGAGTATGGCCCGGCACCCAGCCGTTTGCACACCTCACTACTAGCATTATTTGAATCACATGTCTGTGATTGGTTCTTTTGAAAGTATACAAAAATGTCTGATTGGATGTTTTGTGAAGCCACCACCTTCTTTGTTACTCTTGTTGACACTATAAATAAATGGAGCAGGCTGCTCCTGATCATAGATGACTGGGAGCTATGGATGAGAACAAGCTGGTTTGATGGTCTTGGTTACTGAATGAATGGGAGGAAATATATGGTGAGTGAACTATTAGCTTTAAAGGGGTGGTCCTGCCGCAATTTTTTTTTTTTAAAGTCAGCAGCTACTAACAGTGTAGCTGCTGACTTTAAATAAGGACACTTACCTTGTCCTACTTGCCCACGCTGATGGCCCCCCCGATGCCGATCCCACGATCGATCCAGGTCCCGCGCCGCCATTCACACTATGGGAAACAGGCAGTGAAGCCGTACGGCTTCACTGCCCATTTCCTACTGCGCCTGCGTGAGTCTTACGCTGGCTTGTGAATGGGCGGCTACTCTGAGAACACACACAGTTCCCAGAAAGCAGCGCGCCCCATTCACAAGCAGAAGAAGCAGAAGAAAAGACACTGCGGTGTGGAAGAGGCAGATTACGGACTTCCGCATAGCAACAGGTATTTCGGGTGAGTATTTTTTATTTTTTTTTCACTTTTTTTTTATTATTTTTTTTTAAACAATATGGGCAAATGTTGTTTTCCTGGGTGGAACTCCGCTTTAAAGATAGGTTATTTCACTAAGACGAAATAGATGACTATTAGGCCGCGTACACATGAGGAGACATGTCCACTGAAACTGGTCTGCAGACCAGTTTCCGCGGACATGTTCAATCGTGTGTACGGCCTAGCGGACAGGTTTCCAGCGGACAAAAGTTTCTAAGCATGCTTAGAAACTTGTCTGCTGGAAACCTGTCTGTCGGACATGTCTGATGGTTAGTACGCCCAACCATTGGACCGAAATCCCGAATTGATTCGACGCATGCGTGGAAGCATTGCACTTCCTTGTTTGAGCACATCGGTGTCTTCTACGTCACCGCGTTCTCTGTCCACAGGGATTTTGGTCTGATGGTGTGTACACACATCAGACCAAAAGATCCCCGGAGACATGTCCGATGAAAACGGTCCGTCGGACCTGTCTCCTCGTGTGTACAGGGCTTTAGAGGCAAGATATCTGTCTGTCTGCTCTGCAACAGCCAAATTTCTCTGACATCACATACCAGGTAAGTGATCTGGCGCAGTAAATCTATGGCGGGCAGTTTCTAAGTGGTTAAGGAGAATGTTTTATATTAAAGCGGTAGCAAAAAATAATTATCCTGCAAAGCAATGTCATATTGTGCTTGTATGCATCACAGCGATGTCGGCCCCCCCAAGTGAAGCGGCTTCACTGCCCGTTTCTTACTGCGCATGCGCGATTTGCGATGAATGATTGGCTGTTCGCTGGGATACACACAGTTCCCAGAAGACAGCGAGGCCCATTCCCCAGAAGACAACGTGAGGAGGACGACCAGCCGCGGACTAGCAAGAGGCAGATTAGGAAGATCGTCTAGCAACCGTCATTTCTGGTAAGTAGAATTTTTTTCTTTATTTTTGAGCATTTTTATGTAATTTTTTTTCTTTTTAGGGTGGACCTCCGTTTTAATGTCACGTTAACAATTATCTGTTAACCTAACACTTAACATCAGGGCTGATCCTAGGGTCACAGACGCCTGGGTGCAGAAATATTTCTAGCGCCCCCACATGGGCGTGGTCATCTTACTAACTCCTCCCCTTTACAAATGTTTCTATGGCTATGACTCAAACACAGAGATGCTCCCCTAAGAAGTCTTCATTAGTTTCCCCCATCAGAGCCCCCCAGCAGGTGTCCCCCATCAGAGCCCCCCTAACTCCTCCCCTTTACAAATTTTTCTATGGCTACGACTCAAACACAGAGATGCTCCCCTAAGAAGTCTTCATTAGTTTCCCCCATCAGAGCCCCCCGAGCAGGTGTCCCCCATCAGAGCCCCCCAGCAGGTGTCCCCCATCAGAGCCTCCCTCCCCCACATCAGGTGTCCCCATAGGTCAGTACTTGTCCAATAGATCCCTGTAGCTCGGGCGCACTGGGAGCAGAAGCACATTACAGGGGGCGGGGCATACGTGGCATCTTTGGTTACTTGGAAGGTGGCACTCAGAGAGCATTTCTGGGTGTGCATGGGATGATTGGCAGCCGTTCCGGCCAACCCAGAAGCCTCTCATCACACCACCTATGGGAGAAGAGCCGACACTCGCAGAGGGGGCGGGGCAGACAGAAGACTGCTCCATGGACACCGGACAGAATAAATTAGTGGAGCCTAGTGCCGGAACATGTTCCGGTACTAGGCTCCACTGTGGTACCCAGCCCGGATTCTGGGGACAGCGGGAGGTATGCGTTCTTGTCAGTTGCCAGCGGAGAGAGCAAGTGGGATGGGGAACTGCAGCACCCGCTACATGCGCTTCACCTCTGGACACAGACAAGGAGGAGGAAATGGAGCAATTTGGAGCTTCAGGCCCCCACCTCTGCGGCGCCTGGGTGCGGAGCACCCCGTGCACTCTGCCTAGGATTGGCCCTGCATTGACTCTAACCTTAATGCTTATCCCCTAAATTATAATCTCAGCCTTAGTCCATAACCTAACCCCCTGAAATCCATATTTAACACATGAGGCTGATTCAGGGAACCTTTGATTTCCATTTAGTATAAACAGTTATGTGAATGCTGACAGGTCCTCTTTTTTTATATGTATAGAAACCTGTGAACGGATGTTTTAAATGCCAAACAATCCTTTTATTTTTTTTATACACGCATGCAATCACGTAGACATGTATATATAGAGACAACAAGTCTGTGTGCATACCTTAAGCTCCAGGTATGTATTTATAACAGGAATTTATAGTATACATAATACATATTATTGGAGTTTTAGGGGTCAACAGTCAACTGGGCAAAAGTGACTGATAGATCATAAATAGCAATTATACAACATCCATTAGAGGTATCTAATCGGCTTTAATAGAGAAATATCATATATTTTCTGTGAGCATATTTTTTGAATTTTTTTTGATTAGTGGATTAGCTATTATAATAATTTTCCCTCTCTGCTTAGGAACAATTAAAGCTGTATTGACTTCTGTTCAACCACAGTGACCATACACAGATTAAAATTCAACTGGTCCCCACTGAACTGGTCAAATTTCAATGGCCAGCTTAACTTCTTACCGCCTGCCCACAGTAGTTATGGGGTGCCACCCCGCTGGATCACATACATGTGCATCTGCGGGGACTTCTGTGTTTGCGGGCGGCAAGCGCGCATGCCCGCTGCTGATAGTGCTGTATCCAACCAACAGGGCCGGATCTAGCCTGTTTGATGTGGGGGTGCAATAAAAAATGTCAGTGGTCACCGCTGGAAGGGCAGAGGACATGGATGACAGCTGGCAAGAGAGAGGACAGGGGTCACTGCTGGCAGAAGAGAGGACATGGGTTACCGCTGGCAGGAGAGAGGACAGGGGTCACCGCTGGCAGGAGAGAGGACAGGGGTCACCACTGGCAGGAGAAAGGACAGGGGTCACCACTGGTAGGAGAGAGGGCAGGGGTCATCGCTGGCAAGAAAGAGGGCAGGGGTCACCGCTGGCAGGAGAGAGGACAGGGGTCACTGCTGGCAGGAGAGAGGACAGGGGTCACCACTGGCAGGAGAGAGGAGAGGGGTCACCACTGGCAGGAGAGAGGACAGGGGTCACTGCTGGAAGGAGAGAGGACAGGGGTCACTGCTGGAAGAAGAGAGGACAAGGGTCACTGCTGGAAGAGAACAGGGGTCACTGCTGGAATGATAGAGGGCAGGGGTTTCTGCTGGCAGGAACGAGGACAGGGGTCATCACTGGCAAGAGAGAGGGCAGGTGTCATCACTGGCAGGAAAAGGGGCAGGGATCACTGCTGAAAGAAAAAAGAGGGCAGGAGTCACCTTTGGAAGGACAGGGGAGAGGGGACAGGGGACACCGCTGGCAGGATAGAGGACATGTGTCATCACTGGCAGGAAAAAGGGCAGAGATCACTGCTGAAAGGAAAAAGAGGACAGGGGTCACCTCTGGATGGGGTGACTGCTGGAATGATAGAGGACAGGGTGTCACTGCTGGAAGTAGAGAGGACAGGGGTCACTGCTGGAAGGAGAGAGGACAGGGGTCACTGATGGAAGAGGACAGGGGTCACTGGTGGAAGCGGACAGGGGTCACTGGTGGAAGCGGACAGGGGTCACTGGTGGAAAAGGACAGGGGTCACTGGTGGAAGAGGACATGGGTTACTGGTGTTAGAGGACAGGGGTCACTGCTGGAAGGACTGAGGACAAGGGTCACTGCTGGAAGAGGACAGGGGTCACTGCTGGAAGAGGACAGGGGTCACCACTGGAAGAACAGAGGACAGGGGTCACCACTGGAAGGACAGGGGTCACCACTGGAAGGAGAGAGGACAGGAGTCACTGCTGGAAGGAGAGAGGACAGAGGTGACTGCTGGCAAGAGAGAGGACATGGGTGACTGCTGGCAGGAGAGAGGACAGGGGTGACTGCTGAGAGGAGAGAGGACAGGGGTGACTGCTGGCAGGGCAATTAGCATAGTTGAACCAGTGGCTCCCTGCTGCTTGCTAAGAGGCCGAACCAGCTGCCATTCCAGGCATCTGGGTAGATGGCGGAAAAGTCTGTTTTTTTCCCAAGTCAGAACGAACTGCACTACTGTGATCCAGCTAAAAAACTATATTCCTAATTTAAAGTAAAACCCCACTTTAATGTCATATTTCCTGATTTTTTTTTTACAACTGTTGGCATTTAAACATATACTGTATAACTATGATTTTTACAAGTCACTCTTTCTCCAATGTAAACTTTTTATAGGTTCGTTGCTCCCTCAACAGGTATGTAGGTGGAGGTGCAGTATGGTGGAGCAGAAATAACACACAGTCCAAGGGCAATTAAAGAACTTGTATTGAAATAATGCAAAGGCAGTTCAAAATTAACCTGATGGGAAGGCAACCCAGCTGGGAACATTCACAGGTCCAACAGCATGCACAGAGCAGGTTGCAGCCAAACTGACAATGCCTGTTGGGAGGGGCAGAATGCGGCCTGGCCATCTTGTGTCCAAGATGGACAAGATGGTATCCAGAGAAGATGCTATGCTTTTCCTCCTCATCAGGAACCTTTCCCTGCCACTAGTTCTGTCCCTAACAGGCGGACTAGCTGCCCCTACTCTACCCACTCGCAAAATGTACGCCAAACCCGGAAACCACGCCCTTAAACGGGCCCTGCCTGAGCCAAGATGGCTACTAGAGTCACATGGGGTGGTAGTATCCATTGGGATAGCTTCCCCAAAGAGCCAAGAAACCATAAAAGAAACCTTGTTAATGACTTCCTCTCCAACTGCAGTGCCCCTAGGGAAGAGTGCCACCTGCAGTGGAGAAAGGATATGGAGATAATATGGGACTTTGTGTGTATCTCCTTGGGTATAATACAGGCAAAACAAGACTATATCTAAAAATATAACATTTTATTAGAAAAATCAGTTAAAAACATCCCAATAGGTTGGCTATTAAGGACAGTGCGTTTTCTGTCCTTAAGATTTGTTTGTTAAGACCGACGCGTTTTGCAGGGCAGTCCCACTTTATCAGGGCCTTGGATCTTATTATGGAACAATGAAAGTCACTCAGTGGTAAAAAGCCTGCCAGGTCTGTGGGGAGGCCAACTAAAATCCCTTAAAATGCTCCACATCCAGGGTAGGGAATAGTAAATATTTCCAAAGCTCATAAATGAAGGGGGGGGGGTTGTATTCTCACATGTCAGCCCTTCTTTTTGTGAAATGCTCGACACAGCAGGAAGAGAATCAGAAAACTCAGGCTTGGACTTTGACATTAATCTCCTTGACAATACATCTTTTTGTTGGACACAAGAGAATACAAAGCCCCCAATTTAGGAAGCTTTGGAAATATTTGCTTATACCTGATGACGCGAATGCCTTTGCGAAAACATGTAGAGGCTGCTGGAACCCCACGCGACACCCCGCCAATCGCAGGAGAGGCATACACTGCTGGAGAAGCTGGGTGTCGGCATATAGGCACATGAATATGTGAGTGCAATAGTCTTTGTATTTTTTTATTTAATATACACGTTTTTATCTACTACGCTATGATGGCCACTTATTTCCTATGAGTATTTATAGAGGAAAAGAGGCTATAATAATGCACCCATCTGGGAAAGGCGGCCATTGCAGAAGGTGGTGGGATAATCACGGAGGTGGTGAACACAACTGCACCTGATATCCTCATAGGAGGAACACCAAGCTCTTTGAAAAAGTTGATCACTCACTGGGACTATTCATAATAGCAGAGGAAAGGAAGGGGGCCTACATAGGGGTTTCCCCTTTTTTTCCCTTTTTGTCTTCTTTGTATATTTCACACATTATTTATTTCCAACGTTTTGTGATATTTGATGTTTGGTTTTGAGATTTATAACGTTTAGAGTTTCACTGATATAAATGGAGTAGCTTATATAGGTAGAACATAACTGGTAATTTATACCAGTAAGCACTTGCACTTTTGCCCCTTTGGGGGGAATATCTGCACAGGTCACCTATTTAAAGCACAGGGTTTTTTTTTGTTTGTTTGTCTAATTTACGCATTTTTTGAGTATATATATACACATTTGTACATTCACATGTACACATAGTGGGATGCACAAATAATTTTTTGTAATACATGCACATAGTTATGCCGCACAAGATAACGCTTTTTTAGGGTTATAAAGATAGGTTACCCGCCAGTTGTGGGTTTAATTAATAGGTTAGCGCAATCCACTTACTGTTTAAAGAAATTTGAGGGCCCATTAATGCACCAAGACTTATTACGCGTTTAATGATAAGTTTGCACTGTGTTAAAAAACACTTTCTGTGTTGATTCTTTAGGCTAGGTTTAGGTGTGCAGTTGGGAGGTATTAAAATACTGTATTTTTTGCCGTATAAGACGCACTTTTTCTTCCCCAAAACTGGGGGGGAAGATGGTGCATCTTATATGACAAATACACATTTTGCCTGCACTAAAACTGCCCATAACTTTGTGCAGTGCTTGCTCGCAGTCCTCTTTTTATGCTGTGTGTGCTGCAGGCTGGATTTGTGGCATGTACTGCGGGCTGTGGAGACTTCTCTGACCCTCCCTGCATGGCCAGGCTGTGTGTGTTTTCGGGCTTCCCTCTCCCTCCTATTATAGCATGCCTTGTCCCCCCCTCCCGACAGTCTAACCACGTGCTGCCTGGGCACCATGTCAACGCTCTGCTGAGCTTACCGATACCTTTCCCTCCATTGGTGCAGGCTGTGCCTCCTCATGTCTCCCCAGGCAGTCTCACTCCTTGCTGGGCAGTGTGGGCACAATTGCGCCGCTTCTGTGCATATCTCCCGGGTACTGTATCAATCTTTGCTGCCCTGAAATGTCCGCACGTCTGCCCTTCCTGCTCCATACGTTCCACCTCCTCCCGCCAATGTTTACTGCATGCTGTCCGTGCTCTGCTCCGCCCCGCTCCTACTTGATTTGATGCCTGTGACAATGACTGCGTGGATCTGTCCTTCCTCATTTTATTAGCAGCGAAGAAGAGGAATTATTGGGGTTCCAATAAAAACATTACAGCCTTATTTTTGTTATTTTCACTGTTTACTGACTTTACTGACGGTTAATGAGAGTAAAGATAGTTCCTAATATGTTACATGGTTGACACAAAATTGTTCTTAAACTGCTTAAACTGTATACAGTCGATATATATATTTTACTACGGTATTTGGTTCAGAATCTTTTTTTTTCTAGATATTCCTCCTTTAAAATTTGGTGCGTCTTATATTCCGGAGCGTCTTATATGGTGAAAAATACGGGTACATGGTTGAGCTGCGTTTTTATTGCTTCACAGCCACCCCCCTTAGGTAGCAATAGGCAGCGGAACAAGGTATTTACATGTCACCATCGTGATAATTTGCTTCGGCAAAATCTACATGTAGCACTACCCCCGAAAGAGCTGCTGGTTTAGATTTGGGCCTGCTGTTACCTCATGCCCTGTACACACGATCGGTTCATCCGATGAAAACGGTCTGATGGATTTTTTCATCAGATATCCGATGAAGCTGACTTTCATCAGTGGTGCCTACACATCATCAGTTAAAAAAACAATCTTGTCAGAACGCGGTGACGTAAAACACAACAACGTGCTAAGAAAAATTAAGTTCAATGCTTCCGAGCATGCTTCGACTTGATTCTGAGCATACGTGGATTTTTAACAGATGATCATTTTTTTCTATTGGTTTTTTAACCATCAGATAATTTTAAAACAAGTTCCTAGTTTTTTCACCGAGGGATAAAAAAACGATAGGGCCCACACACGATTGGTTTGTCTGATGAAAACGGTCCCATTTTTATCAGACGAACCGATCGTGTGTATGCGGCATTACTGTTCCATATGCTCGCCTCAGGGGTTCTCCTTGGAAAGTTGTCCACAAAAAATGTCTGCACCAAACACAAAATCTCTTTCAAGGTTTTATTGAACAAAGTTCTCCAACAGAGGGGTAGAGGGATGGGGGGAGACTCAGGTACCTTTGCTTTGCGGATCACGGGTACAACTTAGCTCCAGAGGATTAATTCAGTTCCACTGGATTTCAGCAACCACCAGATAAGCCTGCTCTCACTCACATAGCAGCTGGTGTGAAGCTCGTCAAAGTCTCTGCCACAGACTTGATGTGTTGTCAGGCCGTCCCACGATCTTCTACCACAAGATTGTGTAACCACTCACACACTTTGTATAGTTCCAATAAAGCACACAACTCACAGTGCCAAGAATCCTTTAGCCAGACCGGCAGCACAGTGAGGTAAATTTGCCAGAATACATCCTTCAATTGAATCCCACTGGTTCAGCTTCCTCCCGTAGGTAAGGTAGCGAAGAACCATCCCTGGATCAGTAGGGCCCAGAAACTCCTGGTCCTACTCTCAGTTGCGAGGCCTCGGACCAGCCGGCCCCGAGGCTACAAAACAGCTCACACATCCCTGAGGCTAGGAGGGCCATCAGGTCAGGATCGGAAGACCCCTCCAAAACGGCGTCTGTTCCTTAAGTACCCCTCCCCAGAATGCACAGCTGGTTGATCACGCCCCCTGAGCTGCTTCTGGAAAAAAAATACCCAATGCATCCAGCCTACTGCCTTTCCAACCTTGACCTGTGGTAACAGCGACACCCACCGTCAAGGGGAAAATTGTGCAACCCAGCTGAACTGAAACAGAACCAACAATTTAGCATAATCCTTCTGAGCTAAACTACAGCTCAGACAACTAAAACTAAACTAAACTAAAATTTAACACATGGCGCATACTCAATAAGCGCTACATAAACAAGGTGTAGTGATCTGTTGGCAGCAAGCCCACTAAACCCAAAACATCCAGGTGAATGGGGAAGGACTGCAAACACCCGTGGTGCATTTGTCAGCAAAAATAAGGTAAAACCCAGCAGTGAATAGGTGTTACATCGCCTCCTCACCACCTGTCAATCCCCTCTGAAGTGTAATACAAAATTGGATCGGGCTTCAGAAGAGAAGTAGATTTAGATGCACTTCTAAGGCCTCGTACACATGACCGAGTTTCGAGTTCCTTGTCAGGCTTGTCGAGAATCTTGTCGAGAATCTTGTCAAGCTTTCTTTGCGTACACTAGGGATGAGCTTCGCGTTCGATGCGAACACATGTTCGCATCGAACATTGCCCGTTCGATCGTTCGTCGAAAACGAACAAAACGGTGGTTCGTCAAGTTGCGCGCAAGGCCAAATTCGAATGACGCGCAACTCGGCCCATAATTCACTGCGGCGTTGCGCGCTGATGATTGGCCAAGCATGCACCATGACCCCGCATGCTTGGCCAATCACAGCGCCCAAAAAACGAAGAGACCTAATTGGCCAAAGCCTGGGTGCTTTGGCCAATTAGGGCTCAGGGCTTTAGCACACGCCCCACACTATAAAAGGCCGCCTCCCGGGCGGCCTCTTGTAGTGTGTTCCGGCTTGCCTAAGGCGGCGTACACACGATCGGATATATCCGATGAAAACGGTCCGCGGACCATTTCCATCGGATATGTCCGATCGGGAGTTTGATCCGATGGCGTGTACACACCATCGGATCAAATTCCCCGCCGCCGGAAGGCGCGGTGACGTGGCGGTGACGCGGCGGTGACGTTGACGCCGCCGCGTCACCGCAACGTCACCGCACCAGGAAGTAAAACACTTCCGCGCATGCGCCGAATCCATTCGGCAGCGGCGCGGCGGCGGTGGGGGCCGACATGTCTGCTGGTAAGTGTACTAACCAGCCGACATGTCGGGCGGCCAGATCCCCACCGGATAGATTTCAAAGCATGCTTTGAAATCTGTCGGGTGGAGAAATCTGTCCGCTAGCCCATACACACGAGCGGAGATGTCTGCTGAAACGGTCCATCGGACCGTTTTCAGCGGACATATCCCCTCGTGTGTACGCGGCCTTACAGTTAGACAGACAGTGAGTTAGAGAGAGATAGATAGAGACACAGTGGGCCAGATTCTCGTAGATTTGCGCATATTTATGCAGGCGTAGCGCATCTCAGATGCGCTACGCCGAGGCAATTTAGAGAGACAAGTCCCGTATTCCCGGACCACGTGCGTCCTACGTTGCGCAAGCGCAACGTAAATGTGTCGGCGTAAGCCTGCGCAAGTGAAGGTAGGAGTGAGGTGGGCGTGATCCATTCAAATGAAGCGTGACCCCATGCAAATGAATTGTGGAATGAACGGAGCATGCGCCGCACGTGCCCCGCCCCTCTGCGCATGCGCAAAACAACATCGTGCGTAATCCGCCCTGAGAAGGGCCGGCCCAGAGCATAAAAACGTCAGCACATGCGCCCGTCGTGCGCAACGTTGCACGATTTCTTGGTTTGGTGGAGGGTGTCTGCTTCTCTACTTTATCATGTCTGCTTCCAAGAAGGAGAGACGTAAGATAAACTTTTCACCAGATGAGAGGGCAATCGTGGTTGCTGCCCTAGAAAAATACTATTCTCGGCTCCATGGTGCGGATAGTGGCGCACCAGTAAATCTAAGAGGGATGAGATCCTCATGCGAATCGCTGCACAGGTCAATGCCCTCTCCCATAAGGTTAGGACCCCCAAGGACATTCTTAAAAAAATGAATGATCTGCGGCGTCTTGTGAAGGGCAAGCTGGCTACGATCGCTCGGCATGCCAGGGGCACGGGAGGGGGACCACCCTGTCCCACCAGGCTGACTGAGGAGGAGAAAGTGGTCGCCCGCTGCCTTCAGAGGGAGCAGGTGGAGGGGGTCGGGGGCTACGACACCGGTGAGCCGGCCTTGAGGACAGGTAAGTGTGTTTTATCTACTGTGTAGCATGTATGGGGGGGGGGGGACATGTGACAAGTGTGTGGGTCCACCAACATGTGAATGTTTTGTGTCATCCACAGATGTGCAGGAGGGAGGTAGGCCATCCGATGCTGCCAGTGGCTGCCCTAGATCAGCCCCTGAGCATCCTGTTCCTCTGGATGACCCCCTTGGAACCCCAGAGGCCTTGGTGGAGGGAAATGGACATTCCTCAGCGCTGGAGGTGGTTGAGGAGGAGGAGATCCATACGGACCAGGAGGTCGTTCTTTATTTAGATGACTCCCATATCTTGGCAAGACCATCTCAAACACCAACCCCCATCTTCTCCAGCCCCTCAGGATTCACCCCCAACCTCTCCAGTCCCTCCTGTTCCATCCCCCTCATCTTCAGCCCCTCAAGATTCTCACCCTATGCAAGGTCCCCTGGCACTCCTGTCCCCAGGAAGGCGACACGAAAAACCAGGGGTGTGCCCGAGATCCTGAAAGAAAACCTGGCCAGACAGCAGGACGAACAATACCGGCATATGGGCGAAGTCATGGTGGAGTTGAGGCGCCTAGCTGCCAGCCTGGCCTCCTCGGGTCCATTACCGGATGCGCTGCAGGATGTGGTTGGAAACAGTGCAGCAACAGTCACCAGCCTCGGGGGGCTGCAGGCAACAACGGCTGAACTTGTGGGGGAGGTTAAGGGCCTAAGAAATGATCTACAGGCCCAGACAGCTTCCCTGGAGGCCCACACAGCTTCCCTGAAGGCTGTGCTAACGCGCATAGCGGTGGCATTGGAGGGCCGACAGGCAGCCAGGGAGGGACCTGGGGATGCTCCCCAACCAGATGCCCCACCCCCCCAACCAGATGCCCCACCCCCCAACTGAGGCTCCCCCCAGGCAACTGAGGGCCAGGAGCTTGGGCACCAGGCGTAGCCCGCGCCGGGGCAAGTGATTTTTATTTTTATATATTGCTCTGGTTAAGAGCCTCTCTTTGATTTTTATATATTGCTCTGGTTAAGAGCCTCTCTTTGATTTTTATATATTGCTCTGGTTAAGAGCCTCTCTTTGATTTTTATATATTGCTCTGGTTAGCTCTGCTCTGCAGCCTACAGTGTGAATGGTGTGTGAATGTGTGGGGGTGGCACTCCTGACAGTAAGGGGTGTCACCCTCGGTCGTTGGGGATAAGTTCTCCCCACGCCCGTGTGAATGGTGTATGAATGGACAGCAACATCATTGGGGCCTTGACGCGGCGTTGCTGCTCCCAAGTCCTCATGTTGGACTTGGGCTAATCCAATGTGATGTGGATGTGGTGTGTGTGATCTAGGGACCACAGTGGTGTGCATGCGTGCATTGTCCATGTGCCATGATTAATGTGTGTGTTTAACGTTCAAAGATTTGTTCCACGAGGCATCTCCTGACTGCTGTACCATCAGCAGACTGGGTCTCCTCTGGCAGGGGGGGGGGATGTGTGGTTGGGGGGTCAGGTCATCACATATGTCAATCTCCAGGCCCTTTCTCACAGCGTAGTTGTGCAGCATGCAACATGCAACGATGATATGACACACAAAGTTGGGGGAATACAACAGGGCCCCCCCGGACTTATCCAGGCATCGGAAACGGGACTTGAGGAGGCCAAATGTGCACTCCACCACTGCACAGGTACGTATGTGTGCCGCATTGTATTTTCTCTCTCCTCTGGTTTGGGGGTTCCGGAATGGAGTCATGAGATGGGGCCCAAGTGCATATACCACGTCACCTGGAAGGGAAAATACAGGAGGATGTTAGCCATGTATGTGCCCCTTGTGATGTCAGCATCATGGGGAGGAGGGACAGTCATGCCTGCCACCCATGTCACTCACCAACCAACCAGCTGTCCCCATACACGTTCTGTTCAAATTCTGCTGGGATGGGGCTTTGACGGTATATGTAGCTGTCGTGGCTGGATCCGGGGTGTTTGGCACGGACGTGCCATATGAGGTATTTGGCATCGACTATCACCTGTACGTTGATGGAATGCCAGTGCTTGCGATTGCGATATATGTGCTCTGTGGCAAGGGGGGGCCGTAGTGCCACATGTGTGCAATCAATGGCCCCGATGGTGCGTGGCAATCCGTCAATTAGGCAGAAATCACGCATTGCCCTCTGTCGCAGATGTTCCTGGGTTGGTCTCATGATTTGGTTGGCCATGCGTCTGAGGATTGCGGGGACAACCTGGTGCACACATCTGCTCATGCTGGTCTGTGACATCCCTGCCACCGCTTCACTTGTACGCTGAAAAAATCCAGTGGCAAGGAAATGGAGTGTTGCCAGTACCTTGACCAGTGGCTGCAGTGCATGTGACCTGTGTGTCTTGCTGGTGATGTCCTCTTGCAGGGTTGTGGTTATTTCCAGGATGGCAGCAGGGGTGAATCTGAAGAGGCGATACACCTCCAAATCACCCATGCCAAAGAGGCTAATGCGCGTTCGGTATATCCTCTGCCGTGCCCTCTCACGTGCCCTCCTCCTCCTTCTACGTGCCTCTTCCTCTACCTCTTTCTCTGCACACACTAGTAGTGCTAAGACCAGGCCTGCCCCTGGCATGTTGGCATACGAATGTGTTGTCCTAAGTGTGATTGCTCAGCTCGTCAGGAATGGTACTGCTGTAGTTGCTCTCCAGCTGACATGCACACGTCTGGAGCAAAGCTACCCCTGCTTTATGAGGGGTAACTTTAGGCAAGCCATTCGTCTTACGCGCACCGCGCGTAGCCTTCGCCGATCACGCGTAGTTTCGGGAATCAGCGCATCTCCCTCATTTGCATATTTGAATACAAAATCAATGGGAGCGCACGATGTTTTGCCCGCGTAAATATGCGTTTGCGCTGCGCAATCGCAGAATAGCTAGTACAGGCAGGAAAAGCCTTCTTTCTGGCGTATCTGGTTCTGTGGCTGCGGTGCATAGATACGGCAGGGCATATTTGCTTTTACGCCGCGCATCTCCATATACGCCAGCGTAAGTTGTTTGAGAATCTGGCCCAGTGTCTTTTCAGATAGATAGATAAATAGATAGATAGATAGATAGATAGATAGATAGATAGATAGATAGATAGATAGATAGATAGATAGATAGATAGATAGATAGATAGAGAGAGTAGGAAGGCTAGTAGTCAGTATAGTTGATTTTACAGTGTGTAGAGAATATATATACATCCTTAGGAGTTGTACATATATTTATACACTGTATAGCTTAACTAGATCTGCTATTAGTTTTTGTTAGGCAGGAGATTGTGCTGTGCTATACGTTTGCTGTGTCTTTGCCCATAAAGACAGGCGATCATACTGCACGTTGCATGTTTGCTGTGTCTTTGCCCATAAAGACAGGCGATCATACTGCACGTTGCACGTTTGCTGTGTTTTTTGCCCATAAAGACAAGCGATCATACTGCACGTTGCACGTTTGCGGTGTTTTTTGCTCATAAAGACAGGCGATCATACTGCACGTTTCACGTTTGCGGTGTGTTTGGCCATAAAGACAGGCGATCATACTGCACGTTTCACGTTTGCGATGTTTTTTGCCATAAACACAGTAGATCATACTGCACGTTGCACGTTTGCTGTGTTTGTTGCCCATAAAGACAGGCGATCATACTGCACGTTTTACACTTGCGGTGTTTTTTGCCCATAAAGACATGCGATCATACTGCACATTTCACGTTTGCGGTGTTTTTTGCCTATAAAGACAGGCGATCATACTGCACGTTGCACGTTTGCGGTGTTTTTTGCCCATAAAGACAGGCGATCATACTGCACGTTTCACATTTGCAGTGTTTTTTGCCTATAAAGACAGGCAATCATACTGCACGTTTCACGTTTGCGGTGTTTTTTGCCTATAAATACAGGCGATCATACTGCACGTTGGCGGTGTTTTTTGCCCATAAAGATAGGCGATCATACTGCACGTTGCACGTTTGCGGTGGTTGTTTGCCCATAAAGACAGGCGATCATACTGCACGTTTCACGTTTGCGGTGTGTTTGGCCATAAACACAGTAGATCATACTGCACGTTGCACGTTTGCTGTGTTTGTTGCCCATAAAGACAGGCGATCATACTGCACGTTGCACGTTTGCGGTGTTTTTTGCCCATAAAGACAGACAGGCGATCATACTGCACGTTGCACGTTTGCTGTGTTTTTTGCCCATAAAGTCAGACAGGCGATCATACTGCACGTTGCACGTTTGCAGTGTTTTTTGCCCATAAAGACAGGCGATCATACTGCACGTTGCACGTTTGCGGTGTTTTTTACCCATAAAGACAGGCGAGCATACTGCACGTTTGCGGTGTTTTTTGCCCATAAAGACAGGCGATCATACTGCACGTTTCACTTTTGCGGTGTGTTTGGCCATAAAGACAGACAGGCGATCATACTGCACGTTTCACGTTTGCGGTGTTTTTTGCCCATAAAGACAGGCGATCATACTGCACGTTTCACTTTTGCGGTGTGTTTGGCCATAAACACAGTATATCATACTGCACGTTGCACGTTTGCTGTGTTTGTTGCCCATAAAGACAGGCGATCATACTGCACGTTGCACGTTTGCGTTGTTTTGCTCAGTTGATCTTACTATAAGTTTGCTGTGTTTTTGCCCATAAACTCAGTTGATCCTACTATACCTTTGCTGTTTATTTCTGATTTTGTCCTGTGCAGGCTATTAAAATGTCTGGAAGGACAACAAAGAAAGGCAGAGCGTCACGAGGGCAAGCAGGCTCTGCATCTAGAGGCAACACTGGTGGTGGACGAGGTGCATCCTCTTCAGCACGTGGCCGCTCATCCTTATTTTCGGGAGCTGGCCATGTTGAGCCTCAACATGCAGACCAAATAGTAGATTGGATGACCAAGCCGTCCTCATCCTCCTCATCCTCTCTCACACAGACTGATCATAGTTTGTCTGGCAAAGCAGCTGCCAAGGCTTTCTCTTCCCTCTGTACCATGGCATCACACAATCCTTCCCTAGTCCCACTGTGTCCTCCTGAGGAGTCCCCCGAACTGTTTCAACACAGTGTTGGGTACATGCTGCTGAATGAAGATGCGCAGCGTTTTGAAGGCTCCGATGATGGAACACAGATAGAGGAAGGCATTGATGTGAGTCCAGGGAGAGGGGGTGGCCGAGAGGGACAGCAATCTGGCAGTGATGTTCCCCCAGCTGGAGCATACTGCCAGGTTGTTGACAGTGATGAGGAGGGAGGGGATGATGAGGTCACTGACTCTAGCTGGGTGCCTGATAGGAGAGAGGAGGAGGAGGAGGAGGAATAGGAGGAGGAGGACGAGGCACAGGCACATCTCCAAAGAGGCAGGATGCCCTCCAGGGGTCAGCTTAAGGGCACACCAACTGCATTACAGCGCACATCTACGGCGCTTGTGCATGGCGCTGCTGTGTCTGACCGGTACAGCAAAAGTTCTTTGGTGTGGGCCTTTTTTGAAACATGTCCACAAGATCGTACCTTTGCTTTTTGCAACACATGTCGCAAGCGTATCTCGCGTGGCCAAAACATCAACCGCCTGGGTACCACATGCTTGTCCAGACATATGTCGACCTGCCATGCAGCTCGTTGGCAAGCACACCAGAAAGACCCACACCAAAGACAAAAGCGTATCCCCCCTTGCCCTTCTGGTACCTCCAACCCCACTAGACCCCCAGTCCTCTCTGAAGCCTGCAGTGAAGGTGTAGAATTAGGTGTGTCACAAGCTAGTAGTAGCGGGCAATCTACTGATAGTACCAGGCAAATTTCCCTGCCCCATCTGCTGCAGCGCCGAAAGAAGTACAATCCCAGCCATCCACATGCCCAGCAGTTGAATGCTAGCTTAGCGAAATTGCTAGCACTTCAACTGCTACCTTTTCAGTTGGTGGATTCTGCCCCCTTCCGTGAGTTTGTGCAATGTGCAGTACCTCAGTGGCAAGTACCAAAACGCCACTTTTTCTCACGGAAGGCGATTCCGGCTCTCTACCGGCATGTGGAAGGCAATGTCCATGCCTCGCTGGACAGGGCAGTCAGTGGTAAGGTGCATCTTACCACTGACTCATGGTCCAGCAGGCATGGACAGGGACGTTACCTGTCTTTTACGGCACATTGGGTGACTCTGCTGGCAGCTGGGAAGGACACAGGGCAAGGTCCAGTAGTTTTGGAGGTTGTTCCGCCACCACGCCTCCAAAACACTACTACTGGTTGTGACACACCTCTCTCCTCAACCCCCTCCTCTTCTTCTTCCTCTGTGGCCTCTTCCTGTGGTGATGATTTCCCAGAACCAGCCGTGCTCCGTAGGCGTACGAGGGGCTACGCAGGAATGCAGGCCAAGAGATGCCATGTGGTGCTAGAGCTGGTGTGCTTGGGAGACAGGAGCCACACTGAGGAAGAGGTTTTGTCAGCTCTGCAGGGTCAGGCTCAGAGGTGGTTGACGCCACACCAGCTGAAGCCTGGAATGGTGGTCAGCGATAATGGCACCAACCTCCTCTCTGCCCTGCGACAGGGAAAACTCACCCACGTGCCCTGTTTTGCGCATGTCCTGAATTTGGTGGTGCGGCGGTTCTTGGGCAGGTACCCGGGCTTACAGGATGTCCTGAAGCAGGCCAGGAAAGTCTGTGTGCATTTCCGGAGGTCATAAAAATGCCACTGCTCGGCTGACTGACCTCCAAAGGGAATACAACCTGCCCAAGTACCGCCTAATTTGTGACATGCCCACCAGATGGAACTCTACGTTGGCCATGCTGCAGCGGCTGCACACGCAGCAGCGGGCCATCAATGAGTACCTGTGCCAATATGGCAGCAGAACTGGGTCAGGGGAGCTAGGTTTTTTTTCCCCATGCCAGTGGGCCTTGATCAGGGATGCATGCACTGTCCTGTCACCATTTGAGGAGGCCACGAGGATGGTGAGCAGTGACAGTGCATGCATCAGTGAGACCTCTTATTCACATGTTGGAGCACACGCTACGTGGAATAATGGACAGGGCCCTTGAGGCAGAACAGAGGGAGGAAGAGGAGGACTTCCTTACCTCTCAAGGCCCCCTTTACCCAGACAGTGGGCATGCTTGCCCACCTAGCACACAGGAAGAAGAGGAGGAGGAGGAGGAGGAGGATGATTGTATCAGCAGCATGGAGGTGGAGCCTAGCACTCAGCATCAGCAGCAGCAGACTTTAAGGGATCATTTACAGTCCTAAGGAACACGTGGACTTTTTTTTACGTGGCTGGAATGAGGTGCCTGTGGATCCTGTCGTCCTCAGTGACCCAGAGGACTGTGCCCCGAATGCCTCTGCAAACCTACGCTGCATGGCCTCCCTGATCCTGCAAAGCCTGCGTAAGGATCCTTGTGTACGTGATATCAAGGAGAGGGATCATTACTGGCTGGCAACTCTCCTTGATCCACATTACAAGAGTAAGGTTGCGGACCTTATGTTGCCATCGCAGAGGGAGCAGAAGATGAAACTTCTGCGGGAGGCCTTGCAGAAGGGTCTCTGCAATGCGTTCCCAGAACCGGGGGGATTACCAAAACCTGTCTCTGGACAACGTCTTGCTGAGGCTTCGGTGAGTCACAGAAGGAGCGGTGGAGAAGGTGGGCGTCTGACCGATGCCTTCAGACAGTTTTTTAGTCCGCAGCCCCAAGGTCTGACCGGTTCCAGCAACCATCGCCAGCGTCTGGTTTACATGGTCCGGGAATACCTAGGGGCAAGATCCGACTTGGACACCTTCCCCACCGAAAATCCCCTGGCTTACTGGGTCTTGAGGATGGATCACTGGCCAGAGCTTGCACAGTACGCAATTGAGCTACTGGCTTGCCCTGCATCCAGTGTTCTTTCAGAAAGCACATTCAGTGCTGCTGGAGGCTTTGTGACCGATCACAGGGTGCGCCTCTCCACCGACTCTGTTGATCGACTGACCTTCATCAAAATGAATCAGGCTTGGATCAACACCAGCTACCAAGCACCTGATGCTGATGTGACTGAATAATATTTTTTTGTTGAAATGTCGGATCCCTTTTAAACTGCGTATGCTGATGCTGAGTGACTGTCCTCTTATGCTGCTGATGGAATATACTTCTCCTCCTCACTTTTCTTGCTGATAGCTAGTAAGAAATTTGTGTTTCTGGGCTCCGCCACCAGTGCCTAAGGCACAATTTTTCTGCCCCGGTTTAACAGGGGCGCCTAATAACAATTTTTGATGCAATACTTTGCACGTGGCTCCTTGTTGCGCTCCAATTGGAGTTATTGGGAGGGGTTGCAGTGTTGTGTTGTGCCCAAGGCACAATTTTTGTGCCCCTGTTTAACAGGGGCCCCTAATAACAATTTTTGATGCAATACTTTGCACGTGGCTCCTTGTTGCGCTCCAATTGGAGTTATTGGGAGGGGTTGCAGTGTTGTGTTGTGCCCAAGGCCCAATTTTTCTGCCCCTGTTTAACAGAGGCGCCTAATAACAATTTTTAATGCAATATTTTGCACGTGGCTCCTTGTTGCGCTCCAATTGAAGTTATTGGGAGGGGTTGCAGTGTTGTGTTGTGCCCAA
Organism: Rana kukunoris; assembly: GCA_029574335.1. Lineage (NCBI taxonomy): Eukaryota > Metazoa > Chordata > Amphibia > Anura > Ranidae > Rana > Rana kukunoris. The sequence continues at coordinate 173,344,120 of CM056059.1, read as the reverse complement.
GGCCCAATTTTTCTGCCCCTGTTTAACAGGGGCGCCTAATAACAATTTTTGATGCAATACTTTGCACGTGGCTCCTTGTTGCGCTCCAATTGGAGTTATTGGGAGGGGTTGCAGTGTTGTGTTGTGCCCAAGGCCCAATTTTTCTGCCCCTATTTAACAGGGGCCCCTAAAAACAATTTTTGATGCAATACTTTGCACGTGGCTCCTTGTTGCGCTCCAATTTAAGTTATTGGGAGGGGTTGCAGTGTTGTGTTGTGCCCAAGGCACAATTTTTGTGCCCCTGTTTAACAGGGGCGCCTAATAACAATTTTTGATGCAATAATTTGCACGTGGCTCCTTGTTGCGCTCCAATTGGAGTTATTGTGAGGGGTTGCAGTGTTGTGTTGTGCCCAGGGCCCAATTTTTCTGCCCCCGTTTAACAGGGGCACCTAATAACAATTTTTGATGCAATACTTTGCACGTGGCTCCTTGTTGCGCTCCAATTACAGTATGTTTGAGGGGTGCGCTTTTTTCTAAAATGTTTCTTTCACAAAACAATAATGGCTCCCCCACCACTGCTAAAATATTCGAAACATTGTTGCCACACAGCACGTCCGCAAGCAGTATTAATTACTTTTTTTTTTATAGTCCTCTCATGTTGTGCAGGGACATTTCTAAACATGTGCCACTACTATAGACACCCAGCAGGTGTGATATTTAAAGGAATTTTTTTTTCACTTTAAGCATCATTAAAATGGCTGCTCCGGAAAAACGACCGTTTTAAAATAAAACATTTCCATTGATACATGTTCCCTGGGGCAAGACCCTGGTTCTGAACGACGTTTTCCAACATTGAATTGAATTTTGGTCTTTAAAATTATCGTTTTTTAATTCGAACGTTCGGGTCCCATAGACTTCAATGGTGTTCGAAATGTTCGCGCGAACCCGCAGTCTGTTCGAACGTTCTGGTGCGAACTGAACCTGGGGGTGTTCGGCTCATCCCTAGCGTACACACTGTCAAGACAAAATCTCCTCGTTCTCAAACGCGGTGACGTACAACACGTACGACGGCAGGGGAAGTTCGATTCCACTGGCACAACCCTTTGGGCTGCTTTTGCTAATCTCATGTTACTGCGTGTCAAGTAAAAGTTTGGTAAGAGACGATTTGCACTTTTCAGTCTGTTACAGTGTGACAAATGTGCTATTTCCATTACAAACACTACTTTTACCAAAGGTGCGCCCCCGCCTCATGCGCGGGTTTCTTAGCATACACACAATCGTGTTTCTCGTTGTATACCAGCCCAATGAGAAACACGACGAGGAAATTGAGACTCCCGACGAGGAAAAAGAGAACTTTTTTTCTCATTGAGTTCCACAGCAGTTTTCTCGATGAAAAACATAGGCCTCGTACACACGACCGTTTTCCTCAACAGAATCCATCAAGAAACTTGGTGGCAGAGCTTTTTTGCCAAGGAAAACGGTCGTGTGTATGCTTTTCATAGAGAAAACTGTTGTGGAACTTGACGAGAAAAAAAGAGAACAAGTTCTCCTTTTCCTCGTCGGGAGTCACAATTTCCTCGACGTGTTTCTCGTGGGGCTGGTTTACAATGAGAAACACGATCGTGTGTATGCTAAGAAACCCACGCATGCTCAGAGTAAAGTATGAGACGGAAGCGCACCTTCAGTAAAAGTAGCGTTTGTAATGGAGATAGCACATTTGTCACGCTGTAACAGACTGAAAAGTGCAAATCGTCTCTTACCAAACTTTTACCTAACACACAGTAACATGAGATTAGCAAAAGCGGCCCCAAGGGTTGTGCCAGTGGAATTGAACTTCCCCTGCCGTCGTACGCATTGAACATCACCGCGTTTGAGAACGAGGAGATTTGGTCTTGACAGTGTGTACGCAAAGACAGCTTGTCAAGATTCTCGACAAGCCTGACAAGGAACTCGTCAAGGAAAATGAGGTTTCAGCTACGACGAGTTCCTCGGTCGTGTGTACAAGGCCAAACACAACCGTTTTCCTGGGCAAAAAAGCTCTGCCACCAAGTTTCTTGATGGATTCTGTCAAGGAAAATGATTGTGTGTACGAGGCCTGAATCTACCCTTATTGTATGGATTTTGTTTGATCATCTCAGCTAGTAACATTTTCTAAACACATGCAGTACGTTTACATTGAAGCGTTTGGGCAGCGACTAAGTCTGGCAAACATATGTCTCATCAATTTTGATGCTAGGCAACATACAGTAACGCAACATGACGTCACAATGATGCAACCATGTAAACAACACTGGGCCCTGCAATTCACACAATTTGGACAAGCATTTGTGGAGCTTTAAAAACACTCATAAAAAAAGCCTGGTTTTGAAGCTAATGTATACTTCGCCTAAAGACAGTGAAGGAAAACCCAAACCCTTATCAGAATACTAGTTCCAGGTCAGTGACTCAACCTACTAAAGCAAGAAGATCAGTATGACATCTAGACATCTATCTTTCATAAAGTAGAGCTCACCAATAGTCACCTCTAGTTTTCTTTCATTCCAGGTTCCCTTAAACATCTATGGGATTACGAGGGTGGCTGGACAGACATGGTAGCCTTGGAGGTGCTCAGTAATGCAGCTTAAACAGATGGTCAAAAGTGACAAGCCAGAGACTCCAGTCAATTAGCAGTGGGAAAGAATGTTAGAAAAGTTCCAGTTCCAGAAGACTTCCCATTTTCAGATATACTAAATGAGGCATTATAGTATTTTATCTTCTAGTATTCTGTGGATCAATTTACGTATGAACTGTTTATTTAGCTTAACAGATAAATTGAAACTAGGTTTAATTTGATCACACAATCCCGTCCTAGGCAAATGTAAAAAAAAGTTTTACTTGTGCGATTGGATGATTGAAGTGAGCCCAGCTTCACGGTAAATAAAACCTGTTCCATGGCTGCTCGCTTCCCACTGATGTATTTAATGCCAGGAGCAGAAGGAAATTCCTGGTACCTGGGTATGGAGGAACATGTAACTTAAAGGGGTTGTAAAGGTTTATTTTTTATTTTATTTTAAATAACAAACATGTCATACTTACCTCCACTGTGCAGCTCGTTTTGCACAGAGTGGCCCCAATCCTCATCTTCTGGGGTCCCTCGGCGGCTGTCTCGGCTCCTCTCTGCAAGAGCTACCTCCCCTCTGGGAAGCGCTCTCCCAAGGGTGTTAGCTTGTTGGTGCGCTCCCATACCTGCCGACTGTATCACTCGGCCCTGCCCCTGGCGCGTAGTGTCACTGATTTAAATGACAGTAGCAGGAGCCATTTGCTGCACTGCTATCAATCATCCAATGAAAAACTGAGAAGCCCGGGCCGAGAAGCCAGCGCGTTCACGACGCGGAACTTTTAAGGGTTCAGGTAAGTAAACGGGGGGCTGGGGGGGGGCCTGTAAGCATCGGATGTTTGCGAAAATACGCAAAGCTTTACAACCACTTTAAGACCCGTTCAGACGATGAGAATATCAGACAAAAAAAAAAACCTGATAATATGCACGATAACAGAACAAACGATTTTCGTGTAAATAGTATAGTGTTTAAATAATATGAATACATTACAATACAACATATTAAATCACTTCCGAAGTTGTATTCTGTCTTACGGAGATTTTCGTAACTTTAGTAACCTATTGGTTTTCCACATGAGACTAAAATGCAAAAGAAAAAACGGACAATCATTCATCCAATATTCTCATTGTGTGAAAACATTGGACCCATGAACACTGTTGGCATGAGGGGAGGACTAGTAACATTTGGCGTGAGAGACAAACACAACCAAGTGGCCCTTTCATGCTAGAGACAATTGCTTGTGGGCTATAAAAGTGTTCCATGAAAAGTGCGCTGTGGTGCATTGTGGAAAGTGGGTGTTCCTAAGGAACATGGTTTATTGTGACACAAGCTTTTCACAGGTTTGTTTGGTGTTCCCAGTATTTGGTCACATGACATCTCATAGTCACAAAGGAAGCCGTTGCTGGAAGACTCCGTTAGGGTAACAGGCAGTTAACGTCATAGGGCCAGATTCAGGTAGAGTTAGGCTGGAGTATCAGTGATACTCCAGCCTAAGGGCCAGATTCAGGTAGATGGGAGCATCTTTGCTCTGGAGTAACGCTTCTCATTTACGTTACGCTGCCGAAATTTTAGGAGCAAGTGCTGTTATTCATGAAGCACTTGCTCCTAAAGTTGCGGCAGCGCATCGCAAATGAGCCGGCGGAATTCAAATTGGGCGGGGACGGGGGCGTGTATTATTTAAACTATGCGACATCCCGCGGCGAACGTACTGCGCATGCGTCGAGTGTCAATGCATCCCAGTGCGCATGCTCCAAATTCTGTCAGTGAACTTCAATGACGTCACATCCCCATTCATGAAAGTTTTACGCAAGCGACGCGATTTTTTTTTTCCGACGCGATGACGACGCCTATACTTAACATAGGATACTCCACTAGGGGGCTGCTTTATCTTTATGCCGCGTATCGCTTACGGAAACGTCGGAAAGTCACTGCGTCGCGCCCGAATACGATCGTGAATTGCCGATTCCCGCTGATTAACATATTTTTTCAGCGTAAATCAGCGGGAACGCCCCCGGCGCCATTTTTAAATTAAAGTTGCGATGCGATGGCGAAATTCAATTGCGCCGACCGCATCGGAACACCAACCCGGCGTTTCTTGTTTTCTGGTTACAGAAAACAGAAAAGCCGGCTTAAAGTGACAGTTAGGCTGGAGTATCACAGATACTCCAGCCTAACTCTACCTGAATCTGGCCCTAACTGTCACTTTAAGCCGGCGTTTTTGTTTTCTGTAACCAGAAAACAAGAAACGCCGGGTTGGAGTTCCGATGCGAGCGGCGTAATTGAATTTCGCCGTCGCATCGCAACTGCAATTTTAAAAATGGCGCTGGGGGCGTTCCCGCTGATTAACGCCGAAAATATGTTAATCAGCGGGAATCGGCAATTCACGATCGTATTCGGGCGCGACGCAGTGACTTTCCGACGTTTCCGTAAGCGATACGCGGCGTAAAGATAAAGCAGCCCCCTAGTGGAGTATCCTATGTTAAGTATAGCCGTCGTCATCGCGTCGAAAAATAAAAATTTGCGTCGCTTGCGTAAAACGTCCATGAATGGGGATTTGAAGTCATTGACGTTCACTGACAGAATTTGGAGCATGTGCACTGGGATGCATTGACAGTCGACGCATGCGCAGTACGTTTGCCGCGGGATCGCGCCTAGTTTAAATAATACACGCCCCGTACCCGCCCAATTTGAATAACGCCGGCTCATTTTCGATACGCTGCCGCAACTTTAGGAGCAAGTGCTTCATGAATAACAGCACTTGCTCCTAAAATTTCGCCAGAGTAACGTAAATGAGAAACGTTACTCCAGATTAAAGATGCTCCCATCTACCTGAATCTGGCCCATAGTCATTATTTGTGACTGACTGTAGGGTCATTGCCTAAATGTTGAAGCATCTCCACCCAGGACCACCAGTACCAACATATCTTATTTGCATTGGCCTAAGAGGCAAATGCCCTCAAAGCAGTCTTTTTTCTTCTCCACTGCTCCATTCAGTGCCAGGAGCTGAATAAAATACCTGGTACTTTAGGGGATAGGGGAACATGTAACTAACTTCTTGTGTTGGCATTGAATCGATCAGCGATTTTAGAGGAAAGGACTGGGAACCTTTGGCCTGAGGGGCAAACATAACCAAGTAGCCCTTTCATAGTAGAGACAGTTTCCTGTGGGCTATAAAAAGTGTACCATGAAAAGTGTGCAGTGATGTACCGAAGTCGAAATTTCGGACCAAAAGCTCACATCGGACTTTTTTTGTCGGAATTTCCAATCGTGTTTACGCACCATTAGAGGCAAATGCCCCCCAAAGGTTCCTACTTCCCCATTGTTCCATTCAACAGCAGGAGCTGAAGGAAATACATTTGTACTTCAGGAGGAACATACTGTAACTTTTGTTATTGTGACAGCATTGGACCCATCAGCATTGTTAAAGGTAGAACTTGGTTCCTTTTGTCTGTCAGGCAAACATAACCAATTGGCCCTTTCAAGGTAGGGGTGGTTTCCGATGAGTTAAACAAGTGTACCATGCAAAATGTGTCATGGTGCCGCATTGATTGATGGGCATGGTGAATGAAAGGGGGGTGTTCCTAAAGTTGTGGTTTCTTGTGATTCAACCTTTCCACAGCTTCCTTTGTGGTTATTGGCATTTAGTCACATGACATTTCAGAGGTGCAAAAAAAGTTCTTACTGGAAGACTCGTCTTTGCCAGGATAATAGGTAGGTAATTTTAAGTATGGACGTCAGGACAGCGTCAAATTTTCCGTCGTTTGCGTAAGTCGTTCGCGAATGGGGCTTTACGTAAGTTAAGTTCACGTCGAAACCAATGAGTATTTGCGCCGTAATTTTGAGCAGGGATACGTCCACGGCCGGCGCATGCGCAGTTCGTTAGGCGCGTCATTTACGTGGGGTCACGGATAATTTTAATACAACACGCCCCCTACCTGCCTAATTTGAATTACGCGCACCTACGCAGGCACATTTACGCTACGCCGCCGTAACTTAGGATGCAAGTGCTTTGTGAATACAGCACTTGCCTCTCCAAGATGCTGCAGTGTAGCGTAAACAAGATATGCTACGCCCGCACAAAGTTACGCCGGTCTTTCTGAATCCGGCCCCTTGATTTTAAGTGACCATTCTCTTCACAAAGTGAAATTTAATTTTATCATCTAGATCGGTACACAAGATCGGAGATTCCGACAAAAAAAAAAGTTTAATGTTTTTCTCAACCCAATTATTGTTAAGCCGGCCTTGCCTACACACGATCGCTAAAAAAAAAAAAAATGCTCTAGCAAAGCGTGGTGACGTACAACACGTACGACGGCGCTATAAAGGGAAAGTTCCATTCGGATGGCCCCACCCTTTGGGCTGTTTTGCTGATTTTGTGTTAGTAAAAGTTTGGCGAGAGACGATTCACGCTTTTCAGTCTGTTACAGCGTGATGAATGTGCTATCTCCATTACGAATGCTATTTTTACCAGAATGAGCGCTCCCATCTCATAATAACTTGCTTCTGAGCATGCACGTTATTTTCACGTCGTTAAAGCCTACACACAATCATTTTACGACATTAAAAAAACATGTAATTTTTTACATCGAGAACACAACCCTTTTGGTAGAAAATTCTGACCGTGTGTAGGCTACATCAGACTTTTGCTGTCGGAATTACCGCCAACGAAAGATTGAGAAAGGGTTCTCTATTTTTCCAAAGGAAAAAGTTCCTATCAGAAAATCCGCTCGTCTGTATGCAATTCCAAAGCGCAAAAACACGCATGCTCAGAATCAAGCAGAAGAGCTAAACTGCCTATTAAACTTCATTGATCTTGGCTCGTCGTCCGTCTTGTACGTCACCGCATTCTTGACGTTTGGAATTTCCGACAACATTTGTGTGATCATGTGTATGCAACACAAGTTTGAGCCAACATTCCGTCGGAAAAAAATCCACGGTTTTGTTGTCGGAATTTCCGATCGTGTGTATGCGGCATCAGAGTTCATCATCAAAATATGTTTGGAGCAACATTCCATGCTATTAAAAATACGTTGTTGTTTGTTAACAAACACATTTGCAGCAAAGATCCAGACCCCCTCACCAGTTCTTCCTCCTTCGAGGAAGTTACCAAGTGATCTCTGACATGTGAAAGGTTGAGAACCACTGATCTGTGTGACGCCTTTAGATATTGTGTTAAACACACCCAGAATTAGCCTGACCCAAAGACCTGGTATTACACTATACGGCTAATATATATAATCTCGTCAAACCCAAGGGGATCGTGGCCAACTGCACTTCCCTTCAATCTGTGTGTGAGTGCTATTTAATATTTTAACAGGTCAATTAGTGCAATTACTACCCTCCCATCCCCGTGTTGCAGCTATACGATTGTGCCTCTCAATATGCTAGCTTTTGCATCTGATATCGACGCCAGATGTAGGGAGGAGGGGAGGAGTGTGAAAGCAGCACCCGGCTTTTCTCTGCTTAGCTCCTTTACATCATTTCTGCCATAGGAAAAGAGTTGTGCCTCCTTTTGTCCTAGGCCAGTTTTCCACATGGACTGATTCATTCATACTTTGTGCTCTGGCAGCTGTCTAGAATCCATTTGTCAGTTCCTTTGGCTGAAGGTTGTATTTGATCCTCAGGTTAAGCAGTAGTTATTGGATAGAGAGCTAAGTAGGACATGTGATACGCTCTACTTTTACAAACAATGAGGATGACATGTAGCTGCAGACGGTGAGAACATAATGAACTATGGAATTATAATTTGCCCATCTCATTGAGAAGTTAAATACTTTATTGGAAGTAAAAGGAATGCAAGTCCTTAAAAATATCCAACTCCAATTTTATTATCAGGAAAAATGCAATGAAAGGAAGCTGTAATAAAATGTATCTAAACCCAAAACTCAAAAATGATTTTCTAATAACTCTGTAGATGTGTAAGTGAGGCACTAAATTCAAATTCGTTACTTTCATAAAACAGCCAAATTTGAAAGGAAATTCCAATACCTATAATTTAATAGTTATTATTAGAAAGTTAGTTGTTATTTTCCTATTTCATATTTTCGTATTTCATATTTTCTTATTTCCGCATTTGCTTATTTACGAATAATTGCATCTAAACAAATGGAACATAAAAAATTAACATTTTTCCGAAGTTACGAATTATGCAAAATAATGAATGACGCATCTAAACGAATGGAACTTAACTTATTAATAATAAATAATAACAATAAAAATGTTTTATTATTCTAATTATTAATTTGTTACGTTACATTCCTTTAGATGCGGCATTCGTTATTTTGGATAATTCAAAACTTTAAATAAATTTGTATTTGTTACCTTCATAAACAGCCAAATTTGAAAGGAAATTCCAATACCTATAATTTAATAGTTAGTTATTATTAGAAAGTTAGTTATTATTTGGTATTTTCGTATTTCCGAATATCCAAATTTTCGTATTCGCTTTTTTACGAATTTACGAATACTGCATCAAAACAAATGGAACATTTCTCTTGTTAAAAAAAAAAAAAAAAAAAAAACGAATGGAACATAACTAATTGGAAATTTTCCGACATTACGAATTTATTAGAAATAACAAATTTAGATCATAAAGAATGACCCGGAAAAAAAAAGAATTTGAAAAAAACAAATTAAACAATTTTTTTATTTTTTTTTTGGCAGTGCACATGTCTATTCTTAACATCTGATAAAAGGGGGTTAGGGTTCTCCAGACATATAGTCTTATAGATACAACTGGCCTTTAAGAGCAACCATAATGCTGATGCAGGCCACGATGAAACCGAGTTTGACGCCTCTGCTCTAGAAGATAAGGGTTTCTTGAGATGTAGCTGATTGACCTCCAATCTGATGGGAACCTGCATGGTTCCAGGACCAACGCCATTTGGCAAAGCCAGTTGCAGGAAACTATTGAATTTTTTAGCTGTCTGCAAATGGTTTGCTGAACATCAATGTAAGGGCATTTTTCCGACAGACCCCCCCCCCCCCCCCCCTATTAACTGCTTTTTAATAAAAGGTCCTTGAGACCTGAAATGTATTTTAAGGTTTCATTTGCAGTTACAAAGTTGAAGAACGATGCTTTAGACCCTTCCAATGTCAATGAGTTATGACATCATAGTGTCATCATTACAATGCTGAGGCTGTGAGTTCCCGGTAATAATATAGCAGTGACAGAAGTGTGCTCTGATTAGCTATTTTAGTAACTAGTCTGATCCAGTGACATTAACACATGTGGGTGTTTGGCATCGGTTTGATGTTCTACTGGTTTTTCCCCCTGTGGGTACCTTCTCTGTTTGAATATTGTCATTTGTATGTCAACAGATATCTTTTCCGGCGCTCCAAGGCATCAGGCTTGTCCTGCAACATTACCATGTGCGCTCTTTGAACTGATACATTGTACGTGCCCCACCAGTACAAAGGCTCAGCCACCTCAAGCACTTTTTAGTGATTCTAAAAAGAAGATTGAATTCAAAGAATGTTTAGAAGGAAACGTTACACAGGTGAATGACAAATGGTGTTCTCACTTTATGTCTTGAAACTTGTAAATTAATTATAAATTTGACAATTGATTTCAGATAGGCGAATCTGACATAGAACATTGAAACTGGGGTTTTACTGCTCCCCTTGAAAATGCGATTCATGCAGATTAATAAGTCTTGAAGGCGTGTTTTTATTAACCACTTCAGCCCCGGACCATATTGCTGGTCAATGACCGGGCCACATTTTGCGATTCGACACTGCGTCGCATTAACTGACAATTGCGCGGTCGTCTGACATGGCTCCCAAACAAAATTGGCATCCTTTTTTTCCCCCACAAATAGAGCTTTCTTTTGGTGGTATTTGATCACCTCTGCGATTTTTAGTTTTTGTGCTATAAACAAAAATAGAGCGAGAATTTGGAAAAAAAATATTTTTTTTACTTTTTGCTGTAATAAATATCCCCCAAAAATATATATAATTTTTTTTTCCCTCAGTTTAGGCCGATATGTATTCTTCTACATATTTTTCATTAAAAAAAATCGCAATAAGCGTTTATTGATTGGTTTGCGCAAAAGTTATAGTGTTTACCAAATAGGGGATAGTTTTATAACACGTTTATTAATATTTTTTTTTTTACTAGTAATTGCGGCGATCAGTGATTTTTATCGGTACTGCAACATTATGGCGGACACTTCGGAAACTTTTGACACATTTTTGGGACCATTGGCATTTTTATAGCAATCAGTGCTATAAAAATGCATTCATTCCTGTAAAAATGCCACTGGCAGGGAAGGGGTTAACACTAGGGGGCGAGGAAGGGGTTAAGTATGTTCCCTGGGTGTGTTCTAACTGAAGGGGGGTGGGGCTGACTAGGGGAAATGACAGATCGCTGTTCATACATTGTATGAACAGACGATAAGTAATTTCTCCCCCCGACAGGACACACAGCTCCCGGTTCTCGCTCTGTTACGAGCGATCGCGGGTGCCCGGGCACGCGCGTCGGCATCAGGCGCACTCGTCCCTATTGGCTGAACTGCGAGATGACGTATATCTACGTGATCTCGCGCAGCCGAGCCGGACCTGCCGCCTTATAACTGCTGGTCGGCAAGCAGTTAAAACATTTAGAAAGCTATTTGTCCTGTACATTTGTTCTGTGTGAGTGGATCATCTATTTCCTCTACAGGTTGATTGTTATTAATTTCTAAAAAATAGAGTGGTTTGAGAAAATACTGCATTATAGCCACTAGATGGAGATAAGGATCATATGATATAAATACTTATTTCTTATAATCTTCAGCTCCATCTAGTGGCCATATTGTGGTGAACCACTTTTTTCATGACTGAATAATTTTTTATTCATTTTTGCCCTTTTCACACATAATAAATGTACCAGCAGTTTTGTTGAAAGAGTAGCGATGCAATTTTTTATATACAGTGCAGAAAATAAGTATTTGAACACCCTGCTATTTTGCAAGTTCTCCCACTTGGAAATCATGGAGGGGTCTGAAATTGTTGTCGTAGGTGCATGTCCACTGTGAGAGATATAATCAAAAAAAAAATCCAGAAATCACAATGTATGATTTTTTTAACTATTTATTTGTATGATACAGCTGCAAAGAAGTATTTGAACACCTGAGAAAATCAATGTTAATATTTGGTACAGTAGCCTTTGTTTGCAATTACAGAGGTCAAACGTTTCTTGTAGTTTTTCACCAGGTTTGCACACACTGGAGGAGGGATTTTGGCCCACTCCTCCACACAGATCTTCTCTAGATCAGTCAGGTTTCTGGGCTGTCGCTGAGAAACACGGAGTTTGAGCTCCCTCCAAAGATTCTCTATTGGGTTTAGGTCTGGAGACTGGCTAGGCCACGCCAGAACCTTGATATGCTTCTTACAGAGCCACTCCTTGGTTATCCTGGCTGTGTGCTTTGGGTCATTGTCATGTTGGAAGACCCAGCCTCGACCAATCTTCAAAGCTCTAACTGAGGGAAGGAGGTTGTTGCCCAAAATCTCGCAATACATGGCCCCGGTCATCCTCTCCTTAATACAGTGCAGTCGCCCTGTCCCATGTGCAGAAAAACACCCCCAAAGCATGATGCTACCACCCCCATGCTTCACAGTAGGGATGGTGTTCTTGGGATGGTACTCATCATTCTTCTTCCTCCAAACACGGTTAGTGGAATTATGACCAAAAAGTTCTATTTTGGTCTCATCTGACCACATGACTTTCTCCCATGACTCCTCTGGATCATCCAAATGGTCATTGGCAAACTTAAGACGGGCCTTGACATGTGCTGGTTTAAGCAGGGGAACCTTCCGTGCCATGCATGATTTCAAACCATGACGTCTTAGTGTATTACCAACAGTAACCTTGGAAACGGTGGTCCCAGCTCTTTTCAGGTCATTGACCAGCTCCTCCCATGTAGTCCTGGGCTGATTTCTCACCTTTCTTAGGATCATTGAGACCCCACGAGGTGAGATTTTGCATGGAGCCCCAGTCCGAGGGAGATTGACAGTCATGTTTAGCTTCTTCCATTTTCTAATGATTGCTCCAACAGTGGACCTTTTTTCACCAAGCTGCTTGGCAATTTCCCCGTAGCCCTTTCCAGCCTTGTGGAGGTGTACAATTTTGTCTCTAGTGTCTTTGGACAGCTCTTTGGTCTTGGCCATGTTAGTAGTTGGATTCTTACTGATTGTATGGGGTGGATAGGTGTCTTTATGCAGCTAATGACCTCAAACAGGTGCATCTAATTTAGGATAATAAATGGAGTGGAGGTGGACATTTTAAAGGAAGACTAACAGGTCTTTGAGGGTCAGAATTCTAGCTGATAGACAGGTGTTCAAATACTTCTTTGCAGCTGTATCATACAAATAAATAGTTAAAAAATCATAAATTGTGATTTCTGGAAAAAAAAATTTGGATTATGTCTCTCACAGTGGACATGCACCTACGATGACAATTTCAGACCCCTCCATGATTTCCAAGTGGGAGAACTTGCAAAATAGCAGGGTGTTCAAATACTTATTTTCTGCACTGTATACAACCTAAAGTGTATGTAAATGTAAGTCAAATCAAAAGAAAGCAAGCACTTTTGGCACTATCACCATGTATTTTCAACTATGCACAGCCATTAAAAACTGCCGTTTTGTCCATCTTCTTTCTACAGCCTGAAAGTCTGGGTGTGGAGGCTGTAGATGACGTGGGGTGGCCAGAAGCAAATGTCACTCAAATTGTGGAGGGCTGTTCAAAATAATAATAATAATACAAAAAAAATGTGGAGGGCTGAATGGGGGCCTGTTGTAGCACCCAAGTCAGAAAAAGAGATGCTAACTGATCACACTTATGCCGCGTGCGCACACACGATCGAAAATTCCGACAGGAAAAGTCGGATGTGAGGTTTTGGTAGGAAATTCCAACCATGTGTAGGCTCCATCGGAATTTTCCTGTCGGAATTTACGCCAAGAAAAAGTTGAGAGCTGGTTCTCAATTTTTCAGACGTAAAACGTTCTTGGAGGAAATTCTAAATGTTTGTATGCAATTCCGACACGTAAAAAAACACAAAGTCATAAGTAGCAGATGTCTCCTTACCAAATAGAGTTGACCCCTGTTTGATACCAAAGAGGGAATCAATATAGCGCTTGATCTGTTAATGAATGATGGAGGCTTGCACCTATGTCTCTCAATAGCAGTGATCTCCGACGTACGTTTTGTATTACGTCCTCAGACGCTTCCTGAGGACGTAATACGAAACGTACGTCGAGGTGGGACCTGACCACGCACGGTGTCATCACTTCCGGTTCCTTTGGTACACGGCGTCCGCTGTGTGGAACGCACACCATTATAGCTTTTAGTTAGGACCGTTTACCCCTATACGCGACCAAATAAGCAGCCATTTGGCTTTGTTTCATGGTCTCTACTCTATTAAACGTTTTACGTTATGTCGGCATTTATCTAGTTTTTTGCACACATGAACGGAGATCACTGCTATTGAGAGACATAGGTGCAAGCCTCCATCATCCATTAACAGATCAAGCGCTATATTGATTCCCTCTTTGGTATCAAACAGGGGTCAACTCTATTTGGTAAGGAGACATCTGCTACTTAACACTTTGGGTGGATCTAATATGTTTTGGCGAAGGTGGAATATCACATCGTTTATCCGATCAGATTGCACAGAAATTTTCTCAAGGACTTTTGTTTATGAACTTTTTTTCTGCACTACTGTTGATTCAAACGTTTATCACTTGATACTATATTTATATGGGTGATTGATTTATTTATGTTATTTACTTTATTGTATTTAATTTATTGTGGGTGTATTCACTTATATTTATTTACACCGTATATCTATTGTTGGAATGGGTGGTGTTTCTTTGCTAATCGTTTATATACTTATTGAGATGGTATTATTATAATCAATTAGTTAATTAATTTAGCGCCCCCTTTCTTCCATTTCCTCACTGGTTATAATCACCTGATTATTTTTGGGGAGCAGCTGTTTTATTTATCTTATTTTCTTTTATGTGACGCAAGATTTTCCTTTTTTACAAGTATGAAGATTTTTCTAATCTGCATATAGTGACTTGGAAGAGTGTTAATACCCCTTGAAAATGTCCACATTTTGTCATGTTACAACCAAAAACGTTAATGTATTTATTAGGATTTTATATGACAAACCGACACAAAGTGGCACATAATTGTGAAGTGGAAAGAAAATTATAAATGGTTTTCCTTTTTTTTTTTACAAATAAATATGTGAAAAGTGTGGGGGGTACATTTGTATTCAGCCCCCCCCCCGAGTCAATACTTTGTAGAACCTCCTTTCACTGCAATTACAGCTGCAAGTCTTTTTGGGGATGTCTCTACCAGATTTGCACATCCAGAAAGGGAAATTTTTGCTAATTCTTCTTTGCAAAATATCTCAAGCTCTGTCAGATTGGTTTGAGAACGTCTGTGAACAGCAATTCTCATGTCTTGCCACAGATTCTCAATCTAGGTCTGGACTGTGACTGGGCCATTCTAACACATACATATGCTTTGATCTAAACCATTCCATTGTAGCTCTGGCTGTATGCTTAGGGTCATTGTCCTGCTGAAAGGTGAACCTCCTCCCCAGTCTCAAGTCTTTTACAGACTCTAAGGCCGCGTACACACGATCGAATCTATCTGATGGAAACGGTCCGACGGACCGTTTCAGCAGACAAATTCGATCTTGTGTACGGGCGGACAGACGGGTTTTTCCAGCAGACAGATTTTAAAGCATGCTTTAAAATCTGTCTGCTGGGAACCCGTCCGTCCGACATGTCTGCTGGTTAGTACGCTAACCAGCAGACATATCTGCCCGCGCATGCGTCGAATGGATTCGACGCATGCGCGGAAGTGTTTTACTTCCTGGTGACGTGGCGGCGTCAACGTCACCACCACCGCGCTGTCTGCCGGCGGGGATTTTGGTTTGATCGTGTGTACACGATCAAACCAATACATCCCAGTAGACAAATCCGATCAAATCGGTCTGTCAGACCGATTTGATCGGATTTATTTGGTCGTGTGTACGCGGCCTAACATGTTTTTTTCTAAGATTGCCCTGTATTTGGCTCCATCCATCTTCCCATCAACTCTGACCAGCTTATTTGTCCCTGCTGAAGAAAAGCATCCCCACAACATGATGCTGCCACCACCATGTTTCACAGTGGGGATGGTGTGTTCAGGGTGATGTGCAGTGTTAGTTTTCCATGGAAAATTACAAGGGGTATGAATACTTTTTCAAGGCACTGTATAGACATATTTTCTTTACTGGGTAGTAAGACTAGGCTTAGAATGGGGGGTAAAAGTAGCTTTAGGCTTAGTAAGTTAGCATTGACTAGAATTACACTTTACACAGAAAAAAAACAGCCCAACTGCAGCTGCATATATTTCATTTTGGGGAAAGAAATAAAACTTCTGAGAACTTTTCCTCCAACTCTAAATCCACCTAAACGCCTGCCAGAAGGCGTATGTAAGGTGTTAATCCTTGGCAGGATTATGTCCCTTCCTACATACTTTGGGATAGAAAGTGTCCCTCTTTCTCAAAAAGTTGGGTGATCTGATAGTGGGTATTTGAGGCCCATTTTTTATTCTTTAACCCAGCCTGTATTTAATCTTCGAGAAGGCAGTGGCACCGGAGACAGAGATTTGCCCTGCGGTTACTGGGAAGTCTTGTGATCTCTTTATTTTTAGCTAACTGGCTGAGAGCCAGAGTCTGATACCTGTACCTGACACAGAGAATAGAGGGCACCCATTCCATTCAGCTTAACCCTTATTTCCCCTGCTTGGCCTAGATATATCATAGACTGGAATTGGCCCCTGCAATCCTTTGTTAACCAAAGAAACAGTTAACAATTCGATAAATCACCAAAAACAAATAAACCACGCCCAATAAATAACATGACAACTGTTAGATTCTAAGGTGGGGCTTTGGTGTGCGCTATCTTATTACTGCGATCCAACCCTGTTCTCAATTGCTGTCACTATCTGGAGTCAAGCTCGAAGACCAGTAGCGAGATATCCACCAACCAGCAGATGACCCTGGCTTACCTGAGGTGCTGACTCTAAGTACTAACTGGTGTTCACCATAGCTCCTGATGATGGATATGTGTTTTGCTACATGTTAGTACCAGGTCATGGTTCTCAGGTTGTGTGTCAGGTGAGTGGTGGCAGGTTGGGATCAAACAGAAGCGTAGTGGAGGAACAAGCCAAGGGTCACTAACGAGTGGCAGTGAAGATACAGATGGCAACAGAACCGAAAAGAGCAAGATTTTTGCTGGAGGGAGCACAGTAACCTGGCAAACAGGAAGTACAAAGGCATGGCTTTTATAGGAAGTTCATGGGAGGAGCAAAGAGTTCAAGGTCCAAGACAAACACGGTTCAAGGTAGAATTGTTCAAGGACTTATCCAGGGAGCGAGGAAGACGGGGACATCACAGGCTTCTCCTGCAGTTAAGTGTCACATAATAGGTTACTATGCGGTGCATAGTAGCCCATTATGCTTTACCTTTGCAGGGAAACAAAGAGGAAGTAAAACTTGTCAGAGATTACTTCCTCTTTAAGGACAGCTTCAAATTGACCATTTTCTGCCTTCCCAAGGAACCAAGCCTCAGTATAGACAATTGAAACCAAAAGGGATAGCACCAGATGAGCCCCGCATTTTGTAAAAGTTCTACAATTCCCCAGACCCCCTACCTGCCAAGTTGGCATGACAAGTCTTCCTAAAGTCCAACCCAGTTGACATACATATACATATAAAGGCGGAAGGTGCGGACGGGACGGGACACCTAAGCCTCTCATTCATGCTTTTGGAAAGATCTTACAACATTTCTAACAGCTTCTACCTCTGCATCTCCATCCAACCACTTTACCATAAGCCTCTAATCAGGTATGGCCTCTTGCACCTGCACTTTCCACATACATTTTAACTCCATCCTGGGACTATTTCTCCATCCTCTGGGTCTGTCTTTACAAACTATATTTATATTAAGGTCATCATTTCCAAAAATTGGGCTGTAAAAGGCAGGTAATTGTATGGCTGTCTTTAGCACCTGTGTTGATGGGGTTTGCTTATGTAGCTCAAAACAATAAAAATAGTACCGCTTAAATGCCCCCCCCTCCAACCTGTATCAGTCAGATCAGTATGTGGATAGACTGGTGCAAGACAGATAGGATCGCCAACTGTGGCCATCTGCTCACAGACACTGGCTCCCTGTTCCATAAATGTCAATGAGATGGGCAAAATGTGGCTTCAGCTCCTGTTCTCCACCTGTAGAGAACGCCTCAGACGCGTTTCGTCCTTTTCGGGGCCTAACTTTAGAGGCCTTTGCAATTAAGCCCCCGAAAAGGACAAAACGCATCTGTGAGGTTCTCTACAGGTGGAGAAAAGGCTCTGAAGCCATCTTTTACTCATCATCAGAGAAAGGAAGGAACACCACCCACCAACCCAGTGCATGAATATGTGAATGAGCGTGGCTTGGTCACCTCGATGTGCAGGACGAAGGTGTGACTGGAGGCCACAGTCATTCACATATTCATGCACTGGGTCAGTGAGCGGTGTTCCTTCCTTTCTCTGATGGTGCTCCTATACCCCTCAGTGGTGCATAGGCACCTGCACCCTTCACTGCAACCCACAGGGAGATCTTTATCTCAGCTTAGAGCAGCACTGCAAGTTATTACTGGATCATCTTTTACCCATCTTATTCACATTTATGCAACAGGGAGTCAGTGTCTATGTGCACACAGACACTATTTTTATGTGGGTTTGCTTGCTTCAAATGGGTTTTAGATTTTAATACCTCCCAGCTGTCCCTGGTTATGAGGGACTGTCCCTGATTTGGAGAAATGTCCCTCTGTCCCTCATTTTGGTCTGATCTACATAAATGTATATAAAAAATTAGTCTAAGTGAACACCTGGTGGCAGTTGCTGATATTGCCTAACCGGTATGTGATCACCTAGGACAGGGATATGCAATTAGCGGACCTCCAGATGTTGCAGAACTACAAATCCCATGAGGCATAGCAAGACTCTGACAGCCAGAACCATGAGGCCTCGTACACACGAGGCAATAGATTTGTTCAAATCTGTCTGTCCGACAGATTTGAACAAATCTGTCTGCTGGGATTTTGGTTTGCTCGCGTGTACACACGAGCAAACCAAAATCCCCGTCAGCAGACGGCGCGCTGACGTGTCGGTGACGTGGCGGTGACGTTGACGCCGCCACATCACCGCACCAGGAAGTAAAACACTTCCGCGCAGACATGCGGGACGACATGTCTGCTGGTAAGTGTACTAACCAGCAGACATGTCGGGCGGATGGATTCCCACCCGATAGATTTCAAAGCATGCTTTGAAATCTGTCGGGTGGCCTAATCCGTCGGCTCGGCCGTACACACGATCGAATCTGTCTGCTGGGACGGTCTAGCAGACCGTTTCCAGCAGACAGATTTGATCGTGTGTACGAGGCCTTACACTCAGAGCCAGAAGGATGATGGGACTTGTAGTTTTGCAACAGCTGGAGGTCCGCTAATTGCTTATCTCTGACCTAGGAGGACGGTTTGGATTGTCTCGGTACTGATAACATTGACACATATAGTATCATAAAAGATTATTTATTACATGTAAAATTATACAAAATTCTAAAAAACACACAAGCAATACGGGGTCACCAGCTAGTTGTAACTTGTTGTTCTTGGGTGGGGTATTGCTTGTGTGTTTTTTAGAATTTTGTATAATTTTATATGTAATAAAAAAGGATTTTTAATAACAGCTTACCTGTAAAATCCTTTTCTTGAAGTACATCACGGGACACAGAGCGCATAGTCATTACATATGGGTTATATGGGTACCTTCAGGTGTGGACACTGGTGTAATCAACTTCACAGGAAGTTCCTCCCTATATAACCCCCTCCCACTGAGAGTGCTTCAGTTTTGTAGCAAGCAATTTCTCCGAGGTTACACAATGTTCCCCAAAAAGAGGGGTGGGAGCTCTGTGTCCCGTGATGTACTTCAAGAAAAGGATTTTACAGGTAAGCTGTTATTAAAAATCCTTTTTTCTTTATCGTACATCACGGGACACAGAGCGCATAGTCATTACATATGGGATGTCCCAAAGCAATGCTCCATGAAGGGAGGGAGACCGTAAGGCCAAAATTAGCCAAACAAAAAACATTATCAGGAGGTAAAATAGCTCCACCAACAGAAAAAAGGGGGCGTGAACCGGGCCAGAGGATTCTATACTACTGCCCGTAGGACCGCCTGCCCAAATGCTGCGTCCGTAGCTTTTGTGACGTCCAACTTATAAAATTTAGTAAACGTATGTACGGAAGACCAGGTTGCCGCTTTGCAAACCTGTGCCATAGAGATCTGATGGTGTGCCGCCCAAGAGGCACTCATGGCCCTCGTAGAATGGGCCTTAACTGATAAGGGAGGTGGAACGCGCTTCAGACCATAGGCCTGAAAAATCAGCTGCTTAATCCACCTAGCCAAGGAAGACTTGGCAGCCGGCTGACCCTTCTTGGGGCCATCCGGGAGAACGAAAAGCACATCTGTTTTCCGAATCTTTTCTGTAGCCTTGAGATAAACCCTCATGGCTCGGACCACGTCCAAAGTATGAAGCAGTCTTTCCTCTCTGGACTGGGGAGTAGGAAAGACAGATGGTAGGACTAGGTCCTGATTCAAGTGAAAACTGGATATGACCTTAGGAAGGAAAGAAGGTTGAGGCCGCAGAACCACTCTGTCCTTATGCAGAATAAGGTATGGTTCCCTGCAAGACAAGGCTGCCAGCTCGGAGACTCTTCTGGCCGAAGCCATAGCCACCAAAAAAACCAACTTTCGGGTTAGCAGCACAAGAGGGATTTCTTTCAGAGGTTCAAACGGCTGCCTTTGTAAAGCTGACAAGACCAGATTTAAATTCCAGGGGCAGAGGGGAGCTCTAATAGGGGGATTTACATGCAAGACCCCCTGCAAGAAGGTTTTTACAAGCGAATGCGTGGCCAAAAGTCCTTTGAAACCATATCGATAAGGCAGACACCTGCCCCTTTAGAGTACTAAGAGCCAACCCCTTGTCAACGCCAACCTGGAGGAATCGCAAGATCCTGTCAATAAAAAACTTGCGAGGATGCCCTCCTTGAGACTCGCCCCATTCCACATAGGTCCTCCAGACTCTGTAATAGATATTTCTAGAGACTGGCTTTCTAGCCTGAATTAACGTAGATATGACTTGGGCTGAGAGGCCTCTGCCCTTAAGAATTAGGGATTCAGCCGCCAAGCTATCAAATTTAGCTGCTGTGAAGCAGGGTGATAGATCGGGCCCTGAGACAGCAGATCTGGGCGCAGGGGGAGTGGCCACGGTGCCCCTACCGACATCCTCACGATGAGTGCGTACCAAGCCCTTCTGGGCCAGGCTGGGGCCACCAGGATCACCGGCCTGCGCTCCACCCTGATCCTTCGTAGAAGGCGGGGAATCATCTGTAGTGGAGGGAACGCATACAGGAGAGAAAACTGGTGCCAGGGGCAAACCAACGCATCGGTCCCATAGGCCGAGGGGTCCCTGGCTCGGGATACGAATTTGTCCAATTTCTTGTTGAATCTTGTTGCCATGATGTCCACATCGGGAACTCCGAATCTTTGGCAAATCTCTTGGAATACCTGGGGGTGAAGAGACCACTCTCCCGGGAGTAACTGTTGACGACTCAAAAAATCTGCTTGAGAATTGTCTATCCCTGGGATGAACACTGCTGAGATGCAGGGTACATGGGCTTCGGCCCATGAGAAAATCAGGTTTACTTCCCTTTGAGCCGCTAGGCTCCTTGTGCCCCCCTGGTGGTTTATGTATGCCACCGCCGTGGCATTGTCGGACTGTATCCTTACTGGCAGACCCTGCAGGGGGAGAGTCCAGGCGACCAGGGCCAACCGAGCAGCTCTGATCACTAGGACATTGATGGGAAGCAGACTTTCTGCCTCTGACCACTGTCCCTGCTGGGTCCGTTTCCCTAAGATTGCCCCCCAACTTGTTAGGCTGGCATCTGTGGTTACTATTTTCCACGTGATGGGGCAAAAGGTTTTCCCTTTTGACAATTTTTGAGGGACCAGCCACCAGTACAGGCTGCGCCTGACTCCTGGGGAAAGACCTAATGGACGGTCTAATGCCTGTATGGACCTGTTCCAAGCAGAGAGAATAGCTGCCTGGAGAACTCTGGTATGGATCTGGGCATAGGGCACTGCTTCGAAGGCGGCTACCATCTTTCCCAGCAGTCGCATGCATAGGCGAATAGTCGGCCTCTTTTTGCCTAGGACTATTTGAATTGTTTGAGTCAATGACCTGATCTTTTCTTGAGGTAAAAATATCCTCTGGCATTCTGTATCTAACCGAAGGCCTAGATATTCCAACTGTCTTGTGGGTTGCATCCTCGATTTTCCTTGGTTCACAACCCACCCGAATTCTTGTAGATGCCGAACTGTGCGGACTACTGCATGATTGAGGTTGGAAGCTGATCTGTCGATAACCAGGAGATCGTCCAGTTATGCCAGGACCAAAATGCCTTCTGTCCTTAGGACGGCTAGCACCGGGGCTAACCCTTTGTGAATACCCGCGGAGCTGTTGCCAACCCGAAAGGAAGGGCTACGAACTGGAAATGACTCTGATCTATCATAAAACGAAGAAACTTGTGATGTGCTGGGTAGATCGGCACATGCAGATATGCATCCTTTATGTCTATAGATGCTAGGAAGTCGCCTTGATGCAGGCTGGCTGTCACTGAACGTATGGAATCCATACGAAAGGTCTGAATCTTTAGAAAGCGATTTAGGCGTTTGAGGTCTAGGATAGGCCTGACGTCGCCATTGGGTTTTGGTATAATAAAAAGGTTGGAGTAGAATCCCAGACCCCTTTCTTGGGTTGGTACTACAATTACTCCTTGGAGCAAGAGGCGATCCAACGCCTTTACGAGAGCGGCCCTCTTTAACGGGTCGCTTGGAAGACTTGACCCCTGAAAATGAGGAGGGGGGATTTCTCGAAACTCTAGTTTGTAGCCTGTGGCTACCACGGACCGAACCCAAGAGTCGGGAATTCTGGCCTTCCAGACTTCGGAGAAAAAACTGAAGTCTTCCCCCCACCCAAGAGAGTGGGGGCGCCCCTTCATGAATCTGACTTGATGACTGGTTTAGCCGGCTTGCGAGACCAGGGCCTCTTGTTTGCCGCGGCTTGTCCCTGTGGGCGGCTATTAACTGCTGAACGCCCGGGAGGCCGTCGATACTGACGGGAAGTCGAAGGGGCCGAGCCTGCAAAGGCCTGTCGTTTAAACGCGGGCCCACGCGGTCTTTTCTTGACCGGTAAGGAAGAACTTTTACCACTTGATATGGTTTGGATATATTTATCTAGGTCTTCACCGAATAGTCTTCCCCCATGAAAGGGAAACCCTGCTAAAAGCTTTTTGCAGGGTGCCTCTGCTGACCAGTTCTTTGGCCACGAAAGACGACGCATGTGAACCACCAGCAGATATAACCGGGATGCCTGTTGGATGGAGTCCTTAATAGCATCTACTGCAAAGCAGAGAGCCCTAGGGAATTCTGCTAATTCATGAGTATGCTGAGCCGGCATGTCCTTTAATATCTGTTTTGCCTGATCCTTTAAGGCCTGACAAACGCCAATGGCTGCCACCACTGGCTGAACCATGGCACCTACTGTGGTGAAAGAAGCCTTCAGTAGGGTCTCTAATCTTTTGTCGACCGGATCCTTGAACATCTGGACATTTTCAACCGGACAGGTCAGGGATTTATCCACGCAGGAAATGGCCGCGTCCACTGTGGGGAGTGCCCATTTCTTTAAAAATTCCTCTTCCATAGGATAGAGAATAGAGAACCTCTTAGGAGGGATAAAGATCCTATCAGGTCGAGCCCAATCCTGGTAAATCACGCTCCGCAGAAGGGGGTGAATCGGAAAAGACACACAAGTTAATGGAGCCTTTAAAGAACCCAATGAGGATACCACAGGGGCTACTAGTTCTGGCACTGGAAGTTTAAAAACAGTGCGAACTATATCGGTCAAAGACTGGATCCACAGGCTCTTCGCTTGAGAGGCCGAAAAATATTCATCTACAGTGGAACCCTCCATGTCTGAACCTTCGGGACTTGGGTCTGCTTGATCCCCTTGTGGGTCCCGTTCCCCTGAAGAGGAGACCTCCGCATCTGAAAACACCAAACTAGGTGAGGGGGATCTAGCCCGTTTGCTGCTTGGCAAAGGGCGGGCAAACAAAGCAGTTAACCTTTTCTCTAGCCCACCCAGGGTGGTCGCTAGCATTTCTTCCGTTACGTAAACGGGAATGGGTGGATCGGGGGCCGCCTCTGCCCCCAGCATCCCCAATGGCTCTTGTACTATGCTACTCGGTGGTCTAACTGGTGAGGGTGGGGCCGTTGAAGCCTGGCCCAAATCCTCTGACCCCGATGGAGACCCCTTTTGTTTCTTGGCACCTTTTGCAGCCTTGGCTGGTCCTGATGCCTTTGGAGCCATTGCACAACCTTGAGTCACCCCTCTAGCCAACACCTGACTGTTGTAGCTAGGAGTAATTAATATGAGAACAGGCTGAGGAAAATTTTTTTTTTTTACCCGCCTGGGAGGTGGCAATACTGAGGAAAACCTGTGAGTATTGCAACACCAATGCCCGTTAGCCGGAGTCCAAGGTTGACTCAGATACTGCTGGATCTAAGGCCGAGTCCCTTTAAGCAAAAAAACTCTTTTTTTTTTTTTTCTGGTCAATAGTGGAACTAAGTCCTAGACCTGAAGATCCACAAACCGCCACTGGGTGTCACTGTGGCCAAAAGACCCAGCTGCGCACTCTGTGTCCTTCTTCCTCTGCCTCCAGGAGGGAAAGTCCAGCCAGAGAAAAAGTTTTACTTTTAAAACAGACCCTGACGCTGCTGGCCCGCCCCCCCAACGCACGCCGACGCTATAAAAGGCGGCGTGCACGCACGCGCACACGCGCGCGCACCCCCCACGCTGAAAACAACATGGAGGAAGCAGAGCAGAGGAAAAACATGGACCAGCGCCAGGCAGCAACAACAGACACCAGGTAAGCACTAATCTTATTGTAGTGCACAGAGAGAGGAAGCTGTCCCCATGGGCTTCCTAAGAAACAGGAGTTTTCACCAGCAATTTCCTCTTTAAAACATGGGGGTTGCAGTATCAATGCTAACAGGCAGACCTGGGGTGAGTAGCAAATATATATCTTACACAAGTATACATATATCTACATGTTATCTGGGTAAACATTAGTATCCCATCCTGCCCACACAGACATAGTGGAGATAGTGGCTGATGCACAAGCATACCATTAGCCAACCCAGAACCCCCAGGGGGATACCTACTGTCGAACCAAGTCCCGCAGGTTCCCTCTTACCTGCTCCACGCCGCAGGGTATTGCAAACTGCAAGAGGCCCAATCTTCCCCCATTTCCGTGGGTATTGTCTCGGACCTTCAGGGACCGGGGTCCTGTGTTAAGGAACCCACACCCCTGGACCTATATAGCATCCTGGCATCAGTAGCGTTTAGTCCTGGGAGAGACCAAGGCACTGGAGCCCAGAATCCAGCCCTCCAAGGAGAGGCATTATAGGCAAAACCCCACTCCAGCAGGGCCCGGGTACCGTACTCTTTGGCTTTGAAGCACTTCGGACGGATCCGGCTAGCTATCCTGGGTCCCGAGACCTTCGAGGGACAGCTAGACGTGACCAACACCTAAGACACTGGCGAAAAAACTGAAGCACTCTCAGTGGGAGGGGGTTATATAGGGAGGAACTTCCTGTGAAGTTGATTACACCAGTGTCCACACCTGAAGGTACCCATATAACCCATATGTAATGACTATGCGCTCTGTGTCCCGTGATGTACGATAAAGAAATAACCTTTTATGATGCTATATGTGTCAATGTTATCAGTACCGAGACAATCCAACCCGTCCTCATTCTAAGTGATCACATACCGGTTAGGCAATATCAGAAACTGCCACCAGGTGTTCACTTGGTCCAATTTTTTACATTCAAATTTGGATGATGGTACTTTTTGCTAAGCTATTGAGTTCTATATGAGGCTATACTCAAATGTTTGTTATAAATGTATATAAAATGCTATTTTTTCTATCAAAAAGTTTTCCAGCGCTAAACCTTTCATCTGATTTCTAAATGTCTGCATTTGTTATTTCCAAAAGCCAATATAAAAGGAATAGTTTTGCTAAAAAAGCACTTGTTGGTTTAACCAATTTTTTTTGTACAATTCTCCCTTAAGGGGGCGTGGCAAGGGCTGTGTCCTATACCTGCATACTTTTGCTGATAGGTGTCCCTCAATCCCATCTCAGAAAGTTGGGAGGTATGCATTCTCATGTAAGGCCAGGGGTCTTCAAACTACGGCCCTCCAGTTGTTCAGGAACTACAATTCCCATCATACCTAGTCATGTTTGTGAATGTCAGTGTGTTACAATGCCACATGGGATGTGTAGTTCTACAATAGCTGGAGGGCCGTAGTTTGAGGATCCTTGGGCTAGAGCAGTGGTTCTCAAACTTTCTAGTGCTGTGACCCCTTGATAAAATTTCCCAAGTTGTGGGGACCCCTAACAATAAAATTATTTATTTGCGTGGGTTGTCAGCACCCAAGGCAAGACAAGTAATTTGCGCCCCTAACTCACAGATATTTACCGCTCCCTGAGTCCCTTCCACTCGTACAGTATTAAACACTCTAGCCGTCTTTCTTGTTATTTCTCTTATTCTTTCTCTCCCTTTTTCTTTGCCCCCCCCCCTCTTTCTCTCTCCCTTGCATGTATTCTCTTTTTATTCCTTATCTTACTCCTTAGTGGGGAGGTGGGGGTAATGGGATGAGTTGCAGTGCTGGTGGGGGGGTTTGGGATGAGTGACAGTGCTGGCGGTAGGAGTTGGGATGAGTGGCAGTGCTGGGGGGAGTTCTGATCGGCCAACTTAGGTGCTCTTGATCAAGGTCATCTGTTGATCTGAGAACTGTAGTGGGGACTTTTGAATGGGAACTATAATGACAGGTAGTGTTACTCTGACTGTGGTGTCTCGTAGCAGTGACACCTATGCCGAAATCAGGAGATAGGGTCTCCTCCAGCCCCTCCCACTTCTCATTCCTCACTATTCAGCTGACCTCTAGCCTCTGCCTCCCCCCCCCCCCCTCCAGAAATGCAGAGAACTGAATGAGTGGCTGCGAAGAGGGTGAGTGGGAGGCCGCAGGCTCCAGGAACAGCCCAGCTGGGTGGCAGCAAAAAGGCTGGGAGAGCAGTACGAGCTTCAGGAACAGCCCAGGATTTGGTGACCCGTGGCAAATCATCATTTGACCCCCGAGGGGGTCCCGACCCCCAGGTTGAGAACCACTGGGCTAGAGGAATGCAAAAGCTGCTTGAAGCCGAACAATTGCAGAAGGTCACTTTAAATTTGGATGCACCTGTCAATTAATTCCGAAAGATCGCAGAAGCATCTAAATTGAATGTACTCGACACAGAACCCTAGGCCCAGCCTGTATGGAAGCGGCAGCGTTTGCATTGATCAGTACTGTAACTTTGTGCTGCTCTCTCCTTTTGCCAATCTCTTTTTCTTCAGATTTACAGAACAGGCCAGCACTGAAGGTGTCAAAGGAGAGGTTTGCCAAACATAAACAATCTCTACACTGTTCCTCTTCCCCCCGCATTGCATTTGTTGAAAGACATCCAGAGCAATTCCGTTTTCCCATGGGAAGGCAAAGAAACAATACCGCTTACCTTTGCATCTAACTCATCTCCAAGCCAGAGTAAACATTACAGCCATGAGAGGGGTATGAAAAAAAAAAGAAAAGAGAAAGAGCTACACAAGTGGAGAATTACATGACATAACAAGCTTAATTACTGTAAAGGGAGTTCCTGTGAAAGCTGCACATTTCTTGGCGGAGAGGTAGAAAGTGAGCTGCGGCGTGGTGCATTGTTTCAGGTGGGGAGGTCATCAGTAGCGCATTGTCCAACTTATTGATCTTAGCGCCATGGCAAGGAATAAAAACAACAATATTTGGTCATCAACTATGAAGAACGTCCTCGATTTTGTACCATTACCACATTCTTGAGTCCTCCCACGTACACTTTCTTCTCATCGTTAATCAGGGATGGGCCACCTTCGACATTCCAGCTATCACTGCCTGTCGCTTTTCTGCCAGGCTGTTGCTAGTAAACTGCTGTAATTAACTGGTTGGTTCTTGTGGCTTTATTTCTACAGTGAATCGCAAGAGCAGATGCCTTAAAGAGACCCTGTGAGGCAATCTTTTATTTTAGAACAGTGGTTCTCCTTCATAAAATTTCCCAAGTTGTGGGGACCTCTAACAGTCAAAAAAAAATTGTAGCGTGGGTTGTCATCACCCAAGTAATTTGCGCCCTTAACCCAAGGACATTTAGCGTTCCCTTCCACTCGTACTACATTAAAACCCCTTATTGTACACTTTAGGATGTACCATCCTTTCTCTGTGTTCTCCTTTCTTTCCCTTTTATCTCTCTCTATCCTAATTTCTAGTTTTTTTCCCCCCATCCCTCTCTCTAGCCGTCTTTCTTGTTCTCTGTTATTCTTTCTCTCCCCTTTTCTTTGTTCCGCCTCCTCTTTTCCTCTCCATTCCAAGTATTCTCCATTTTAATACCTTCTCTTACTCCTTGGTGTGGGGGGGGGGGATAAGTGGATTAGGTGCTTTTGATCAAGGTCATCTTCTCATGTGAGAACTGTAGTGGGGACTTTTAATGGCAACTATAATCACAGGTAGCATTACTCACTGTGTCTCCGACTTTGGGGTGTCTTGTAGCAGTGACACCTATGCCGAAATTAGGAGATAGGGTCTCCCCCAGCCCCTCCCACTTCACATTCCTCACTAGTCAGCTGACCTCTAGTCTCTGCCCCCCCGCCATGTCAAGAACTGAATGGGCAGCTGCTAAGAGGACGAGTTGGCAGGCGTAAGCTCCAGGGAGAGCGGCAGGGCCGTTTGAAGAAATTAGGGGGCCCCAAGCAAAAAAAAAAAAAAAAACACTTTTCAAGTTGAGAAGCGGGGGGGTGGTTGGGTTTGTCGGCTTACCTCTATCCTCCACAGAGCACGCCGGCATATGTTGGTGTCCACACAGGGGCCCCAGCAGGGAGGGCCCTTGCCGCACCCCTGCTTCCTCCTGCAGTCCGATCGGCCGCACACCATAACCGCTTGGTACAGGAGAATCAGGTTGCTGTTCCCGGGGCCGGACTGAAAGGAAGTGAACACTCAGTGTGTGCACTTCCTGTCAGTCCGGCCGGGAATAGGAACCTGATTCTCCTGTACTGCGCGGTTATGGTACACGGCCGACCGGACTGCTGCAGGAGGAATCAGCGGTGTGGCAAGGGCCTTACCTGCTGGGGCCCCTGACCAGTTTGGGGCCCCAGGCAATTGCTTGGTTTGCCTGTCGGGTTCCGACGGGCCTGGAGAGCGGTGCAGGCTTCAAGAACAGCTCATGATCTGGTGACCCCTGGCAAATCATCATTCGACCCCTGAGAGGGTCCTGACCCCCGGGTTGAGAACCACTGTTCTAGAAGGTCCCTGCAGTAGTAGACAGTGTATAATCACATCTCCGGCGACCATTTCTCCTTCATAAGGGCTTGTGTACACAGGTATTATGTTGCCTCCTCATTGTCGCCTAAAAGCCTGCACCACCATGAAACAACCACACGCATTGCAATTGCTCCTTTTTGTCTAGGGCAGTGATCTCCAAACTGCTGCCTGGGGGCCAGATGAGGCCCCCAACTTGCTTTTATCCCGCCCTTGGGGCCATAATTCCCCCAACTGACACCAATGCTGGGGCACAATTTTTCCCAATGACCCCAACAATGGGGCCCATTGACACCCAATGATGAAACACTATTCCTCTCAATGAGACCAACAATGGGGCCCAATGACATCAACAAAATTCCCCCAACCAACACCAATGATGAGGCACAATTACTTCCACTAAAACAAATGATGGGGCACTATTTTTTTTCTTTACCGACATCAGGGCCACCTTCTCTACTCCCAATTGCCACAGTCTGGCCCCCTGAAAGATGGTAAACTGGCCCTTTGTTTAGAAAGTTTGGAGACCCTTGGTCTAGGGGATTGGAGAATGGAGATATACTTACCTAACCCTCTGACCTTCCTTAAAACCGGTCCCTGTGGCTTCTGGACCCCCGTGGTTTAGCGGTCTTGTGTGGTAGACTGTCCCTGACATCATTATGCCAAAAAAAAAAAAGCTCTGGACGAGAGGACATCAGGAACAGGCTACGCCTGGGTCGTGGGGGAGTGCCATTTTTCAACGGAAGGAAGGATTGAACAGGTGCAGCATGCCTCCAAATAAAACCATACTCTTGTGGTTGGATCTATAAGAAGAACTGGGCTAAACACATAAGTATGTGATGGCCAAGATCTCAGTGTCTTCCCATTGTGTACTGGAGTCGATCCATTAGATATGGACGGGGCTTTTTTTCAGGGGGAACTTAGTGGAACTCATTTTCACCACCTCTGGCCCAGGGGGGGGTCTGCTCACCACAATCCCTTGTAAACACAGCAGTCTGGTTTCTGTGTTTACAAGTGATAGCTCTACACTCTCTGTGTAACCCCCCTGAACTCTGCACTCTGTATGTAATGCAATCCTGGTATCTAATGTCCCTTTAAAGTGGTTGTAAACCCATTACAACCATTTTAACTTACAGGTAAGCCTAGATTAAGGCTTACCTGTAGGTGCAAGAAATATCTCCCAAACCTAACAGGTTTAGGAGATGTTTGCAGAAATAGCGGCACGATGTCTACGAAGCATATGCCGTAGACATTGGGCGCAGGCGCACTGAGCTTGCCGTTTCTAACAGTGTTGGAGGAGGCGAACGAGGGCCACTGGGGGGGCTTCGATCTCAGGTAAGTAATTCATAATGAGTTAGTATGCTATGCATAGGATGGATTGGAGGATGTGTGTAGGGGGTCGTGGTTGACTTCCAGCACCTATTATTTGAGAAAAAAAGCCCTGGATATGGGTAGGGGGACTCTGGGATGCAAGCCTGCATATTCTATGAAGCAGAACTCCAGTTATAAAATAACAAGATCAAATGAATAGCCCATAAAAACATAAAATAACAATGTCTGTTTTTCATCTCTCTGTCACTCTGCTTCCTCCTCCTATTAATATGCCCCATTGTCAGTAAAGGAACTTAATGCTGCTTTTTCATGCAATTTTTTTAATTGGTCATTAAAAACGATTGTGTGTAGGGTCCAGAGCAATTTTCTCGATGTGGAAAATGGGCATTAAAAATTTAGAACATGCTCTATTTTTTCTCATCGTGAAAAACAGTCGTGTGTCAGCTTTAACGACGGGGGGAAAACGCCCATGCTCAGAAGCAGGTTATGAGAAGGGAAATTTGCATAATCAGCCCAAAGGGTGTCACCAATCGAATGGAACTTCCCCTTTATAGTGCCGTCGTACGTTACCGTGCTTTGCTCCAGCATTTTGTTTTCATGATCGTGTGTATGCAAGGCACACTGTGCAGGGACCGCCCTGTCTTTTTTCCGCTCTCCCCTATGGGGGGTTCATCCAATCCGCAGACGGAAGGAAAAATAGGGTTTTCTTCCATCTGCAGAATCGGATCATTGCGGAGCCGGACGAGATCGGGTGTCAGCGGATGAACATCCGCTGACACCCACAATCTCATAGGGACCAATGATTGTCCCTTTTTATATCTGCAAACGGATGGATGAAAAAGCGGACATACGATCCGCACGTGTGAAAGGGGCCTTATGCTGCGTACACACGATCGGAATTTCCAACAACAAAACCGTGGATTTTTTTCCGACTGAAATTTGGCTCAAACTTGTGTTGCATACACACATTCATTTAAATATTGTCGGAAATTCCGAACGTCAAGAACGCGGTGACATACAACACTAAGACGAGCCGAGAAAAATGAAGTTCAATGCTTCCGAGCATGCGTCAAATTGATTCCGAGCATGCGTAGGATTTTTCTCCATCGGAATTGCATACAGACGATCTGAATTTCCAACAAGAACTTTTCCCTTTGGAAAATTTGAGAACCAGCTCTCCAATTTTTCTTGGCGGAAATTCCGACAGAAAAATTCCGTTGGAGCCTACACCAAAAGCTTACATTAGACATTTCTTGACGGAATTTCCATTGTGTGTACGCTGCATTAGTCAAAGGTGCAGAAGAAAAACATTCATGGTGCCCCAATGAAAGAGAATCCTATTGGCTGCCATGGTCAATACTGTTCTACCTCCAGAATCTTTCATCTTGGTTCAAACTGTGTACTATAGCCCTTTCTGTCTTGTGACTGAGCCTGAGGTGAGTAAACCCCATTGACATTCATTTTGCGGAAGCCTTTATATCCGTCAAAAGAATTCTATTAGCGCCAAACAAATATAAATAAAGTCACACATGTGTGGGTTTGTGAGGTTTACTCACCAACATCAAACATCCTGTACAGTTGAACCGGTTATTTGTGAGACAAGAAAACAAGAAAATCATGGGAAGTACACATAGAAGAGAATGTTCTAGCTGGTTCATTCTATCCAAGGAATAAAACAACTAAGAACAATAAAAAAGCAGCTGTTAATAATATGAACGAAATAAGCTTGCAAGAATGAGTTGATACATTAGCTATAAGTGCTAAGGGATCCGTGCTGGTCATTTTTTGAGCAAAAGGCGCAGCGACAAATGTCCTAGCTTAACCGCTTCAGCCCCAGAAGTCTTTGCCCCCTTCTTGACCAGAGCACTTTTTCCAATACGGCACTGCTTCAATGTAACTGACAATTGCACAGTTGTGCGACGTGGCTCCCAAACAAAGTTGGCATCCTTTTTTTCCCCACAAATAGAGCTTTCTTTTGGTGGTATTTGATCACCTCTGCGGTTTTTATTTTTTGTGCTATAAACAAAAAAAGAGCGACAATTTTGAAAAAAAAATGCCATATTTTTAACTTTAACCACTTCTCTACCGTGGGTGTTTTTCAGATTTGGTGTTTACAAGACTAAAACAGTTTTTTTTGCTAGAAAATTACTTAAAACCCACAAACATTATGTATATTTTTTTCTAACACCCTAGAGAATAAAATGGCGGTCATTGCAATACTTTTTGTCACACCATATTTGCGCAGCGGTCCTACAAGAGCACTTTTTTTGGAAAAAATTAACTTTTTTGAATTAAAAAATAAGACAGCAATAAATTTGGCCCAATTTTTTTATGTATTGTGAAAGATAATGTTACGCCGAGTAAAATGATACCCAACATGTCACGCTTACAAATTGCGCCCGCTCGTGGCATGGCATCAAACTTTTACCCTTAAAAATCTATAGGTTGCATTTTTTGAGTTGCAGAGGAGGTCTAGGGCTATAATTATTGCTCTCGCTCCAACGATCGTGGCGATACACACTTGTGTGGTTTGAACACCGTTTTCATATGCGGGTGCTACTCACGTATGCGTTCGCTTCTGCGCGCGAGCTCGTCGGGACGGGGCACTTTAAATTTTTATTTTATTTTTTATAATTTTTTACACTGGAAAAAATAAAAAAAATAAAATGATCACTTTTATTCCTATTACAAGGAATGTAAACATCCCTTGTAATAGAAAAAAAAGACCTCAGATATCATATTTTTTTTTTTTCCTCAGAAATTTTTTTTTATTTGTCTCCAAGAGGAGAAGTATAAGAGAAAACAAATGACAAACAGTAAACAGTAAAAACAGAAGAAAGATCATAATGCAGCTATACATCACAAGATAGATAAGGGTATATACACAGTTACAAACACATCTTCTGGAACCTAGTAGGATACTCAGCAACACCAAGGATTACATTAGTAATGGGCGCATAAGAGCACAAAATGTACCGTGAGGGGCAGGGTCCGGTCATATAGTGGGGGCAGCAGAGCGGGGAAGGGGAAAGGGTGGGGGGGGAGGAAGAAGAGAGAGGAGGGAGGGGGGGGGGAGAAAAGAAAAGTGGACGACACAGGAAACAGGGCAGGAGAGACAGAGAGCCCCATTATGGTAGCATGTGAGGCCACCAGGCTACCTGTTAGTCCATGCGCCCCACACTTTATCAAACTTTTGGGGGCACTTACGGTTCATATACGTGAGTTTATAGAGGGGCATCGTGGCGTCTACCAGGGCCTTCCATTGGGAGACTGTCGGGGGCTCTGGCTGCTTCCACTTGAGTAAGATAGCTTTCCTAGCATAGAATGCTGCATAAAAGACAAACAGCCGTTTGTGCGTGCTGGGTATGACATTATCGCTGACCCCCAAAAGTAATATAATTGGATCCAGGCCTATCTGCAAGTTGCCCACTGAGTTTATGACGCCCACCACTTCTGCCCAAAATCTTTGAATAACAGGGCAGGCCCACACAACATGTATGAAGGTGCCCAGGTCCGTAGCACTCAGATCTCATATTTAGACTAAAATGCAAAAAAATTAAAAATAAAATTTGAAACTAATTTTTTTCAAAATACAAAAAAAAAAAAATGTTTCTTTAAGACACTGGGCGGGACTGACGTTTTGACGTCACTTCCGCCCAGCAGAGCCATGGGGACGGGTGAGGGACAAATTTCCCTCACTCGCATCGCCACACAGCAGACGAACGGACCCGATCGCCTCCGCCACTACCGACGGCTCCGGTAAGCGGCGGAGGGCGCGGGAGAGCGGGGCCTTTCCCGCCGCCGATAACGGCGATCTCGCGGCGAACCCGCCGCGGAGACCGCCTTTATGTTTTACAGGACCGCTCACACTAAAAATGGATATCTCGGTTGTGGCAGCAGCTGCTGCCGTTACCGAGATATCCATCTTTAAAGTGTGGCCGTAAAAAGTCGTATAGCGGTCTGGAAGTGGTTAATAAATATCCCCAAAAAAAATCTATAATTATTTTTTCCCTCAGTTTAGGCCGATACGTATTCTTCTACATATTATTGGTAAAAAAAAAAAAAAAATAGGGGATTGTTTTATGGCATTTTTATTAATATTTTTTTTTTACCAGTAATGGCGGCGATCAACGTTTTATTGCGGACACATCGGACACTTTTTTGTGACCATTGTCATTTTCACAGCGAAAAAAATAAAAATGCACCGATTACTGTGAAAATGACAATTTTGAAAAAAGAGCAACATTTTTTACTTTTTGGCTATAATAAATATCCCCCAAAAATAAATTTTCCTCAATTTAGGACAATATGTATTCTTCTACATATTTTTGGTAAAAAAAATAAAATAAAAATCGCAATAAGCGTATATTGATTGGTTTGTGCAAAAGTTATAGGGGTAGATTCACGTAGAGTGGCGTATATTTATGCCGGCGTAGCGCATTGTCTTTACGCTACGCCGGCACAACGTTAAGAGGCAAGCATGCTACTCTCAAAGAATATGAGCTCAACGTTGCGCCGGCGTAGCGTATAGTTGTCGGCGTAAGCCGATGCAAGTCAAAGTAGGTGGAAGTGGGCGTAATATATTATAATGAAGCGTGACCCCATGCAAATGATGGCCACAACTTCAAAAAACGAACTGTGCATGCGTCAGCTTTTGGACGCATCCCAGTGCGCATCCGTGGACTTACACGACGTATCAGGAGATACGTCGGCGTAAGTCCTTTCTGAATCCGGGCCATAGCGTCTACAAAATAGGGGGTCGTTTTATGGCATTTTTATTAATAATGTTTTTCTACTAGTTATGGCAGCGATTATGGCGGACACATCAGGCATTTTTTATGCAATTTTGGGACAATTCACATTTATACAGTGATCGATGCTATAAAAATGCACCGATTAGTGTAAAAATGTGACTGGCAGAGAAAGGGCTAACCAGTAGTTGTCAGGGAAGGGGGGTTACGTGTGTCCTAGGGAGTTATTCTAACTGTTAGGGGGCAGGGCTTACTATGACACAACACTGATCGCTGCTCCCGATGAGACAGCACTTAGGGAGATTTCCTTGCACTGTGTATGAGGGAAGCACAGACATCAATAAAAGGATGACTGATCATTCTAACCCTTTCTCCACCCTGCCAATAAAAAGATATTTTTACTGCTGTCCTCTTTTTCTATTGGAGAGAATATATGACCTGTTTTTCGGACACCCTGTCATCGGGACAGGAAGCGAGAGGAAATCTCTCTACGGGGACACAGACAATGATAAAACCCTGAGAAAGTTTCTAATCTTTCATACTCTGTAAAGAACAAACTGAAAACTTTTGGCTGGAGTTGAGTATTTCTATCTGGAATAGATAAATATCGATTGCACTTACAAAGAAATTGTGACACCCGTAAAAAGAAGTTATTGATTGCCTTATCAGTGCTGACGTGGTGATCTATTGCTTTGTTGATAAACTAAACCATATAATCACAATCTTTCATTCTTAGCTGTAAAGCATTTTTTTTTTTTAAGCATACGTCAAAGTAAAAAAAGAAAAGAAAAGGGATATATATATATATATATATATATATATATATATATATATATATATATATATATACACATATACACACACACACATACACACATATACATACACACACTACAATATATGTACCTTTCCCTGGGTTTTATTTAATGAAAGATCCTGCAAGTACAGAAAAATATCTATTGATCCGATCTGAAAAGCACTCAGCTTCCTAGTGCTTTTGTAGGCACAAAAACACGCGTTTTATTTTTCTTTGGATTGACTGGTGTCAGCCCTGTCTGGTTGCCCTTCATTAACTACTTGTCTACCGCCCGCCGTCATTTGACGGTGAGACGAAGACTATCTCCTTCTGGGAGGACTTCATATGACGTCCTCGCCTTCCAGAGCCACTAGGGGGTGCCAGGCGGCCGCGATGTCTGCTGGGCACCCGCGATTGCCCAGTAACTGAGCAGGACCGTGGGTCTCTGTGTGTAAACACAGAGATTCACGTCTGTCAGGGAGGAGACCGATGCTCTGTCCCTTGTACATAGGGACACTGATCGGTCACCTCCCCCAGTCAGTCCCCTCCCCCCACAGTAAGAATCACTCCCTAGGGAACACATTAACCCCTTGATCGCTACCTAGCGTTAACCCCGCCAGTCATGTTTATACAGTAATCAATGCATTTTTATAGCACGGATCGCTGTATAAATGTGAATGGTCCCAGAAATGTGTCCAACGCAATATTGCAGTCACACTTAAAGTTGCAGATCGCCGTCATTACTAGCAAAACTGAGGAATCTGGATATTTTTTATAACAAAAAGGTAAAAAATGTTTTTTTTCCCCCAAACTTGTCGCTCTTCTTTTGTTTATAGCGCAATAAATAAAAACTGCAGAGGTGATCAAATACCACCAAAAGAAAGCTCTATTTGTGGGGGAAAAAATGATAAAACATTTCATTTGGGTACAGTGTTGCATGACCGCGCAATTGTCAAAGTGTGACAGCGCTGAAAGCTGAAAAATGGCCTGGGCAGGAAGAGGGTGAAAGTGCCCTGTAGGCAAGTGGTTAAACTCCTTAGCGACTGCCACTCTCCTTTTCTCTACGATATAGACCCTAATTATTCTGTAGTCCAATAAAAAAACTGGGAGGCCCAACTAGCCTCTTTGTGATGACACAGGAAGGGAATTTCTGACACGATTATCAGGTATTCAAGCGATTCCAAATGCTGAAGGTTTTTTACCTTTAGGAACCATTCACACCTAGCGCAGCGACAGTTGCTGCAGCATGTTTTTTTTTTAGTGTTTTGTGGTGAGTTTTTGAAACGGCACCATTCATATGCTCCAAAAGAAGCTCATGCACCAAATCTTGGCACAAATCCAGGAGTTGTTTGGCACTGCGATTTTGCCATGATTTTAACACTTTTTTTTTTGCTCAACAATCGCTGCAAAATTGCACTGCGTTTGGGGTGCCATTCACAAAGAAGTTGCGTTACAAATGAGTCCCACGTTTTGCCACAATTCTGGAATTATGAGCAGACGCCTGCGATTCAGATCACCTAAGTGTGAACGGAGCATAAAGCCTTCTATGCACAAAGGTAAGAAAAACCTTCAGGCTGGGTTCACACTGCCATGCAGAGCGACTCACAGCAGGGGGTCCGGTGCGTCCCTGTTCACCGTTTCAGGTCCTAATTCCGTCCGAACTTTTGGCTGGATTTGGACCTGAAACTGACCAGAAGATGCACAGGACTCTTCTGCAAACCGCTCCGCATGCCGTCCCGGCGCTGTAGGAACCGTTCTATTGAGAGCCGCCGGTCAGTCGCCTGACATGCGAATTGGATGCAGCGGGAAATCCACATCCAATTCGCACCAGTGTGAATCCAGCCTTAGTGTTCACCTCCACTCTCAGCCAGTGATGTGCACAAGAGCAGAAGCTCTCCTGGGTTTCTCCCTCCCAAGTGGCTTGATATGAGGGGCACTCAGCAGGGAGGGGGCAGGAGAGGCAGTGGGGAACCCAAGAAGTGGAGAATTGGGGCTGCTCTGGGCAAAACCCCTCCCCTCCACAGAGCAGGGAAGTATAACATGCTTGTTGTTTCTAAAGAAAAAGTGACTGGCCTCAGATGATACATAGAGATATAAATATATCCTACATGCGTTGTACCTGTTTATCTGCTGTCTTCTCTTCTCTACATCTGTTCAAAGCCAGAAATATAAAGCTTGTCTGAGAGTTCAGCTAACATGGGACAGCTGAAGTTACACTCTGCAGAGATCAGCAAGGAGAGCTTTGAGAGCTGATTGGATGGAAGGGACATCACACAGCTCACAGGAGCAGAGCTAAGGCTGTCAATTACCTAGAGATCCCTCCTCTGTCACTTTGTTTCTCTTGGTGTCAGGAAAATTTATCAGAAGTGACCCATGCTGATAGCATAGGAAGGAAGCAGCAGACAGAAATGACACACAGGTGTTGATTTACTAAAACTGGAAAGTGCAAAATCTGGTGCAGCTCTGCAAAGAAATCAATCGGCTTTTAGGTTTCATTACCAAACCTAAAACATTTTGAACAAATTTTCTTTTCAAAATCAGAAAGTTATTTTTTTTTGTGATTTTCGAAATTCAGCCGACCGAACCTTCATATTGCCGGGAATATTCTTTTCTTGCAAATGCACATTTTTTTATTCCCCCCCCCCCCCCCATTACATTTCTCGCACGATTCTCCCATCATTGATCAGAAAATCGTTTGTTTTTCATAAAATTTCCAACACATTGGTTTTTCAAAATTTGATTGCCGCACGAAAATTGGCTGTTGCTGCAGCCCACTAACGGCGGAAAATTTGTACGAAAATTCTTTGATACGATTTTTGAAAGAAAATTCTTTCGAAATTCGAACCTTGTATGGCCGCCTTTAATTGGAACAAACTGAAGTTAGACGACGATTGAAAAATCAGGTGCAGCTGTGCATGGTAGCCAAACTCCAAGCTAAAGCCGGCCATACACGGTTCGTCTTTCGAAAATAAATAGTTTTAAAGAATTTTTGTACGAATTTTGCAGCATTAGTGGGCTGCAGCAACAGCCGATTTCGAATGTTGGAAATTTTTTGAAAAACTAACAATTTTCTGATCAATGATGGGAGAATCGTGCGAGAAATGCAATAGAAAGAAAAATGCGGATGTGCGAGAAACTTACACAAACTTTCCGCTTTTGAAAAGAAAATTCCACCATGTATGGCCTGCTTTAGACTGGCCATACACCTATAGATTATCTGCATATTTTCTATAGTCAATTGGAAAAAGGGGAACAGATTCCTCCATCTACGCTGAACTGTGTGGATGGAAGAACCCCCACTGACCCAAGCTTCCATATCTTGCTAGTCGGCCCCGCTGGCTCTTAATGGCACACCACACATCTCGCCCAATGTGCTCACATCATACACACTAAAAAAGGTCAATTCACAAAGAACCATGCATTTTGGTGTCGCACAATTTTTGAAAAAGGGGCATTCGCTTTTTTTTTTTTTTTTTACACGTAGGGAAGCCCGTTAAAGGAGTAGTAAAGGAATTTTTTTTTGCCTAAAATGAATGTCTGCAAGGTAGACAGACAGAATAGTGTAATGATTCTGTTAACAAACGAGTAAATACCTATTAAATCCCTTCATCTATATCACCTCCGGCGTTCTAGTTTCTGTTCTCTCATTCACATCCTGGTTTGCGGCGCTTGCTCATGTAAGAACTACATTTCCCAGTATGAATTGCGGCACACCTCCTTGAAGTCTAACACATAGAGAGTGTCCTGCCGCACAGATGTAGTTCCCAGGAGGGGGCGAGCACGCCACTGACCACCGCAGTAAAGCCTCCCTTCACGGTGGTCAGTAACAATCAGACAAGCAGGAAGTGAACAGAACAGAGAAGAAATAGAGCAACTTCTGGGCAAAAACAAAACAATGGAGGAAGTGAAAAGAGGAATGTCTGCAGGTAAAGGATGCTTATTATGGGGAAAAAAATAAATTCCTTTACAACCGCTTTAAAATTGATAGACTAACCTAAACAGAGTGAATGGAAACTTGAAAAAGGGTGCGTTCCCTCGATCTCATCTTCTTGGTGACTGGGGGGGTATTGCCCAAGTATCGGCTGTTATGCCACTTACAAAATACCACCTTACACCTAATTAAATAATTCAGAGCAGACATACTTTCTTGTGTTTAAATGGCCATAAACAGCCCTTTATTACAATAACTTTATTACATAATATAAGCGGTAATAAACAGAAAATAAAATATACCATAACTTCTCAGACTGCCTGTTTTCTAGGTCAGGATTTTTGAAGGCGCCCTTCACTAACTGTATCTAGCCTTGCCTGTTGTGAAAAGGGTCAGTATCTTGCCCCTGCTTCTGTTACATGAACTTTGAAGATTTCTTTTTTTACAATAAAATGCGTATATTGGAGTGCGGCTGTCCAGATTTTCCTTCATTATCATTTGTGTTGAGCCAGCACCTGTTACTTCCACATTGAGGAGATCGTCGATCTCAGCCCACCACCTGGAGTGGTTCAGCTTTTACCACCTTGCCTTTCTATGACCCCCAGCCGCACAAGCTCAGGGACAATTTTTTGGCAAAGTCTCCAGCCAACTGCCCCAACACGTATTACATCCAGAAAAAAAAAAAAAACACTCTACGATCTCTGCCACAGACGCCCAGCATGAAACTTTACGCATGGGCAGCCCGCCACACCCGAAGGGCACGCTCGATTCCTTCCTGCAGACCTAAAGACCAAAGGTCGATCCCCACCGAATTCAAATGAACCCCGTCCTCTCTCAGGAACAGCTGAGGTTCCTTTTCCATGTCGCTATGGCGAATCGCCAAGCCACCGTTACAGACAAAACATTTTGCCACCTCTTTGTTTACTTTGATCTTAGCTTTGTTAAGCCTCGACACCGAGGTCGCCAATTTCCAGGAAGTCCTAGCCACAATGTCAGACCACACGACAACAGTGTCTGGGAACATGGACCGCAAGCGCAGGAAATCAGATTTGATATCCATACTCAACTCGCGTGAGGGGCGAATCCCTAGGTCATTGCCCCCCACATGAAAAAGGAGCACGTCCGGGGGCCTGTCTAGCCTAGAATAACGATGTACCTCAGGCATGACCCTGGACCACAACATCCCCGGGACACCGATCCATCTGATCCTGACCTGTTCTCTGGGAAATCCCAACTGTAGACCCTCAGGCTTAAGAGCAGCATGTTCTGCTCCCAAGACAACATAGTCATGGCCAAGGATCCACACCAAACGTTCTGAACCTGAAAAACAAGACAATCATAAACCAACATTAATATAAACACCACATAAGACACAACTCCAACATAAAGAAAAAGACAAAAAAAAAAAAAAAAACAGTGCTGCACTACTTTAAACCATGCATAATCCATGAACAATAAACTTTGTTAATACAATATATTTCAATGTTGCAGGAAGGGGTGTGCACTATATGTCTGGTCTGGGCAGCGTGATTGCAGGCTAACGAGCGGCGCACGTGTGTAGGGAGGAAAAACGAGTATAAAGGATGTGCAGTGACGTTATGGTTACACCCCTTACTGAAGAAGTCAATGCCTTGATGATACGCGTCTAGGGCAGGGCTTACGCACTAATGTTACAACCATGGCCATCTCGAGAATTGAATGTTTGCTATGCCCTGCAGTTAGCACAAGCCGATTGTGCTTTTCTTGTTATATCCATTTACCTTTTATACTATTAAATCTTTTGGAAACGGAGAGCACTAGAGGTTTCCTTTCTTTTACATATAACCACTCTATCTGGGCAAGACGATGGGGGTTCTTGGAAACCTATTAACCACTTAAGACCCAGACCAAAAAATGCAGGTAAAGGACCTTGCCCCTTTTTGCGATTCGGCACTGCGTCGTTTTAACTGACAATTGCGTGGTCGTGCGACGTGGCTCCCAAACAAAATTAGCGTCCTTTTTTCCCCACAAATAGAGCTTTCTTTTGGTGATATTTGATCACCTCTGCGGTTTTTATTTTTTGCGCTATAAACAAAAATAGAGCGACAATTTTTAAAAAAATGCAATATTTTTTACTTTTTGCTGTAATAAATAACACCCAAAAATATATAAAAAAAAAAAAAAAATTTCCTCAGTTTAGGCCGATATGTATTCTTTTACATATTTTTGGTAAAAAAAAAAAAAAAAAAAAAAAAAAAAAAATCGCAATAAGCGTTTATCGGTTGGTTTTCGCTAAATTTATAGCGTTTACAAATTAAAGTATTCGTTTTATTGCATTTTTATTATTTTTTTTAATACCAATAGCAGCGATCAGCGATTTTTTCCGTGACTGCGACATTATGGCGGACACTTCGGACAATTTTGACACATTTTTGGGACAATTGTCATTTTCACAGCAAAAAATGCATTTAAATGGCATTGTTTACTGTGAAAATGACAGTTGCAGTTTGGGAGTTAACCACAGGGGGCGCTGTGACTTTGAGTGTTCCCTGTGTGTGTGTTTACAACTGTAGGGGGATGTGGCTGTAGGTGTGACGTCATCGATCGCGTCCCCCTAATAACAGGGAATGACGCGATCGATGCTGCGGCCACAGAGAAGCACAGGGAAGCCGTGTTTACACACGGCTCTCCCCGTTCTTCAGCTCCAGGGACGGATCGCCGCACTGCAGCGGCGATCGGGTCCGCAAGTCCCGGAGCTTCGGACCGTGTCACGGGAGCGCGCCATGGGCGCATGCCCGCGACCCACGGCTGGGTACTAAAATCAACGTATATATACGTTGATGTGCCCATTCTGCCGACGTTTATGTGCAGTAGACGGTCCTTAAGTGGTTAAAGGAGCCATTTAACCAAAGGAGGTCTGATCTACAGCACGCCAGGTGTCATTTCCCTAGAGGGGGCAACTGATGATTTTTATTTGGTATGAGGTGAGCAGCCTGAACAGGTGGTGGAGAGCACGCATCTTTGTTTGCACCGTTTGGTAAATTGATTTATGGCAGGATCCTCTTCAATTTAATTTTTTTTGTTTTCGATGCATACATTAATGGGATTTGAGTATTATATTTATTCAAAAGTGCAATATTTAAAGCGAAGTTCCACCCAGGAAAACAACATTTGCCCATATAAAACTCACCCGAAATACCTGTTGCTATGCAGAAGTCTGTAATCTGCCTCATCCGCACCGCAGTGTGTTTTCTTCTTCTCCTTGTGAATGGGGCGCGTTGCTTACTGGGAACTGTGTGTGTTCTCAGAGAGCAGCCGCCCAATTCACAAGCCAGCACGAGACTCACGCAGGCGCAGTAGGAAATGGACAGTGAAGCCGTACGGCTTCACTGCCTGTTTCCCCTAGTGTGAATGGCGGCGCGGGACCTGGATCCATCGTGGGACCGGCATCGGGGGGGGGGGGCCCCCCCATCAGCACAGGCAAGTAGAACAAGGTAAATGTCCCTATTAAAAAAGTCAGCAGCTACACTGTTAGTAGCTGCTGACTTTTAAAAAATAAATAAAAAATTGCGGGTGGAATA
The DNA here is from genome assembly GCA_029574335.1 of Rana kukunoris. Lineage (NCBI taxonomy): Eukaryota > Metazoa > Chordata > Amphibia > Anura > Ranidae > Rana > Rana kukunoris. The sequence goes on along the minus strand of CM056059.1, from coordinate 173,300,595 downwards.
CCTCTGTAAATACATTGTAGTTACTAGCGTTGTCCCAAGACCGATACTAGTATCGGTCCAATCCCAGGATTGGTCGGGTGATCTGTCTATCAAAGTGCCCAGACAAGGGGGAGGGGCTATATATGAAGAGGGGTGGCAGGGAACACACAGCTATTCAAATGAAAGCTGTTATGTTCCCCGCGCTGATCAACTAGACAGCGGCGGCAGGGCTTGGCTTTACCTTTGGGGACATGGCTGCATTTGGGGACACATTTAAAAAAAAAAAAAAGTATCGGTACTTGTGCTCGGTCCTAAAAAAGTGGTATCAGGACAACCCTAGTATTTACAGTTTGTTGTTCACAGATTACACATGGTTTTAAAGTGGAGTTCCGCCTTCAAAAAAAGGAAAAAACATTTAAAATTCAAAATGTCAGCAGCCACAAATACTGTTGCTAGAAAATTACATAGAACCCCCTAACGATTAAAAAAACATTTTTAGTGAAGACCAATGGCAGTTGCAACTTTTTATCTCACACAGTATTTGTGCAGCAATTTTTCAAAATTTATTTTTTTGGAAGAGTTTTATGAAAAAAAAGGAAGAAAACCACAGTAAAGTTAGCCCAATTTTTTCCATAATGCGAAAGATAAAGTTATGCCAAGTTTATCACTTTTATTCCTACTACAAGGAATGTAAACATCCCTTGTAATAGGAATATGGCATGATCAGATCTCTTTACAGTGAGATACGGGGGTCAATAAAATCCCACATCTCACCTCTAGGCTGGGAAGACTGAAAAAATAAAAATAAAGAAGAAAATGATCCCGGCTTCCCAGCCGAGGCGGCACAATTTGTTTGAATGCAGAGGCCGGGCGCGACGTCATAACATCGTGCCTGGCCTATGAATAATCATAGAGACTCCGGCGACTATTTGGTCTACCGAAAATCTCTATGGTAATTATCCAGGGTCAGTGGATCCTGTCTGACTCAATGATGGAAGCAGTGAGTCAGTAGAAGCAGCAGTGGGCGGGGAGAGGGGTTACATCCCCTCTTGCCGCCCGTAAGAACGATCAAGCGGTGGAACTACACATCCCATGAGGCATTGTAACACACTGACATTCACAGACATGGCAAAGGGCATGATGGAAATTGTAGTTCCTGAACTGGAGGGCCATAGTTTGGAGACCCCCGATGTAGGGAATCGCAGAGTGAAAACGCCAATATCTGAATGCCTGTAGCTGCACCCATCATTCAGATAAACCCGCACAAAGTCAAGGATGTCATGATGGCTTGCAGGCGGAAAGTGGTTAAGAGAATCCAGAAGTGAAGCCTTGTGGCTTCACAGCGTGTTTCCCTACTGCGCATGTGCAAATCGAGCATTCCGATTGGTCCCTGCTGTCTTCTGGGAGCTGTGTGTCTCTCAGAAGACAGTGAGGGTGGGGGGGCAGAGGAGGGGATGGACATGTCGTAGATCGCCATAGATTCTGCAACAATCTTTCGCCAGAAGTGGGAGCAAATACCTATATTAGACAGGTATCTGACCCCTATACCCCCCCCGAAAGGTGCCAAACGTGACACCGGAGGGGGAGGAATCCGGATAAGCGGAAGTAAAAATTTTGGGTGGAACTCCGCTTTAAGCAGCGGAGCACTGTTTTTTGGCACATTATATTGTTTATAGGTGGTAGCGAAATCACTTAAAGTGACAGTGGCTACTTTCATTATTATATTTTCATAGTATATTGTGAGGATTGATTCGTTCAACTATAAAGACCAAGCCATGACCCGGACGCAGGCCGGTAGCACACCGCAGAAGAACCCTAACGACTACTACAACAGGTGGGGCTGCATATATAACCTGAAGTGCTCCCAGCGCCATATCTTATGCACCAGCCTGTCCGCCAAACCCCAACGTGCCGCTCCGATCTGAAACCAACAAGGAGACTTTTCTGAACTACTTCCTGCCTGGCTTATAGCAGATTGACGCCCGGGCAGTGGTTCTGTTTTCCTGACTGGGCGTCATGACATCCAGCAGGACAACATGCCAGCCTGCGCCAGCAGGGGGTGGGCGGAGAGTCAATCTGACACGCCGCATCTCTGATAGTGGTAAAGAGCCTCAGTGCCCACCACAGTGCCAAGCAGAAACACCTGTCAGTACCTCATCGTTAGGTCCATCTATTTGCGTCCATCATCGCCGCCTGTTGGTGCTGGGGGGTGCGCATCTTCACTGGTCTTTCGATTCTATTACAATTATCTGGTAAGCGATTTGATTCCGCGATGCGTCACCATTACTGACGAGCTCCCACTTCCGCTTGGGCCGCCTAGTCTTCCTCCCTGCAATCTTCGGGGGACACATCACAGGTCCCAGAAGATTGCCCGGCTATGCAGTACAGTGCAGTGATATATGCGCACCCGGCAGTGAAGCTGCAAGTTGTCACAACCGGATACCTATAGTAGTATTGCCAGTGCCATGGAGAGAGGCGGGGGAGAGAATGGAGGGTTTGTGTGGCAACTTTGCTGGATTGTGGGACAGGCGAGTGTCTTTTTACGCACACTCGTGGAATGGTGACAAACTACAGTACAGTACCTAAAAATCTCCATAGGCGAAGCTTAAAAAAAAAAAAAAAAAAAAAATTAAATTACGGTTACCAGGTTAGAGTTACAGAGGAGGTCTAATGCTAGAATTTTTTTTCTCGCTCTGACGATTGTGGCGATACCTCACATGTGCGATTTGAACACCGTTAACATATGCGGGCGTGACTTGAGAATGCATTTTCTTTGCTGCGCGAGCTCACGGTGACAGGGGCGCTTTAAAAAAAAAAAAAAATGTATATGTATATAAATAATTGTGTTCTAAAAATAATTGTTTGATCACTTTTATTCCTATCACAAGAAATGTAAACATCCCTTGACGGGTACTCTTTATGGAGGGATCGGGGGTGTAAAAGACTTTAGATCCCCAAAAACGGTGATTCTGAACACTGTAATTTTATTTTTTAAACCGTGAAGTCGTTTGCATGTTTACATACAGACTGGAAAAAAGCCAACGGTTCGTTCCGGCGGGTAGACAGACTGGAAGTAGCGGCTCATGGACCGGGTCTCCTGGTGGGATGGGAGGCCCTGTCAGAGCAGCAGAAGGTGGCCAGAGGGATCTCCCTCCCGCTCCTCCGGGATAACAACCGAGCGGCTTCTAGCCGTATCAGTTATCACTGGAAAGCCAACCGCCCGCTCTAAAAACGGCACCAGGATGATGCCTTCAGCTGCGGGCATCATCCCAGTAATAGATCTTTCTGGTAGCATTGCATCGATTCCGCATCTGGGACACCTGAATCACGATGCATCGATTAATTTTGGCAACCCTAATCGGTGCCCATCAGCACAAAACTCACGGTCAATGGCATCATGAACCGAATCGCCTTTTGGATGGGAAAGATGGTGCATCAGCCGAAAGGAATTGACTTCCTTCTTAGGAAACACTCCCAGCGGAGAGACGACCAGATCATACATTCGAGGGGGAAGTCAAATAGCCCGCCCTCCTCCCCAAGGCCACCTCCTTCGACAGTTTTGCAGACACCACCGAAGGGTGGAGCCTCGCAGATTGTAAGTTAGTGGGGACTGGAGAAATGCTGGACAACGCGCACAGGATTGAGAAACCCTCAGAAAAAAGCGACGCGCCATTGCTCGGTTGGGATACCTACTTAGGACGGGAGTCAACTTTTTCACCTTCAGAGTCCTCACCCTTGCCTCATTTGAAGCACTTCATGAGTGGATGGGAACCTCCGCAGCTGAAGCATTTATGGCGAAAACAGGATCCCCGAATCTGCAGGTCCTCGTTGATTTGCCAACAGAAACCTTTACGCTTTCCGGCCAATCGGGACAAGGTCGCTGAACCCCCCCCCCCCCAAAGTGAGCATTAGGGGGCCGCACCTGAATCATGAGCTTCATCCACCAATATCTTTGTGGTCCCACCTCAAAGAGGGCCTGAGCGCCTTTCACTGGCTCAACCGCCAATCGTACCGCAACCAGGCCACACCCCCATTCACCCGCTGAGCCCTGCCGATGGAATCTAAATAGCAAAAAAGTATGAAACTTTCCGCCTCCAACACCGGCCAGAACATGAAACGCCTGGAGCCAATTATCAAACGTCCTGGCAATAAGCCGATAACACCGTTGCTCCTCCTTTTTTTTTACGCTCATCCGGCTTAAAGAAGTTTTAAAGGAAAACATTTTTTTTTTGCCTAAAATGAATGTCTGCAAGGTAGACAGAATAGTGTAATGATTCTCTTAAAAAAACAAGTAAATACCTATTAAATTCCTTCATCTATATCACCTCCGGCGTTCTATTTTCTGTTCTCTCATTCACTTCCTGGCTTGCAGCGCTTGTTCATGTAAGAAATACATTTCCCAGTAGACATTGCGGCACACCCAGTAATTCACACCTCCTTGAAGTCTATAACACGTAGAGAGCGTCCTGCTGCACAGATGTAGTTCTTAGGAGGGGGCGAGCACGTCACTGACCACCGCAGTAAAGTCTCCCTTCATGGTGGTGAGTAACAATCAGACAAGCAGGAAGTGAACAGAACAGAGAAGAAAGAGCAACTTCTGAGCAAAAACGAACAATGAGGAAGTGAAAAGAGGAATGTCTGCGTTCCTGAGTTCCTTTGACCTCATCTAGTTCGAATTTTTTTTTTTGCAGGGGTAAGAGGAGAATATCTCCGCATTCTCACCTTTACAAATCCTGTCTCCCACATCCTGTTTTAGATGAGCACCTAGCGGTCGGTCCCTCGAAGCACACGTAGACTTCTGACGAATCTGCCAAACTTACTCCATCCGCGTCCCCCGTCGCCTTATTACCCTCCCCAGCTACCTTGTTTCATAGCAGGTGAGGTTAAAAAAAAAACCAAGACACAAGTCAATCAAGTCCAACCTGTGTGTGTAACTATATATGTCAGTATTACATTGTATATCCCTGTATGTTGTGGTCGTTCAGGTGCTTATCGAATAGTTTTTTTTTTTTTTTAAACCATCGTTGCTCCCCACTAATACCACCGCCTGTGGAAGGGAATTCCACATCCTTGCTGCTCTTACAGTAAAGAACCCTCTATGTAGTTTAAGGTTAAACCTTTTTTGTTCCTGTCCTGTACAGGTGGCAGGGCCTCCATGGGAGTAGTTGCCACATTGTGCTGCCCCCCAGAGGAAGTTGAAGCCTGGCGCACCCAAGGACTGGCCTGACTGCGCTGTGGGAGCCCTCATCACCGGGGAAACTAACCACCTTGAAACTCCACCTGGGTCACAACGAGCCAGCACCTCACAAAATGCTTACAGTATGTTATTCATGCAACCCTCCTGCCCCACCAGACACTGTACACTGCACAGGAGACTAGACAAGAAACCAAAATTACCGATGAGCACAGAGATAACTTACCAGACTGCCCTGCGACATCAGACAGCACAGTCGTGGATACGGATCCCTGCAGCCCTGTGTTAGAACCCGGCAGAGGGTCGTCCCCATGGTCCACCGTTCCCTCCTTCGATGTTGTCCGCGCATTCTCTGACCTTTCTTCCTTCCAAGGCAGCCCGCTGGGATGCTGTCCATGCATCTGGCGCTGGCTGAAGACGTCTCTGGCGTCCATCACTCGCTCCTCTAATGTTGTTCGCTTCCCCTCCGACCGGTCTTCCTCCCAAGGCTGCTGGCTGAAGACGTCACTGGCGGCCTCTTCTCCATCCTCTGATGTTGTCAGCTCCCCCTCCGACCTGTCTTCCTCCAAAGGCTGATGACTGAAGAAGTCGCTGGCAACCGCCCTCCTCCCCCGCTGCTCTGTCTGTTGGGATTGCGTGGCAGAAGCGGCGTCCCAGTCCCCAGTAGTACCACGGCTTCCCTTGGTGGCAGTCCCAGTCGCTCCAGGCATCTGATCGGAACTGGTAGAACTTTCTCTCCCTCGCCAGGCCGCTCCAGCAGCAGGCAGGACATCCGCCGTGTAGGCCACATGGTCCCGCTGATCGGCAGATGGGGTTGTGGAGCTGGGGGGTGACCCACATTCCTCCCCCGGGGTCCGCCTGTGAAGGGGATTCCTTCCAGCCCCACCAGACCACAGAGCAGGCGTTCTCTTGGCAGTGGGGGCCGAAGGGTCCAAGACTGGGCTCCCAGGGCGGCGGCGACCCCTCGGGGGCAGGTCAGGACTGGAAGGAGGAGGGCGGGACCTCCCAGTGTGTGGAAGTTCTGGGGCGGGTGGAACCGTAATTTTCTCCAAATCCGGCAGCACGGCAGAAAGCTGGGCCCGCAGCCATTCGATCCCATTGGCATCCGCAGCCGATCGAACCCTGGCAAGCATGCGCTCCACATCCTCCATTGTACTTCTCACAGACTCTAATCTCAGCAGAATCTTATCTGGCAATGATCTCTGTCCAACTGATGTTATAGAGAGAGAGAGGGTCACCTCCCAACAAGGGACACACAGGAGCTGGATGACAATTCCCCCCACCCCCCTCCCGGCTGTTAAATTGGAACTTTTGACAGAACACCGTCCCAGATTATATGCAAAGCGGCCAGCGGTCGCCCGCTGCCGATTTTCTTACTTTCAGAAGAAGTCCGCCGTGGGGGACGACTGTAACATTCTGGCACTTGTAGACCACGCGAGCGCCCTGTGATTGGCCGAACGGGGGTCACGTGCAGCCGCATGCTGTGGCATTCTGGGACTTGTAGTCCACGCAAGCGCCGTATGATTGGCAGAACAGGGGACACGTGTGGCCGCACGCTATGGCATTCTGGGACTTGTAGTCCACGCGTGCGCCCTGCGATTGGCGCGGCGGAGCTGGTTGGTCACGTGTCTGATCGCGGACATGTGCTGCCGGAGTCACGCCTCTCTGCCTGGCGCGCTGTGTGTTTTCTGAGGTCTCTCACATGTACTCCTCCATTTCTGTCAGCCCACCGCTCTTTATCAGCCTCGCCCCCTCTCTGTCAGCCTACCACCTGTCTGTCAGCCAACCCCCTCTATCAGCCAGACCCCCTCTGCCAGCCCCTTTGTCTTTCAGCCCACCCCCCTCTAGCAGCCCCGACTATCAGCCCAACTAGGGTTGCCACCTTTTCGTCAAGCCAAACCCGAACACATTAGCAGCGCACGCCAATATATATATAATTATTTTTGTAGTACATTAAATTCATTACCTCTGCACAAAGCAATGCACAGCTAATTATTTTTTTTTTATGTAGTATACACATTTTTGTGATTAAATACAGTTTCTAATCATAAGGAGTTAATCACAAAAGTCCCCCTTTATATCAGAGTCAACCGTGTTCTCCTTTAGATCTGAATCTACAGAGTTCCCAATTACATTTGAATGCACAGGGTTCTGCAGAAGAGAAGTGCAGAGGGTATGATGGGGCAGTATGTACAGGAGGAGTGCAGAGGGTATGATGGGGCAGTATGTACAGGAGGAGTGCAGAGGGTATGATGGGGGCAGTATGTACAGGAGAGGAGGAGTGCAGAGGGTATGATGGGGGCAGTATGTACAGGAGGAGTGCAGAGGGTATGATGGGGCAGTATGTACAGGAGGAGTGCAGAGGGTATGATGGGGGCAGTATGTACAGGAGGAGTGCAGAGGGTATGATGGGGGGCAGTATGTATGGGAGAGCAGTGCAGAGGGTATGATGGGGCAGTATGTACAGGAGGAGTGCAGAGGGATATGATGGGGGCAGTATGTACAGGAGAGGAGGAGTGCAGAGGGTATGATGGGCGCAGTTAGTACGGGAAAGGAGTGCAGAGGGTATGATGGGGCAGTATTACAGGAGAGGAGGAGTGCAGAGGGATATGATGGGGGCAGTATGTACAGGAGAGGAGGAGTGCAGAGGGTATGATGGGGGCAGTATGTACAGGAGAGGAGGAGTGCAGAGGGTATGATGGGCGCAGTTAGTACGGGAGAGGAGTGCAGAGGGTATGATGGGGCAGTATGTACAGGAGGAGTGCAGAGGGTATGATGGGGCAGTATGTACAGGAGGAGTGCAGAGGGTATGATGGGGGCAGTATGTACAGGAGAGGAGGAGTGCAGAGGGTATGATGGGCGCAGTTAGTACGGGAGAGGAGTGCAGAGGGTATGATGGGGCAGTATTACAGGAGAGGAGGAGTGCAGAGGGTATGATGGGGGCAGTATGTACAGGAGAGGAGGAGTGCAGAGGGTATGATGGGGGCAGTTAGTACGGGAGAGGAGTGCAGAGGGTATGATGGGGCAGTATTACAGGAGAGGAGGAGTGCAGAGGGTATGATGGGGGCAGTATGTACAGGAGAGTAGGAGTGCAGAGGGATATGATGGGGCAGTATGTACAGGAGAGGAGGAGTGCAGAGGGTATGATGGGGGCAGTATGTACAGGAGAGTAGGAGTGCAGAGGGATATGATGGGGCAGTATGTACAGGAGAGGAGGAGTGCAGAGGGTATGATGGGCGCAGTTAGTACGGGAGAGGAGTGCAGAGGGTATGATGGGGCAGTATTACAGGAGAGGAGGAGTGCAGAGGGTATGATGGGGGCAGTATGTACAGGAGAGTAGGAGTGCAGAGGGATATGATGGGGCAGTATGTACAGGAGAGGAGGAGTGCAGAGGGTATGATGGGGCAGTATGTACAGGAGAGGAGTGCAGAGGGTATGATGGGGCAGTATGTACAGGAGAGGAGTGCAGATGGTATGATGGGGGGCAGTATGTATGGGAGAGGAGTGCAGAGGGTATGATGGGGGGCAGTATGTATGGGAGAGGAGTGCAGAGGGTATGATGGGGCAGTATGTACAGGAGAGGAGTGCAGAGGGTATGATGGGGGGCAGTATGTATGGGAGAGGAGTGCAGAGGGTATGATGGGGCAGTATGTACAGGAGAGGAGGGCATGATGGGGCAGTATGTACAGGAGAGGAGGAGTGCAGAGGGTATGATGGGGCAGTATGTACAGGAGAGGAGTGCAGAGGGTATGATGGGGGGCAGTATGTATGGGAGAGCAGTGCAGAGGGTATGATGGGTGCAGTATGTACAGGAGAGGAGGAGTGCAGAGGGTATGATGGGGCAGTATGTACAGGAGAGGAGGAGTGCAGAGGGTATGATGGGCGCAGTTAGTACGGGAAAGGAGTGCAGAGGGTATGATGGGGCAGTATTACAGGAGAGGAGGAGTGCAGAGGGTATGATGGGGGCAGTATGTACAGGAGAGGAGGAGTGCAGAGGGATATGATGGGGGCAGTATGTACAGGAGAGGAGGAGTGCAGAGGGTATGATGGGCGCAGTTAGTACGGGAGAGGAGTGCAGAGGGTATGATGGGGCAGTATGTACAGGAGAGGAGTGCAGAGGGTATGATGGGGGGCAGTATGTATAAGAAAGGAGTGCAGAGGGTATGATGGGGCAGTATGCACAGGAGAGGAGTGCAGAGGGTATGATGGGGTAGTATGTACAGGAGAGAAGGAGTGCAGAGGGTATGATGGGGCAATATGTACAGGAGAGGAGTGCAGAGGGTATGATGGGGGGCAGTATGTATGGGAGAGCAGTGCAGAGGGTATGATGGGGCAGTATGTACAGGAGGAGTGCAGAGGGATATGATGGGGGCAGTATGTACAGGAGAGGAGGAGTGCAGAGGGTATGATGGGGCAGTATGTACAGGAGAGGAGGAGTGCAGAGGATATGATGGGGCAATATGTACAGGAGAGGAGGAGTGCAGAGGGTATGATGGGGCAGTATGTACAGGAGAGGAGCAGTGCAGAGGATATGTTGGGGCAGTATGTACAGGAGAGGAGGAGTGCAGAGGGTATGATGGGGCAGTATGTACAGGAGAGGAGGAGTGCAGAGGGTATGATGGGGCAGTATGTACAGGAGAGGAGGAGTGCAGATGGTATGATGGGGGCAGTATGTACAGGAGAGGAGGAGTGCAGAGGGTATGATGGGGGCAGTATGTACAGGAGAGGAGGAGTGCAGAGGATATGATGGGGCAGTATGTACAGGAGAGGAGGAGTGCAGAGGGTATGATGGGGGCAGTATGTACAGGAGAGGAGGAGTGCAGAGGATATGATGGGGCAGTATGTACAGGAGAGGAGGAGTGCAGAGGGTATGATGGGGGCAGTATGTACAGGAGAGGAGGAGTGCAGAGGGTATGATGGGGCAGTATGTACAGGAGAGGAGGAGTGCAGAGGGTATGATGGGGCAGTATGTACAGGAGAGGAGGAGTGCAGAGGATATGTTGGGGCAATATGTACAGGAGAGGGGGAGTGCAGAGGGTAAGATGGGGCAGTATGTACAGGAGAGGGGGAGTGCAGAGGGTAAGATGGGCGCAGTTAGTACGGGAGAGGAGGTTGGAGGGTATGGCGGTGGCAGTATGGGGAGGGATTTCTTGTGGTGTCTATCGGGTAATCAGGAAGTAATATTGGGAAGATAAGGGAAGGAAAGTGACCATGGAACCATGTCCCTCAGCTGGGGGGGGGGGGGTAGTAAGCAGCTTGGAGTGCAGAGGGTATGATGGGGCAGTATGTACAGGAGAGGAGGAGTGCAGAGGGTATGATGGGGCAGTATGTACAGGAGAGGAGGAGTGCAGAGGGTATGATGGGCGCAGTTAGTACGGGAAAGGAGTGCAGAGGGTATGATGGGGCAGTATTACAGGAGAGGAGGAGTGCAGAGGGTATGATGGGGGCAGTATGTACAGGAGAGGAGGAGTGCAGAGGGATATGATGGGGGCAGTATGTACAGGAGAGGAGGAGTGCAGAGGGTATGATGGGCGCAGTTAGTACGGGAGAGGAGTGCAGAGGTTATGATGGGGCAGTATGTACAGGGGAGGAGTGCAGAGGGTATGATGGGGGGCAGTATGTATAAGAAAGGAGTGCAGAGGGTATGATGGGGCAGTATGCACAGGAGAGGAGTGCAGAGGGTATGATGGGGTAGTATGTACAGGAGAGAAGGAGTGCAGAGGGTATGATGGGGCAATATGTACAGGAGAGGAGTGCAGAGGGTATGATGGGGGGCAGTATGTATGGGAGAGCAGTGCAGAGGGTATGATGGGGCAGTATGTACAGGAGGAGTGCAGAGGGATATGATGGGGGCAGTATGTACAGGAGAGGAGGAGTGCAGAGGGTATGATGGGGCAGTATGTACAGGAGAGGAGGAGTGCAGAGGATATGATGGGGCAATATGTACAGGAGAGGAGGAGTGCAGAGGGTATGATGGGGCAGTATGTACAGGAGAGGAGCAGTGCAGAGGATATGTTGGGGCAGTATGTACAGGAGAGGAGGAGTGCAGAGGGTATGATGGGGCAGTATGTACAGGAGAGGAGGAGTGCAGAGGGTATGATGGGGCAGTATGTACAGGAGAGGAGGAGTGCAGATGGTATGATGGGGGCAGTATGTACAGGAGAGGAGGAGTGCAGAGGGTATGATGGGGGCAGTATGTACAGGAGAGGAGGAGTGCAGAGGGTATGATGGGGGCAGTATGTACAGGAGAGGAGGAGTGCAGAGGATATGATGGGGCAGTATGTACAGGAGAGGAGGAGTGCAGAGGGTATGATGGGGGCAGTATGTACAGGAGAGGAGGAGTGCAGAGGGTATGATGGGGCAGTATGTACAGGAGAGGAGGAGTGCAGAGGGTATGATGGGGCAGTATGTACAGGAGAGGAGGAGTGCAGAGGATATGTTGGGGCAATATGTACAGGAGAGGGGGAGTGCAGAGGGTAAGATGGGGCAGTATGTACAGGAGAGGGGGAGTGCAGAGGGTAAGATGGGCGCAGTTAGTACGGGAGAGGAGGTTGGAGGGTATGGCGGTGGCAGTATGGGGAGGGATTTCTTGTGGTGTCTATCGGGTAATCAGGAAGTAATATTGGGAAGATAAGGGAAGGAAAGTGACCATGGAACCATGTCCCTCAGCTGGGGGGGGGGGGGTAGTAAGCAGCTTGGAGTGCAGAGGGTATGATGGGGCAGTATGTACAGGAGAGGAGGAGTGCAGAGGGTATGATGGGGCAGTATGTACAGGAGAGGAGGAGTGCACAGGGTATGATGGGCGCAGTTAGTACGGGAAAGGAGTGCAGAGGGTATGATGGGGCAGTATTACAGGAGAGGAGGAGTGCAGAGGGTATGATGGGGGCAGTATGTACAGGAGAGGAGGAGTGCAGAGGGATATGATGGGGGCAGTATGTACAGGAGAGGAGGAGTGCAGAGGGTATGATGGGCGCAGTTAGTACGGGAGAGGAGTGCAGAGGGTATGATGGGGCAGTATGTACAGGAGAGGAGTGCAGAGGGTATGATGGGGGGCAGTATGTATAAGAAAGGAGTGCAGAGGGTATGATGGGGCAGTATGCACAGGAGAGGAGTGCAGAGGGTATGATGGGGTAGTATGTACAGGAGAGGAGGAGTGCAGAGGGTATGATGGGGCAGTATGTACAGGAGAGGAGTGCAGAGGGTATGATGGGGGGCAGTATGTATAAGAAAGGAGTGCAGAGGGTATGATGGGGCAGTATGCACAGGAGAGGAGTGCAGAGGGTATGATGGGGTAGTATGTACAGGAGAGGAGGAGTGCAGAGGGTATGATGGGGCAGTATGTACAGGAGAGGAGTGCAGAGGGTATGATGGGGGGCAGTATGTATGGGAGAGCAGTGCAGAGGGTATGATGGGGCAGTATGTACAGGAGGAGTGCAGAGGGATATGATGGGGGCAGTATGTACAGGAGAGGAGGAGTGCAGAGGGTATGATGGGCGCAGTTAGTACGGGAAAGGAGTGCAGAGGGTATGATGGGGCAGTATTACAGGAGAGGAGGAGTGCAGAGGGTATGATGGGGGCAGTATGTACAGGAGAGGAGGAGTGCAGAGGGATATGATGGGGGCAGTATGTACAGGAGAGGAGGAGTGCAGAGGGTATGATGGGCGCAGTTAGTACGGGAGAGGAGTGCAGAGGGTATGATGGGGCAGTACTACAAGAGAGGAGGAGTGCAGAGGGTATGATGGGGGCAGTATGTACAGGAGAGGAGGAGTGCAGAGGGATATGATGGGGGCAGTATGTACAGGAGAGGAGGAGTGCAGAGGGTATGATGGGGGCAGTATGTACAGGAGAGGAGGAGTGCAGAGGGTATGATGGGGCAGTATGTACAGGAGAGGAGGAGTGCAGAGGATATGATGGGGCAATATGTACAGGAGAGGAGGAGTGCAGAGGGTATGATGGGGCAGTATGTACAGGAGAGGAGGAGTGCAGAGGATATGTTGGGGCAATATGTACAGGAGAGGAGGAGTGCAGAGGGTATGATGGGGCAGTATGTACAGGAGAGGAGGAGTGCAGAGGGTATGATGGGGCAGTATGTACAGGAGAGGAGGAGTGCAGATGGTATGATGGGGGCAGTATGTACAGGAGAGGAGGAGTGCAGAGGGTATGATGGGGGCAGTATGTACAGGAGAGGAGGAGTGCAGAGGATATGATGGGGCAGTATGTACAGGAGAGGAGGAGTGCAGAGGGTATGATGGGGGCAGTATGTACAGGAGAGGAGGAGTGCAGAGGGTATGATGGGGCAGTATGTACAGGAGAGGAGGAGTGCAGATGGTATGATGGGGGCAGTATGTACAGGAGAGGAGGAGTGCAGAGGGTATGATGGGGCAGTATGTACAGGAGAGGAGTGCAGAGGGTATGATGGGGCAGTATGTACAGGAGAGGAGGAGTGCAGAGGGTATGATGGGGCAGTATGTACAGGAGAGGAGTGCAGAGGGTATGATGGGGCAGTATGTACAGGAGAGGAGGAGTGCAGAGGATATGTTGGGGCAATATGTACAGGAGAGGGGGAGTGCAGAGGGTAAGATGGGGCAGTATGTACAGGAGAGGGGGAGTGCAGAGGGTAAGATGGGGCAGTATGTACAGGAGAGGGGGAGTGCAGAGGGTAAGATGGGAGCGCAGTTAGTACGGGAGAGGAGTGCAGAGGATATGTTGGGGCAATATGTACAGGAGAGGGGGAGTGCAGAGGGTAAGATGGGGGGCAGTATGTATAAGAAAGGAGTGCAGAGGGTATGATGGGGCAGTATGCACAGGAGAGGAGTGCAGAGGGTATGATGGGGTAGTATGTACAGGAGAGGAGGAGTGCAGAGGGTATGATGGGGCAGTATGTACAGGAGAGGAGTGCAGAGGGTATGATGGGGGGCAGTATGTATGGGAGAGCAGTGCAGAGGGTATGATGGGGCAGTATGTACAGGAGGAGTGCAGAGGGATATGATGGGGGCAGTATGTACAGGAGAGGAGGAGTGCAGAGGGTATGATGGGCGCAGTTAGTACGGGAAAGGAGTGCAGAGGGTATGATGGGGCAGTATTACAGGAGAGGAGGAGTGCAGAGGGTATGATGGGGGCAGTATGTACAGGAGAGGAGGAGTGCAGAGGGATATGATGGGGGCAGTATGTACAGGAGAGGAGGAGTGCAGAGGGTATGATGGGCGCAGTTAGTACGGGAGAGGAGTGCAGAGGGTATGATGGGGCAGTACTACAAGAGAGGAGGAGTGCAGAGGGTATGATGGGGGCAGTATGTACAGGAGAGGAGGAGTGCAGAGGGATATGATGGGGGCAGTATGTACAGGAGAGGAGGAGTGCAGAGGGTATGATGGGGGCAGTATGTACAGGAGAGGAGGAGTGCAGAGGGTATGATGGGGCAGTATGTACAGGAGAGGAGGAGTGCAGAGGATATGATGGGGCAATATGTACAGGAGAGGAGGAGTGCAGAGGGTATGATGGGGCAGTATGTACAGGAGAGGAGGAGTGCAGAGGATATGTTGGGGCAATATGTACAGGAGAGGAGGAGTGCAGAGGGTATGATGGGGCAGTATGTACAGGAGAGGAGGAGTGCAGAGGGTATGATGGGGCAGTATGTACAGGAGAGGAGGAGTGCAGATGGTATGATGGGGGCAGTATGTACAGGAGAGGAGGAGTGCAGAGGGTATGATGGGGGCAGTATGTACAGGAGAGGAGGAGTGCAGAGGATATGATGGGGCAGTATGTACAGGAGAGGAGGAGTGCAGAGGGTATGATGGGGGCAGTATGTACAGGAGAGGAGGAGTGCAGAGGGTATGATGGGGCAGTATGTACAGGAGAGGAGGAGTGCAGATGGTATGATGGGGGCAGTATGTACAGGAGAGGAGGAGTGCAGAGGGTATGATGGGGCAGTATGTACAGGAGAGGAGTGCAGAGGGTATGATGGGGCAGTATGTACAGGAGAGGAGGAGTGCAGAGGGTATGATGGGGCAGTATGTACAGGAGAGGAGTGCAGAGGGTATGATGGGGCAGTATGTACAGGAGAGGAGGAGTGCAGAGGATATGTTGGGGCAATATGTACAGGAGAGGGGGAGTGCAGAGGGTAAGATGGGGCAGTATGTACAGGAGAGGGGGAGTGCAGAGGGTAAGATGGGCGCAGTTAGTACGGGAGAGGAGTGCAGAGGATATGTTGGGGCAATATGTACAGGAGAGGGGGAGTGCAGAGGGTAAGATGGGGCAGTATGTACAGGAGAGGGGGAGTGCAGAGGGTAAGATGGGCGCAGTTAGTACGGGAGAGGAGGTTGGAGGGTATGGCGGTGGCAGTATGGGGAGGGATTTCTTGTGGTGTCTATCGGGTAATCAGGAAGTAATATTGGGAAGATAAGGGAAGGAAAGTGACCATGGAACCATGTCCCTCAGCTGGGGGGGGGGGGTAGTAAGCAGCTTGGAGTGCAGAGGGTATGATGGGGTAGTATGTACAGGAGAGGAGGAGTGCAGAGGGTATGATGGGGCAGTATGTACAGGAGAGGAGTGCAGAGGGTATGATGGGGGGCAGTATGTACAGGAGAGGAGGAGTGCAGAGGGTATGATGGGGCAGTATGTATGGGAGAGCAGTGCAGAGGGTATGATGGGGCAGTATGTACAGGAGGAGTGCAGAGGGATATGATGGGGGCAGTATGTACAGGAGAGGAGGAGTGCAGAGGGTATGATGGGGCAGTATTACAGGAGAGGAGGAGTGCAGAGGGATATGATGGGGCAGTATGTACAGGAGAGGAGGAGTGCAGAGGGTATGATGGGCGCAGTTAGTACGGGAGAGGAGTGCAGAGGGTATGATGGGGCAGTACTACAAGAGAGGAGGAGTGCAGAGGGTATGATGGGGGCAGTATGTACAGGAGAGGAGGAGTGCAGAGGGATATGATGGGGGCAGTATGTACAGGAGAGGAGGAGTGCAGAGGGTATGATGGGGGCAGTATGTACAGGAGAGGAGGAGTGCAGAGGGTATGATGGGGCAGTATGTACAGGAGAGGAGGAGTGCAGAGGATATGATGGGGCAATATGTACAGGAGAGGAGGAGTGCAGAGGGTATGATGGGGCAGTATGTACAGGAGAGGAGGAGTGCAGATGGTATGATGGGGGCAGTATGTACAGGAGAGGAGGAGTGCAGAGGGTATGATGGGGGCAGTATGTACAGGAGAGGAGGAGTGCAGAGGGTATGATGGGGCAGTATGTACAGGAGAGGAGGAGTGCAGAGGGTATGATGGGGCAGTATGTACAGGAGAGGAGGAGTGCAGAGGGTATGATGGGGGCAGTATGTACAGGAGAGGAGGAGTGCAGAGGGTATGATGGGGCAGTATGTACAGGAGAGGAGGAGTGCAGATGGTATGATGGGGGCAGTATGTACAGGAGAGGAGTGCAGAGGATATGTTGGGGCAATATGTACAGGAGAGGAGGAGTGCAGAGGGTATGATGGGGCAGTATGTACAGGAGAGGAGGAGTGCAGATGGTATGATGGGGGCAGTATGTACAGGAGAGGAGGAGTGCAGAGGGTATGATGGGGGCAGTATGTACAGGAGAGGAGGAGTGCAGAGGGTATGATGGGGCAGTATGTACAGGAGAGGAGGAGTGCAGATGGTATGATGGGGGCAGTATGTACAGGAGAGGAGGAGTGCAGAGGGTATGATGGGGCAGTATGTACAGGAGAGGAGTGCAGAGGGTATGATGGGGGCAGTATGTACAGGAGAGGAGGAGTGCAGAGGGTATGATGGGGCAGTATGTACAGGAGAGGAGGAGTGCAGAGGGTATGATGGGGCAGTATGTACAGGAGAGGAGGAGTGCAGAGGGTATGATGGGGGCAGTATGTACAGGAGAGGAGGAGTGCAGAGGGTATGATGGGGCAGTATGTACAGGAGAGGAGGAGTGCAGATGGTATGATGGGGGCAGTATGTACAGGAGAGGAGAAGTGCAGAGGGTATGATGGGGGCAGTATGTACAGGAGAGGAGGAGTGCAGAGGGTATGATGGGGCAGTATGTACAGGAGAGGAGGAGTGCAGATGGTATGATGGGGGCAGTATGTACAGGAGAGGAGGAGTGCAGAGGGTATGATGGGGCAGTATGTACAGGAGAGGAGTGCAGAGGGTATGATGGGGCAGTATGTACAGGAGAGGAGGAGTGCAGAGGGTATGATGGGGCAGTATGTACAGGAGAGGGGGAGTGCAGAGGGTAAGATGGGGCAGTATGTACAGGAGAGGGGGAGTGCAGAGGGTAAGATGGGCGCAGTTAGTACGGGAGAGGAGTGCAGAGGATATGTTGGGGCAGTATGTACAGGAGAGGAGGAGTGCAGAGGGTATGATGGGCGCAGTTAGTACGGGAGAGGAGTGCAGAGGATATGTTGGGGCAATATGTACAGGAGAGGGGGAGTGCAGAGGGTAAGATGGGGCAGTATGTACAGGAGAGGGGGAGTGCAGAGGGTAAGATGGGCGCAGTTAGTACGGGAGAGGAGTGCAGAGGATATGTTGGGGCAATATGTACAGGAGAGGGGGAGTGCAGAGGGTATGTTGGGGCAATATGTACAGGAGAGGGGGAGTGCAGAGGGTAAGATGGGGCAGTATGTACAGGAGAGGGGGAGTGCAGAGGGTAAGATGGGCGCAGTTAGTACGGGAGAGGAGTGCAGAGGATATGTTGGGGCAATATGTACAGGAGAGGGGGAGTGCAGAGGGTATGTTGGGGCAATATGTACAGGAGAGGGGGAGTGCAGAGGGTAAGATGGGGCAGTATGTACAGGAGAGGGGGAGTGCAGAGGGTAAGATGGGCGCAGTTAGTACGGGAGAGGAGGTTGGAGGGTATGGCGGTGGCAGTATGGGGAGGGATTTCTTGTGGTGTCTATCGGGTAATCAGGAAGTAATATTAGGAAGATAAGGGAAGGAAAGTGACCATGGAACCATGTCCCTCAGCTGGGGGGGGGGGGGGGGGTAGTAAGCAGCTTGGAGTGATGTCTGTATGACGTGATCTGGGGGTGATACAAGCTGGGGGCAGTATGTACAGGAGAGGGGGGCTGAGAAGTGGTCAGATAGTGATGTATATATACAAAAAAAAAATGTACCAACTAAAAACATTTACAACAATGAATCACACAACAGTACTAGATGTATGCACAGATCTATGTAATCCAGCTTCTAGCACTCTGCAACCAATCCAATTGTTCAGACTGGATAATGTGGGGTCATTGTAACCTGTATATATATGTGGTGAGTTCACACTTCTGATTGTACATGTATCCAGGCTCTGAGTCTGTACAATCAGAAGTGTGAACTCACCACATATATATACAGGTTACATGAATGGCCATAAATGACTCCACATTATTTAGTCTGAACAATTGGATTGGATGATGTTTGCACAGAAATGTGAAGTGATCTGTCACATGTGATCGGGCTGCTGCAGACCTCACCCCTCCCCCCCCTCCCCCTCAAATTCACTATCTCCTTTGATCCTTCTCCTAAGAAAAAATCTCCTTGAAAGTTTGTACTACTATCCACCCTAGGAAACTTCTCCCAGAAAAGTTCATCTCAGATCTCACTCACCTCCTCCCTTCCTCTGGCACGCCCCACAGGAGCTACAGTGAGCTCCGCCTCCCAGGTCTCACAGCCAGGGATGTATTCTGGCCTAGGCCAACAAGGCCCAGGCCTAGGGCGGCACTTTGTGGGGGGCGGCCCTCTGTCCTCTTCCCACAGCGTCCCTCTGTCCTCTTCCCACGGCGTCCCTCTGTCCTCCTCCCAGGGCGTCCCTCTGTCCTCCTCCCAGGGCGTCCCTCTGTCCTCCTCCCAGGGCGTCCCTCTGTCCTCCTCCCAGGGCGTCCCTCTGTCCTTCTCCCAGGGCGTCCCTCTGTCCTTCTCCCAGGGCGTCCCTCTGTCCTTCTCCCAGGGCGTCCCTTTGTCCTCTTCCCATGAATATGACAGGGATGTGGCTTTGACAGGAAGGGGTGGATCATATTCAAATTAGAGGGTGCGCAAGTTTAGTCAGGCCTAGGGCAGCACAAAACCTAAATACACCTCTGCTCACAGCACACCGCACTGCTGATTGGAGGGGGGAGTCCGGGATAACAAGGACCCCGCACAGCACGGGACTGGAGGGAGGGGAGGGGGGTACTGAAAGGAGCATTGAATACCGAACACACACCAGAGGCACAGTGTATTCATTACAATGCCACCGCTGCTGCTGTTTCATACTGAAGGGTGTGCTGATGGTCCCACCTGTCTGGATGGTCTGCCCCTGTTCTGGGCTAAATCATGTGCCCGGGTTACAGGCAGTACAAAACCCGGGCACATGATTCCAGACCCGTACTGTACAGGGGAATCCCGTACAGGTGGCAACTCTAAGCCCAACCCTCTCTGACAGCCCACCCCCCTCTGTTAGCCTTCTGCCTCTGTAAGCCCAACCCCCTCTATGGCAGACCCCCCCTTTATCAGCCCCCCCCTCTCTGTCAGCACATCCCCATCTGTCAACCCACCCTCTCTGTCAGCCCACCCCCTCTATTAGCTCCCTCTCTGTCAGCCCACCCCCCTATGATAGCCTTCTGTCTCTGTAAGCCCCACCCCCTCTGTCAGCCAACCCCCCTCTGTCAGCCCAACCCCCTCTGCCAGCCTGCCTTTCTTTCAGCCCATCCTCTTTGTCAGCCACACCCCCCTCTAGCAGCCCCCGACTGTCATCCCAACCCCCTCTGACAGCCCACCCCTTCTGTTAGCCTCCTGTCTCTGAAAGCCCCAACCCCTCTATGGCAGTCCACCCCCTCTGTCAGCCCACCCCCATCTGTCAGCCCCACTCCCTTCTGTCAGCCCCACCCCCCGCGAATGCGGGAGCCAGGCAGCCAGCCACAGAGGACGCGGGAGCCGGGCAGTCAGCCGCAGAGGACGTGGGACCCGGGCAGCCAGCCGCAGAGGATTCGGGAGCCGGGCAGCCAGCCACAGAGGACGCGGGAGTCGGCCAGCCACAGAGGACGCGGGAGTCGGCCAGCCACAGAGGACGCGGGAGTCGGCCAGCCACAGAGGACGTGGGAGTCAACCAGCCAGCCACAGAGGACGCGGGAGTCAGCCAGCCAGCCACAGAGGACGCGGGAGTCAGCCAGCCAGCCACAGAGGACGCGGGTGCAAGCCAGCCACAGAGGACGCGGGAGCAAGCCAGCCACAGAGGACGCGGGAGCGAGCCAGCCACAGAGGAAGCGGGAGCGAGCCAGCCACAGAGGACGCGGGAGCGAGCCAGCCACAGAGGACACGGGAGCGAGCCAGCCACAGAGGACGCGGGAGCGAGCCAGCCACAGAGGACGCGGGAGCGAGCCAGCCACAGAGGACGCGGGAGCGAGCCAGCCACAGAGGACGCGGGAGCCAGCCACAGCTACAGTACCCATAGTTAAGGTAAGAGGAGCGCTACACATTCCCAATTTAATTTCTACTTTGTGTTCACTGTACACCTTCATTCACTCTGAGGACCAGAGTGAATGAAGGTGTTCACTGTATACTCTGTTAGAAAGAGGCCCCCTGCAGGTCCCATTGTACTCCTTTTCAGTCTCTAATGAGACCTGGAGAGGGCTCTAACAGATTCTGTAATGGACACGGACTAGGCCTTTGTCAGAGAGACCCCCTCCAGGTCCTATTAGACTCATTTGAAGCCTCTAATGGGGGGGGCAAGCTAGATATAAAGTACGGGAGAGCTGTGTATGATGTCATAAGCCTAGGCTTTTTACCGGACAAGAAACAGGAAGTGGGCTGTATAAGGTATTTACTGGCAGAATTTTTTTTTTGTACTATCCAAAGTTAAAACAACAAGAACAGAAGATTTCATAGATGGAAATTTGTAAAATGCACTGAAGGTCAGTTTTTTAACCTCTTGCCGACCAGTCGCCATTATTGTACTACAGCAGGTCGACATTCCTGCACAAACTGCTTTAGGTGTACGCCGATCTGTGCAGGGAGGCTAGCAGGAAAGTGTGCCGCAGGACCCGCAGACTCGGTGTCTGCCGGTGACCCTGCAATCGCGGTGAGGAGAGGCGGAACAGGGAACTGTCCATGTAAAGAAGGTAATTCCCCGTTCTGCCTAGTCAAATGTCAGAGATCTTCTGTTCCCAGTCATCGGTAATGGCAAGCTCTGTCATGTCCTAGGCAGCCCATCTCCCCTACAGTTAGAACACACCCAGGGAACACACTTAACCCTTGATCACCCCCCTAGTGTTAACACCTTCCCTAGTGACATTTATACAGTAATCGGTGGCTATTTTTAGCTCTGATCTCTGTATAAATGTCAATGGTCCCAAAAAAGTGTCCGATCTGCCTGCCGCAATGTCACAGTCCCACTAAAATGGCAGATCGCCTCCATTACTAGTAAAAAAATAAAAATGCCATAAATCTATTCCCTATTTTGTAGACACTATTGCCGCGTACACACAATCAGAAATTCCAAAAAATCCGTGGATTTTTTTCTGACTGCATTTTGGCTCAAACTTGTGTTGCATACACGCGGTCACATAAAATTCCGACCGTCGAGAACGCGGTGACGTAACATACTACAACGAGCTGAGAAAAATGAAGTTCAATGGTTCCGAGCATGCATGTTTTTTTGCACGTCGGAATTGCATACAGACGATCGGAAATTTTTGACAAGAACTTTTCCTGTCGGAAAATTTGATAACCAGCTCTCAAAATTTTGCTGTCGGAAATTCCGACACAAAAAGTCCGATTAAGCCTACATAAGGTCAGAATTTCCGACCAAAAGCTCACATCAAACTTTCCTTGTCGGAAATTCCGATCGTGTGTACGCGTCATAAAACTTTTGCGCAAACCAATCAATATACACTTCTTTCGATTTTATTTAATTTTTTTTATTTTTTATTTTTTTACCAAAAATATGTAAACGAACACATACTGGCCTAAACTGATGAAGATTTTTTTTTCAAAATTTTTGGTCTTTTTTTGTTTATAGCGCAAAAAATACCACCAAAAGAAAGTCTGGTATAATAACTGGTGCCAAATGCTGTATAATGGACAGAACCAATGGATGCCGCTGAGCTATTTAAGGAATTAAGTGACATTTCTGTAAAGGATTAGACATCTCAAGTTAGAGATTTTGTACATTTTAAATCAGAGGAAGCAGATGTCTCTGTACTTGGAAAAGATACCCATTTCCACATGTCAGGGAAAGGGACCGTCCCCTGGTTACCATTCTCCGTAATTGGTGATGACAAAAAGATGAAAACAACAGTGCGCTCTAATGCGGGATATCCTGATGAAGATGTCCCAGTTCTATTGTCATGTTGTCTAAATATGGCTCCAATTATACGAAACCAGATAAGATCTGAAAGTAAATAATGAGCAGATATTACAAATTAGCACTACTATTTCACTTGCACTGGCTTATTTTTTATATTAAAATTAATAAATAAATAAAAATTACAACATGTCTAAACCCAAAAACAAAAATGTCATAAATTGCCGATTAACCACTTAAGACCCGGACCTTTAGGCAGCTAAAGAACCTGGCCAGTTTTTGCGATTCGGCACTGCGTCACTTTAACTGACAATTGCGTGGTCGTGCGAGGTGGTTCCCAAACAAAATTGGCGTCCTTTTTTTTCCCACAAATAGAGCTTTATTTTGGTGGTATTTAAATCACCTCTGCGGTTTTTATTTTTTGCGCTATAAACAAAAATAGAGTGACAATTTTGAAAAAAAATCCATATTGTTTACTTTTTGCTATTATAAATATCCCCCAAAAATATATAATTTATTTTTTCCTCAGTTTAGGCCGATACGTATTCTTCTACCTATTTTTGGTAAAAAAAAATTGCAATAAGCGTTTATCGATTTGGTCTGCGCAAAATTTATAGCGTTTACAAAATAGGGGATAGTTTTATTGCATTTTTATTATATATATATATTTTTTTTACTACTAATGGCGGCGATCAGTGTTTTTTTTTCATGACTGTGACATTATGGCGGACACTTCGAAAAAAATTTGACACATTTTTGGCAAAAAATGCATTAAAAATGCATTGATTACTGTGAAAATGGCAATTGCAGTTTGGGAGTTAACCACTAGGGGGCGCTGAAGGGGTTACCTCATATGTGTTTACAACTGTAGGGGGGGGGGTGTCCCTGTAGGTGTGACATCATCGATTGTGTTTCCCTATAAAAGGGAACACACGATCAATGAGGGCGCCACAGTGAAGAACTGGGAAGGTGTGTTTACACACAGCTCTCCTCGTTCTTCAGCTCCGGGGACCGATCGCGGGACTCCAGCGGCGATCGGGTTCCGCGGTCACAGAGCTTCAGACCGGCTGGGCACTTAAAGAGGACGTACCTGTATGTGCATGTGCCCAGCCGTGCCATTCTGCCGACGTATATGTGCAGGAGGCGGTCCTTAAGTGGTTAATAGTCCCTAGATAAGGTGGCTGCATTCTTTTTCTTTTGATTTTCAGCATTCTTGCCCTTCACCCTTAGCTGGGGATCCTGCTCGTAACACATTAATTGTCCTAGGGTGACAACACTAATGTACTGCATCTATGAAAGAGCAGCATTGTCATCCTAGGAGTATGTTAGGTCTACATAACTTCCTTATTTTCTTTAAAACATGAGGGTGGGGGTTCTGCATACCTGAAAACCTTTGAAAATTAAACTCCTGGAGAATAAGGTTGGAGTAAGGGGTGGGGTTCAGGAAAAAATTGCGCCAACAGTGGGAGGGCTTAAAATTTAGAGTGTAGGGGACAGGAGTATGTAATGTACAGAGTGAGGGTCAGGAGTAGGGATGAGCTTTGAGTTCGAGTCGAACTCATGTTCGACTGGAACATTGCCTGTTCGGCGAAAGACGAACAATTGGGGGTGTTCGCGGGAAATTCGAAAAGCCGTGGAACACCCTGGTAAAGTCTATGGGAGAAATCTAAAGTGCTATTTTTAAAGGCTAATATGCAAGTTATTGTCCTAAAAAGTGTTTGGGGATCTGGGTCCTGTCCCAGGGGACATGTATCAATGCAAAAAAAAGTTTTAAAAACTGCTGTTTTTTCGGGAGCAGTGAATTTAATAATGCTAAAAGTGAAACAATAAAAGTGTAATATTACTTAAAATTTCGTACCTGGGGGGTGTAAAGTCAGCATGTGAAAAAGCGCATGTTTCCCGTACATAGAACTGTCCCTGCACAAAGTGTCATTTCTGAAAGAAAAAAAGTCATTTAAAACCGGCTTTGCGGCTATAATGAATTGTCGGCTCTGGCAATTCAGAGATGATTAATTTATAAAAAATAGCGTGGGGGTCCCCCCAAATTCCATTAACAGGCCCTTCAGGTCTGATATGGATATTAAGGGGAACCCCGCCGTCAATTAAAAAAAAAAAGACGTGGGGTTCCCCCCAAATATCCATAACAGACCCTTCAGGTCTGGTGTGGATTTTAAGGGGAGCTCCAACTCAATTTAAAAAAATCAAAAATCCACACCAGACCCTTATCCGAGCATGTTAACCTGGCCGGCCGCAGAAAAGAGGGAGGGACAGAGTGCGGCCCCCCCTCTCCTGAACCGCACCAGGCCACATGCCCTCAACATGGGAGGATGTCCCCATCCTCAATGAAATGCCGCTGAAGCTTACTGCGGCGTACGCGGGTGTAATTCAAATTTACTAGTGGGGGGCGTGGTTTAGTATAATTATAAATGACCCGACGCAAACTACACTTTTTTTACACTGCGCATGCGCCGGCCATGGACGTACCCTAGTGCGCATGCGTGAAATCACGTCGCAAATAGTCAATGAAAACGACGTGTACGTAATATACCCAATTCCCTATTCGCAAACGACGTATTATTTTTATGCCGTACAGACGCTTACGCAAACGACGTAAACACACTGCGCCGGGCGTACGTACGTTCGTGGATCGCCGTATCTACCTAATTTGCATATTTAACGCGGACGCACCCCTAGCGTCCAGCGTAAATATGCATCTAAGATACGACGGTGTAAGAAACTTACGCAAGTCGTATCTTAGCGTTTTGGATAGAAAACAATGACACTCCGGCGGGAAATTCGAATTACGCCGGTGTATCTATAGATACACCGGCGTAATCCCTTTGTGGATCTGGCCCTAAAGTGCTCATTTTAAAGGCTAATATGCAAGTTATTGTCCTAGGAAACATGTATCAATGCAAAAAAAAGTTTTAAAAACGGCAGTTTTTTCGGGAGCAGTGAATTTAATAATGCTAAAAGTGAAACAATAAAAGTGTAATATTACTTTAACCACTTAACCACCAGCCGCCGTCAAAAACGGCGGCAAGGTGGTTGCTTAACTCTGGGAGGACGTTATATAATGTCTTCCCAGAATCGCGCGCACATGGGAGAGTCCGGAGGACCCGGCGCATCACGGATCGCGGTGAATTGCCGCTGATAAACAATGTAAACAAACTGGCGTCATTTGATGACGCCGATTCTTCCCTCCTCTCTCTGTACCGATCGATACAGTGTGAGAGGGGGGAGCGCGGGTGTCAGCAGAGCTGTGGCTGGATCTGTGACTATTGCAGTCACAGATCCAGTCATCCCTGCTCAGCCATCCCTGCATTAACCCCTGCAATACTCTTCCTTCCCTGCAATACTCTGCAATACCCCCTGCGCAATACTCTGCAACACCCCCTGCGCAATACTCTGCAACACCCCCTGCGCAATACTCTGCAACACCCCATGCGCAATACTCTGCAACACCCCCTGCGCATTACTCTGCAAAACCCCCTGCACATTACTCTGCAAAACCCCCTGCGCATTACTCTGCAAAACCCCCTGCGCATTACTCTGCAACACCCCCTGCGCATTACTCTGCAATACCCCCTGCGCATTACTCTGCAATAACCCCTGCGCAATACTCTGCAATAACCCCTGCGCAATACTCTGCAATAACCCCAGCGCAATACTCTGCAATAACCCCTGCGCAATACCCCCTGCGCAATACTCTGCAATACCTTTGCGCAATACTCTGCAATACCCCGCGCAATGCTTTCCCATGTGCGCGCAATTCTGGGAAGACATTATATAACGTGCTCCCAGAGTTAAGCAACCACCTTGCCGCCGTTATTTGAACAGTCATCCCTGCTCAGCCATCCCTGCATTAACCCCTGCAATACTCTTCCTTCCCTGCAATACTTCCTGCGCAATACTCTGCAATACCCCCTGCACAATACTCTGCAATACCCCCTGCGCAATACTCTGCAACACCCCCTGCGCAATACTCTGCAACACCCCCTGCGCAATACTCTGCAACACCCCCTGCGCAATACTCTGCAACCCCCCTGCGCATTACTCTGCAATACCCCCTGCGCATTACTCTGCAATGACCCCTGCGCAATACTCTGCAATAACCCCTGCGCAATACTCTGCAATAACCCCTGTGCAATACTCTGCAATACCCCCTGCGCAATACTCTGCAATACCCCCTGCGCAATACTCTGCAATACCCCCTGCGCAATACTCTGCAATACCCTCGCGCAATACCCCCGCGTAATACGCCGCTGTGGCTTACAGCGGCGTAGTGTAAATGGGATACACCGCGCGGGCGTCCCATCTTTGTGGATCTGGCCCTTAGATTTCAAATGTTCGAGTCCCATAGACCTTAACGGGGTTCTAAAGTTCACACGAACATTTGGTGTGTTCGCAGGTTCTGGTGCGAACCGAACAGGGGGGTGTTCGGCTCATCCCTGGTCAGGAGTGTGTAATGTACTGAGTGAGGGTCAGGAGTATGTAATGTACAGAGTACAGGGGTTTTGTGTATGTAATGCACACCGTGTAGGAGTCGGGAGTATGTATTGAACATAGTGCAGGAGTATGTAATGTACAGAGTGCAGGGTTCCAGGGTTGGTAGCATGCAGGGTTCAGGAGTGTGTAACATACAGAGTGTGAGGGTCAGGAGTAGGGTGACCACATTTCCAAACTGCCATTCAGGGACACCCCCCTCCTTCACAAAAATTTACCAATTTTCAAGTTTTTCAGGAGCAGTGATTCTAATTATGCTTAAAGTACAACAATAAAAATGAACCATTCCTCTAAATATAGTGCATGGGGGGTCCCCTTAGTCTGCCTGTAAAGTGGGGCATGTGTACCATGTATAGAACATGCTGCAGCAAAAATGAAATTTGTAAAGAAAGGGAAAAAAGAGTCAAATAACATTTAAATTGACTCACGGTTGCAATTGCTGGCACCTGGCAATTGAAAAATAGAAAAAGCAAAAAAAAAAACCTAGTGCCCCCTCCCCCCAAGTCCATACCAACACCCACGGGCTCTACTCCCCCCCCCCCCCTCACCCCAAAGCATCACGTCCCCATCTTAACCTGGGTTGTGGTTGTGGTGGCATGCAGGCAGGGGGGTTATCAGAATCTGGAAGCCCCCAAAGGGTCTGGAATGGACTGGGGGCCCATTGACAGCTGAAGACTCATCAGTTGTTGGGGACGCCGGCTTCTCAGCCCCGCTCTCTTATCGGGTGGCTGTGTCAGTTTCATTCCGGGACATGTATTGTCTGCGTTTGATGGCATAGTGGTGGAAATTTTTGGGCACAGTGGCTGCGTTTGATGGGCAAAGTGGCAGCAGTTGATGGGCACAGTAGCGGCAATTGATGGGCACAGTGTCAGCAATTAATGGGCACAGTGGCGGCAAATGATGGGCACAGTGGCTGTGTTTGATGGGTGTAGTGGCTGCGTTTGATAACACAGTGGTGGCAATTGATGGGCACACTGGCAGCAATTGATGGGCACAGTAGCGTTTGGCATACTGATGGCAATTTATGGGCACAGTGGCTGCATTTCATGGCACAGTGGCAGTAATTGATAGCACAGTGGCTGGGTTTGATATGTATAGTGGCTGCGTTTGATGGCGCAGTGGTGGCAATTGATGGGCACAGTGGCTGTGTTTGATGGGTATAGTGGCTGCGTTTGATGGGTATAGTGGCTGCGTTTGATGGCACAGTGCTGCCAATTGATGGGCACAGTAGAGGCAATTGATGAGCACATCCGCCACTGGGTCCTCCCCTTCTGTACATTACATAGTTACATAGTACATAGTTACATAGTTAGTCAGGTTGAAAAAAGACACAAGTCCATCCAGTTCAACCATAAATAAAAAATAAACAAACAAAATAAAACACAGTACATCCCATACACCCAACTCCATACCCACAGTTGATCCAGAGGAAGGCAAAAAACCCCAGCAGAGCATGATCCACTTTGCTACCGGAGGGGAAAAAATTCCTTCCTGATCCCCCGAGAGGCAATCGGATTTACCCTGGATCAACTTTACCTACAGAACTTAGTACTCAGTTATATTATGTGTATTTAGGAAAGAATCCAGGCCCTTCTTAAAGCAATCTACTGAGCCGGCCAGAACCACCTCTGCAGGGAGTCTGTTCCACATTTTCACAGCTCTTACTGTGAAGAAACCTTTCCGTATTTGGAGGTGAAATCTCTTTTCTTCCAGACGTAAAGAGTGTCCCCTTGTCCTCAGCGTTGACCTTAAAGTGAATAACTCAACACCAAGTTCACTATATGGACCTCTTATATATTTGTACATGTTTATCATATCCCCCCTTATTCTCCTCTTCTCAAGAGTGAATAAATTCAGTTTTTCTAATATTTCCTCATAGCTCAGCTCCTCCATGACTCTTATCAGTTTAGTTGCCCTTCTCTGCACTTTCTCCAGTTCTCCAATATCCTTTTTGAGAACTGGAGCCCAAAACTGGACTGCATATTCCAGATGAGGTCTTACTAATGATTTGTACACAGGGGGCAAAATGATATCTCTATCTCTGGAGTCCATACCTCTCTTAACCACTTCAGCCCCCGGACCATATTGCTGTCCAAAGACCAGAGCACTTTTTGAGATTCGGCGCTGCGTCGCTTTAACTGACAATTGCGCGGTCGTGCGACGTGGCTCCCAAACAAAATTGGCGTCCTTTTTTTCCCACAAATAGAGCTTTCTTTTGGTGGTATTTGATCATCTCTGCGGTTTTTATTTTTTGCGCTATAAACAAAAACAGAGCGACTATTTTGAAAAAAATGCAATATTTTTTACTTTTTTCTATAATAAATATCCCCAAAAATATATAAAAAAAAATATTTTTTCCTCAGTTTAGGCCGATACGTATTCTTCTACATATTTTTCTTAAAAAAAATCGCAATTAGCGTTTATTGATTGGTTTGCGCAAAAGTTATAGCGTTTACAAAATAGGGGGTAGTTTTATGGCATTTTTATTATTATTTTTTTTTTTACTAGTAATGGCGGCGATCAGCGTTTTTTTTCGGTACTGAGATATTATGGCAGACACTTCGGACACTTTTGACACATTTTTGGGACCATTGGCATTTTTTTAGCGATCAATGCTATAAAAATGCATTGGATTACTATAAAAATGCCATTGGCAGTGAAGGGGTTAACACTAGGGGGCGGGGAAGGGGTTAAGTGTGTTCCTATTTGTGTTCTAACTGTATGGGGGGGGGTGGACTCACTAGGGGGAATCACTGATCTTCTGTTCATACATTGTATGAACAGAAAATCAGCGTTTCCCCCGCTGACAGGAACGAGCGCTGTGTGTTTTCACACACAGCTCCCGTTCCCCGCTCTGTAACGAGCGATCGCGTGTGCCCGGCGGCGATCGCTCCCGCTGGGCACACGCACGGGACTCGGGGCGAGCGGGGGGCGCGCGCGCGGGCCGCCGGCGGCGCGCACGCGCCCCCTAGTGGCCGCGAAAGGCGCGACGTAGAGCTACGGGCTCTCGCGCACCCGTGCCGACCTGCCGCCGTATAACTGCGGCGGCTGGTCGGCAAGTGGTTAATACAAGAAAGGACTTTGCTCGCTTTGGAAACCGCAGCTTGGCATTGCATGCCATTATTGAGCTTATGATCAACTAAAACACCCAGATCCTTCTCCACTACAGATCCCCCCAGTTGTACTCCCCCTAGCATGTATGATGCATGAATATTCTTAGCCCCCAAGTGCATAACTTTACATTTATCAACATTAAACCTCATCTGCCACATAGTCGCCCACTTAGACAGAGCATTGAGGTCGGCTTGTAAATTGTAGACATCCTGCAAGGACGTTATTCCACTGCATAGCTTGGTGTCATCTGCAAAGACAGAAATGTTACTTTTGATCTCAGACCCAATATCATTTATATCCATTGAACGACACTTGTTTTTTTCTGTTTTCTGAGACCATCTATGTAGAACATGGTTGCTCAACCTGTGGCCCTCCAGCTGTTGCGGTACTACAAGTCCCATGAGGCATTGCAGGCTGTCAGTTAAACAAGCATGACTCCCAAAGGCAGAGGCATGATGGGACTTGTAGTTCTACAACAGCTGGAGGGCCACAGGTTGTGTACCCATGATGTAGAATGTCTACTTTGTACTGTGAATGATAAGACCAGGTTGTTGTTTTAGAGGTAACCTCCTACCCCTTGTACTTCATTCAGAAGACCTGAAACAAACATTCCCTCTATTAGTCTCTTGCTCTGTTCTGCGTGTCTCTTTTTGATCCCTCGCCCTCCAGGCTTAGTAGAACGTAGACAGAACAATCGCTGGAACTTTCTTGAAGTTCTTCCAGTTTGACTCAAGTACTACAAACGAACATGCGATAGCAGCCAACTGCATGCTTGTTCCAAACATTACCCTAACCTAAAGAATGTGTCAGAGGGCCTAGAGGAATTCCTCTATGTGGGATTTTACTCCTCCGCCGCACCAGTCTGAGCAAAATATGGAATCTGAATACAAATACAACAGTGAATTCCAACTGAAAGGTGCCTGTGTTCGGAGCACCTGGGGGCGAGGGGTTTGGAGGAGCGCACTTTGAAGAATACTTCAAAATCAAGACATTCTTCAGGCTGCGAACCGTCGGCATTATTTCATTAATCACATCCAGAAAATGAATAACATATATAGTTGGAGGCTGTTTTAGGTGACAGGTGTGCTCTTTGGCAGCCTTGCGAAATGTTGTTATTTTCAAGTACAAAGGAGGATATGAAGATGTGTGTGTCAATGTTACTACTTCAGGAAGAGGGGTCTTGTTATCCTGGGAGGTATTCAAGGGGATTTCTAAAAAAATGTACGCCCTAGAGGTATAATACAGGGTGGGGGTTGGAAGTAGCTGTCCAAGGTGCTGACAAAACAGGGGGCTGAGCACCACAATGAAAAGAAGGAAAGTTCAAAATGCTTACAAAGTCTGAGGATGTAGCCAAATTTTGGACCAGCAGTGGCGGTGCGTCCATAAAGGGCGCACGGGCGCCGCCCCCTCTCTCTTGGCACCCTTCTATCACCATAGGTCAGGGGTGCCCAACCTTTTGAAGGCCGAGGGCCACTTAGGCGACTTAGTAACCAGTTGCAGGCCACAATGAGCGGAGTGGACAGATGACAGGTCTGTGTCCAGTCTGCATATGCAAAGCAGACACAGACACAGCCCAATCTAGTCTATGGGCCCTCCGATCCAATCAGATAGAAGGGGGCAAATCCACTTCTGTTTTTTTTAGCAGATCGGATTGGAGGTAGGCAAGTGTAAACGGATAAAAGTCTGTTTACATCTGCCGCTGCATGGAGGTGAATGGAGGGTCCGATTGGGTCAGATAGATCATGTGAAAGGGGCCTAAGGCTGCTTTAACACTGATGGTCTGCGGTCTATTGTGGCACAGTGTATAGTTTTCCCGCCGGTTAGCTGCACTTTGCCATAGACGTCTATTATATCCTGCAGGTGTGGTGTGCTTTCTGAAAAGCCGCTTGCTTCCTCTACCGCCGGCTTCATTTACAACACTGATACTCCTTGGGTGGCAGGTCGGCAACCTGCAATCTGGGCTTGTCAACCAGCCATCCCGGAGCAGGAGGTCCGCGGGCCACTGGTTGGGCACCCCTGCCATAGATAGATTCATGCATTGTATGAATCTATTTATTGTCGTCGCTGCCACCCCCTATTCAGGTGTCCGTGTACATGTCCCTTTTAGAGAATCTGGTAGCGGCTATTTTTTCCTCTACCCATGCTGTCAGCTTGAGGAAAAGAGTGCCCGATCTGTGATCAGCAGTGTCCTCCCATAACTAGCCGTCCGCGATGTAGTCGTCATTCGGCTATAGCTAGCGGTAAAAGGATAACAGTTCTTAGATGTGGTGGCTGCATCTGTTTTCTTTTTTCATGCTGAGAATATTTTAAGCAAATGCAGAAAATACCTATTGATCCTGACAGAAAATACCATGTCCTTGTCGCTTCCTGTGAGCTGCAATAAGGAACATCTTCCCAACTAGCTGTCTTCTGTAAACTACCCATTGCCCTGTCCCCAAACTCATGGGTATGAGGAGGTACAGAAATGTTTGCAGTTCAAGTTGAGAGAGCAGCCTAGGGGTGACAACCATGGTTTCCTCCTTAGATACAGCGGAGGAGTAACGTAGCCACACAGGGACAGGAAGTGTGTTATTTGCAGGATTACCAGAGAAAAAAAAGAAAAATGAGCTATAAAAAAACTAGGGCTTTTACTGATTAACATTTTCATGTTCGATTAATCTATTGTTTTTTTTTAACGATAAATCAACTTATTTCAATTAATTATAACGCACATACATTTTTCGAATCACCACCATATATAGTCCCTACTGTAATATCCACAGACATCTCCCCCACTGTAATATCCACAGACATCTCCCCTACTGTAATATCCACAGACATCTCCCTCCCCACTGTAATATACACAGACATCTCCCCCACTGTAATATCCACAGACATCTCCCCCTCTCTAATATCCACAGACATCTCCCCCACTCTAATATCCACAGACATCTCCCCCACTGTAATATCCACAGACATCTCCCCCTCTCTAATATCCACAGACATCTCCCCCACTCTAATATCCACAGACATCTCCCCCACACTGTAATATCCACAGACATCTCCCTTACTGTAATATCCACAGTCATCTCCCCCACTGTAATATCCGTAGACCTCTCCCCACTGTAATATCCACAGACATCTCCCCCACTGTAATCCACAGACATCTTCCCACACTGTAATATCCACAGACATCTCCCCCACTGTAATATCCACAGACATCTCCCCCACTGTAATATCCACAGACATCTCCCCCACTGTAATATCCACAGACATCTCCCCCACTGTATAGGAAGATTAGTGCTTGCTTAGTGCTATCAGAGAAGCCAGTCGAAAACGAGCAGTTGAGGCCAGGTGATGACGTCAAAGCGCCGCTCTAGGCTCACCTAGGCTGTCGCCGGGTGGACCAAGATGGCCGCCGCTCCGGGAGCTAGGCCGAAGCTGCTGCCTTACCTATGGCCGAGGCAGCAGCAGAGCTCCGCAGATCACGTGGTGTGCCGATCCGCATATAGTGACCCGTTCGGATCAAGGATCATTTACGATCAGTTACACCACTAGTACCGATCAAGAATTTTGATCGAACAAAAAAAATTACGATTAATTGAGGAATTAATCTTTAATTTCCACAGCCCTAAAAAAAAAAAGTGCATCCACTATATAAAAAAAAGACTAGTAAATTGCAATATATTCCATTTTTGGATTTATGTTTAGATACACATTAATAATAAGAGTTCTTTATTAAATTAGAGCGTCTAGAGTGTCTACCTAATGTGTAAGTGCACGTCGGGTGAAAAAAGATCTAACTCGCAAACATCAAAAATTCCCGATGTCTGGATACCTTAAGGCAATAAAACAAAACAATCGTTACATACTGGTTCTATTCAGAACATAGCTCTATTGAGGACATGATAAGGAAAGAACCGCAGTACAATCTCTTATGAATTAAGTTACATATCTTATCCCTTTCATTAGGATCCGTAGACGTTGCAGCCTCAGGGCAATCATATGGTTCTTTATCATAAAATGGCGTGATTACAAAGCCCGTTCACCGCTAATGTTATGATATCTCAGAAAGTGGCCTTCCTAAATTTGATGAGTGGGTGTGAGACTGATGTGGAAATAAAAAATACATCTCCAGCAGCGGAGATAAATAACAGACACACATCTGCTGAATTTGAAGGGTTTATAATGTTGTATCTGAAAAAGATGTAGATGGCTGCAAGCCTTCTATTTATTGACAACGTTTGAAAGGGACTTCATGGTGGTCTTTTTATATATTTTCTTCATTTATTTATTTTCCTCCTGAAAAATAGCAGTGCGCTTCCTAGTATGTGAGGGTGCTTAAAGTGTCAGCGCAGTGTGAGATCGAAGGCACTGCCCTGTGACTGCTTGTCCCAGGATTCAGAGTGAGATTTGGTGACGTCACTTCTGTGCTTGTGGGCTGGGTGAACACACAAGTCCAAGTTTGAGAACAGCAATGGAATATAGAACAGTTAAAGTGTTACTAGACCCACAACAGTACAATCAGTCTGTATGTGCAGTAAAGCATGCTTGTTATACTCACGGTGTAACCTAAAGGCATGGCCGTCCGCAGGTAGGGGAAAGGTGGGTCAAGTGCTCCCTCCTGGAATCGGCAAGGATCCACCACTGCCGCCACAGACTTTATTCTGAGTCTGTTGAGTGACTGCTGGCTGCTGATCTCTGATCGTTCGTTCTTCCCTCACCCCCCGATCATCCGATGCTCCGGCCTCCAGTCCCTTTGCAGACTGTCAGATGTAGATCCGGCTGGCGCTGCCCACTCAAGTAAGTGGACTGGAGTGGTGTAGAAATGATTACAGAGGACTGGAGGAGAAGGAAGCAAGGAGGACCTGTTGCTGCCTAGGCCTCATCACAGGAAATCCTGAAGTCAGTGGTATACATTTCAGCAGTGAAGAACCATGGGTAACAGCTGTATACAGGACAGATTATGTATATCTGCAGTCCAGTAGCGGTCAGGGGAAAAAATTGTTTTGAGGGGGGGGGGGCAAACAGTATGCCACAGACACTTACCCCATAACAGCTTTCCATGCTCGGCAGCGGCCTCCCGTTCCCCTGCTTTCCACAGGTCTCTGCGGCAGCAGCTTTCATTTCCTCCCTCCTTCTCGACGGCAGTTCTGAAGTCTTCTCTTTTCGGCCAATCAGAAAACGGGCCAAACAACTTCTTCTGATTGGCTGGATTGAGGATCAGTGTTACAACATTATATATTTTTTTTTAACAGTAAAGGCAACATTATATTAATTTGATGCTGTAACACCTGGGTAGGTTCATGGCGCAATGCTCTGTGCCACAAGCCACTCTATTTTAAAGCCTATGAGAGCCTTATTATAGGCATACCTGTAGCAAAGAGTGGTTGTAAAGAGTTTACAACCACTTTAAGGCTTACCTGTAGGTACCCCAGATATCTCCTAAACCTGCACGGTTTAGGAGATATCCCCTGTATCAGCATGTCATCCGCACATGCACACTGAAGCAATTGTGGTGTCCCAGTACAGGTATCTGCTGTAGGCCCTGTCAGATTGAGACCCTCTGCTTGTGGGGCCTCCTCTGCAGGGACTCAGCTAGTTATGATGTGATTTATACTGTTATAGTTGATAATACATTTATTAGGTGTGTGTATAGCTTTAAGAGGTTTAGTCCGCCATTTTATGTTTAGTCAGAGTGTATGAGAGTCAGTAGGACTAAGTGCTAGACAAGACCTTATGGTGTTGTATTATACTTTAACTTGTAACAAACTTTAAATGTAAGTTCCAAGGGGAATACAGATAAGTCTCTATGATCCACAGCTCTCAGCCAATGGGCTTCAGTCTCCCTCAGCTCTCAAGCCAATGGGCTTCAGTCTCCCTCAGCTCTCAACCAATGGGCTTCAGTCTCCTCACATTGATATAAGGGGTGGGAGTTCCTGTTTAGGGCAGACTAGTGCTACACACAGTTGCTGCCAGGTCAGAGCAGAGTTCAGTCAGAGAAGAAGCAGTGCAGGCCAGAGACCTCCTGTTCAGGGCAAAGTACAGCAAATCGCGGAGTACCTTTAAAAAACTATAGAATCAGTACTTCAACGTAATAATCAAATCAATTCATCATTCGGACGAAAAGCCTCAAGTCTACCGACACTTCAGTAAGTGTATTTATTCTTCAATCTAGTCTAGGCCCAGCATTACTAATCCGGCCGCAAAAGCCAAGGATATATGAAAAGCCAAGCCCAGGCATTGTCAGCTGTGTGGTCCTCTAGAGACTGTTTGTGGAACCTTTGCGACACTCTTTGTGAACGCTGTGAAGATTTTGACACCTGTCTTCATGCCAGTAAAGCCTTCGTTATATTGACCCCTGTTGTGGACTGTGTTATTACCATCCTAGCTAGCGTAGATACGGAGGCCCCCGGAGCTGTAGTTTCCTGGGGTATATCAAGACTACAGTGGCGTCACGTGACAGAGAGGGTTAATACCATCTGACCCTCACTAAGGGTTAACACCACCAGACCCTGGGCCCCTAGCCCAAGAACCAAGCAGCTAACCATCAAGCGCATGTGTGTGGCTGTGGGGTTCACTCTCCCCGGTCATCACACAATGGCATGTTAGTGACGTCGGCACATGCTGATACAGGGGATATCTCCTAAACCCTGCAGGTTTAGGAGATATCTGGGGTACCTACAGGTAAGCCTTAAGCAGGGCTCAAAATTTCAAGTCCTGAGCTACTAGCCAGGCTTCAAG
This sequence comes from Rana kukunoris, assembly GCA_029574335.1. Classification (NCBI taxonomy): domain Eukaryota; kingdom Metazoa; phylum Chordata; class Amphibia; order Anura; family Ranidae; genus Rana; species Rana kukunoris. The sequence continues at coordinate 173,263,811 of CM056059.1, read as the reverse complement.
AGTAGTGTTGCTCACGAATATTCGCATTGCGAATATTCGCTACGAATATTGCATATTCGAGTATTCGCGAATAACGCGAATATCGTGGCGAATATTCGCTATTTCGAATATTCGTATTTTTTCAATTTTTTTTTAGAACAGATCACATCCTAGAGATCCCCATCGACGTCTAAAAGCATTGCTGGTATGATTAGAGACCTTGGGTCGAGTAGCTGCAGCGCTCATTTTATATTCCCGAAAAATCGCAATGCGATTATTCGGCAATAGCGATATCGCGCGATTATTTTGTATTGTAATATATCACGAATATTCTGAGCCAATCAGAGTGCTCCATTCCGCATTTCTCGACATTTTTCGCAATTATTTTATATTGTAATATATCACGAATATTCTGAGCCAATCAGAGTGCTCCTTCCGCATTTCTCGAATATTCGCAATTATTGTGTATTGTAATATATCACGAATATTCTGAGCCAATCAGAGTGCTCCTTCCGCATTTGCCGAATATTCGCAATTATTGTGTATTGTAATATATCACGAATATTCTGAGCCAATCAGAGTGCTCCATTCTGCATTTCTCGAATATTCGCAATTATTGTGTATTGTAATATATCACGAATATTCTGAGCCAATCAGAGTGCTCCTTCCGCATTTGCCGAATATTCGCAATTATTGTGTATTGTAATATATCACAAATATTCTGAGCCAATCAGAGTGCTCCATTCCGCATTTCTCGAATATTCGCAATTATTGTGTATTGTAATATATCACGAATATTCTGAGCCAATCAGAGTGCTCCATTCCGCATTTCTCGAATATTCGCATTCGCAATTCGCAATTCGCATTCGCATTCGCGATAGCGAAAATTCGCAATGATTTCATTTCCAAAATATATCACGAATATTCGTATTTAGCGAATATATCTCGAATATTCGACTATATATTCGTGATATATCGCGAAATCGAATATGGCATATTCTGCTCAACACTTTTCAAGAGTTACTCGCCACCAGTTGCCCCACCTAATTCATACACTGCCCTGCGCCTAATTGCACCCGTAAACACGCCCTCGTAGATTATCTCATGGAATGACACTGTTAAATGTTTTATGCAGAATCAAGTTACAAAATAAATATTACCAACAACAACTTTAACAAAATGGGACAGGGCACTGGGGGCAGACCAGAGGGACAGGGCACTGGGGGCAGACCAGAGGGACAGGGTACTAGAACTGGGTCTCTACCCCATTCTCTTGCTGTCTCCTCTGCAACGCCCATCCATCCACTCTCTCTCTCTCTCTCCTATTCATCTCACCATCAGGATCCTGTGTGTGCCAGCTCCACGCTTGCATGTCCCCACTTCCCCCTTTTATTCAGGCTGGCAGTGGGGAGAGAAGCTGCAGTACAGCAGGAAGGAGTACAATCCAGCGCTGAGATCTACACAACTGCACAGCCATTGACACCATAGCAGGGCACACAGGCTGAACTGTTGGACACTTACATAGAGCACAAGGAAAAGAAAACTGCACAAACTGGAAGGCTGCCGCTCTCATGTCAGGGCAACTTTCAGTGAGCGCTGCACCGGAGTGGTAATTTTCGCAATCCTCCACCTCACTCATTACTTTCTGCTCTCCTGCTACATTGGTGGGAGGGGGGCAGGCTCAGAGAGGTCATACTGTTAGGTCCCATGGATTAATGAGAATTGTAAGGAGAGCACCTGTGTACTGCTCTGCTTGTGCTTGGCTCACCAGACTACTTTACCCGAGCATGCACCTTTCCTCATCGGCCGCCAATCTCATCGGGTCTCTAAGGGCCAGATTCAGGTAGATGGGCGCTTCTTTACTTTGGAGTAACGTTTCTCATTTACGTTACTCCGCCGACACTTTCGGCGCAAGTACTGTTATTCACATAGCACTTGCTCCTAAACTTGCGTCGGAGTAACGAAAATGCGCTGGAGTAACCCGACGCAAGTGGAAGTGGGTGTGATCATATGTAAATGATGGGCGGAGCCCAGCGCAGAGGCTTACGTTCAGCGCATCAACCACAGAGCATGCGCAGTGAGTGTGGCTCCACTCGCCCCTTGTGCGCATGCTCACAACTTCCGTTGGCACCACTTCACGGGAAACGTCAGCGCAATGTGTTCCGTTGGACGTTTAAATGCGCCCGTAGAAGCGCCATTCCGGCACTAAAGTATATCCTGTTCCCCCTCCCCGCAGTGAAGTTACTTTAGTTCTGAGATGGCTGCTCCCGTTCCCCGCAAACACAGGAGAAAGCTGAACTTTAAAGGCCAGGAGCTGTCAGCTGTCATCTCGGCTATGGAGACCTATGATGTCTTCCTCCATGGCTGTAAAAGTTGACAGACAAGCAGGGACAGAGGTGTTGTCCTGCAAGTGGGGGTGCTCAGCTAGCTCTTATCGTCGGTAACGCTGCTGTAGCTGCTCTCCTGCTGACCTGTGGCCGTCTGGAGTAAAGATAAAGCAGCTATTTGTAGAAATAACTTTGCACCGGACGGACGAGATACGCGCGGCGCATGTAGCCAGCGTATGGTGCTAATCCGTTCGCGAATCGGGAAATCTCCCTCATTTGCATATTTGCAGGGGAAATCAATAGGCGCGACTGATGCGCCAAGCGAAATTATGCGCTGATGAGACTCTGGCGTCGGAAAGTTAAGCCGATCGGAAATGGCCCGTTTTCTGTCGCATCTAGTTTGGTGGGTACGGCCACTTAGATACGACGGCGCATATTCACAGTTACGCGGCGCATATCGAAATACTCCAGTGCAAGTCTTGCTGAATCTGGCACTAAGTGTAGGCACAGATTGGAGGGAGATTGGTCAGGCAGCCCTGTCATCACTCGCCCCCAGCTTAAATCCACTCGCCAAATGCTAGTAGGCGAGTGGAAATTTTGAGGGCTACCTTAAGCCTTAGTGACATCATCGCGGCTCTGGCTAATCACAGCGCCGGAGCCCGCAATACCCCGAAGTAACTCCGGGAGCGATGTTGGCCAGAGCAGTGTTCTGGGACCGCTGCGGGTTCTTCAATCTCAGGTGAATATTTTATAACAAGCTAGTTTTGCTATGCATACTAGCTCATCTTCTAGATTGTAAGCTCTTACGAGCAGGGCCCTCTGATCCCTCCTGTATTGATTTGTATTGTGAATGTACTGTCTTCCCTGATGTAAAGCGCTGCGCAAACTGTTGGCGCTATATAATAATAATAATTATGCCTTTGTCTTGCAGGTTTGTTTGTTTTTATATGGGTTTGCAACCACTTTAGTGGTATACTGTAAGATTATATATATATATATATATATATATATATATATATATACACACACATATGCTGTATTTACAGTATGTATTTATACGAGAGGTCTTCAAAAAGTTTCCACATTGTTGTGTATATATAAACAGAGTTTTTAAAAGTGCAGAAACTTTTTAAAGTTATTGGGTAATGGCATTGATGTAAAATTAAAAAATACAAATGCAACTTTTTTAACTGCTAATATCAAGCATATGAACTCATCTGTAGAGTAGACACAATGGAGAACATATTTGAGATTAGATTCTTCCTTTAAAGTATCATTTGCCTACAAAAAAAAAAAAAAAAACTTGTCCAAACTCAAATTGCTTTTCCTCAATGTGGCTTTTGTCAGAGCCATGGGCCCTTTCATGTCAACCAGTCCACTTTTAAATCAAGCCGTCCCTTCCTTTGGATCTGGCATCTTGTAATACATAACAGTACATGTGTAATGGCTGGGAGCGTGCCGGTGTTACAGTCTCCATCATATTCAATATTGGACAGAAGTTCCTCTGCAGAATGCAATCTCTTCTAATTATAATAAGTCGTTTCGTTCTGGATGATGGTCTGAGCGCCCACACGTCCTGTCCGTTGATTGAAAACAATTTTAGAATATTATACACCCTCATCTGTTGTGGTGATATCGTTCTGTAAATACTCCAGCAAAAAGGAAGTGGGGAGAGAATCAAATAAGTTTGCCCTTTACAGAATATTGTGCCGATGACCTATTAGACAATCTCCTGTACAGTAAAAACAATGTTTCGCATTGTTCCCGAGTTCAGTGAGATGCAAGGAAAGATACTGTTGGGAGAAAGAACAAATGCTCCTAGAGATTTGTTTATGTACAGAATAAACCGGCGCAAACACAATGAGGCTATTATGACAGTAACTTCTGAAAACAAAAGCATCGCAGGAACAAAGAGGGATCCGCTTATGCAGAAGTTCAAAGCCAATGTATTAGCAATGGAGAGCACCGGTGACATCCACGGCCTATCCTGAACAGGGTGTCGGTGATAAAGTGCTCATCATCTGCAGAGGAATCTGATCATCGGTCATAAGTAAAAGTCAAAGTAGCATTCTCTAGCTCATTTAAAGTGGTTGTAAAGCTGGTATAACCACTTTTACCTACAGGTCAGCCTTAATTTAGGCTGACCTATAGGTAAAAGTGGTTATAACGGGTCAGGGAGCTAGAATTATTGCTCTCGCTCTGAACTTCACGGCGATACCTCGCATGTGTGGTGCGATTGCGCACTTGGGGGATGGGGGCACTTTAATTTAAATTTTGTATTTTTTTATATATATTTGTATATTTAGAATGATACTTTAGAGGAATGAAACAAGAGGATTGGGTGGCACCAATACCAGGTCTGCCATGCTTCACAGACTTGTATGTGATGGAGAATTTATCCAATCATCTCAGGCTTAGTTTCAACCTGGCTGAAGGATATGCCATTGTATACTCCCAACATGCTACCAACCATTTCTGGCAAGATGATCATGTCTCTCAGATGGGTCTTAATAACCTCTGGCTTCTCCATGGAAGGTGCTTCCTTCTTGGCCTTGCCCAGATGTTTCAGAAGGGAGTTCTGTTTGCGGCACAAGCCTCTGCTTAGACGGGCACAAGGCAGCTACATGATTTGCCTATAGGACGTATCAAGCAGCTGGTCCAAATCCACCCCTCTGTATGTGAATTTCCCGAAGGTCCTCTTCTTCTGCTTGACGTCCACCATTGTGTCAGGAGCCTTGATTTTTTAATTACTTTTATTGTTAGCATTTTTCGGAGAGATCTGGGGTCTATTAGACCCCATATCTCTTCTCTGCCCTCCAAAGCATCACATTGAATCAAGATTAGTTTGATCTGATGCTTGTACAAGCCAGAAATGGCTTATTTACCAAAACCCAGAAGTGACTAAATCCTGGTTTCTGATATCACATAGTGAGAGGAATGACATCCGTTCCTCTCACTGTGTTTCAGGAACTGCATACCGCTGGTTCCATCCTTACTGGACTCCCTGATTTCTTGGGAGAGCCCGGTAAAGGCGGCAGTGGAAGGAGGGGATCCCCTTCTGCCAACTGTAAAAGCGATCCAGCGGCTCTTTAGCTTCTCGGATGACTTTTATCACCAGCTTAAAAAAATGCAACTGCAGTGATGACCGAGATATTGCCTGTCCGATCCAGAGACGTACCGGTTTGTCACTGGTCGGCCAGTGGTTAAAAATCCTTTTAGGACTAAAGATTTCTTAAAACACCCGTATATACTCGAGTATAAGCCAAACCGAATATAAGCCGAGGCACCTAATTTTACCACAAAAAACTGGGAAAATGTATTGACTTAAGTATAAGCCTAGGGCGTCCATCTGCATGCCTCACTTTGTCCATGTGCATGCCTCACTGTGCCCATGCCTCACTGTGCCCATGCTTCACTGTGCCCATGCCTCACTGTGTTCGTGACTACACTTATGTTTAACATGGGAGTATATAGAAGGGGTGCCCGGCTTTGAAAAATCGGTTCTCCCCGGCGTAGGTCCCCCAAACAGCAAACTTTGCACACTTGTAAAGGAGAACTGTGGCTACATGTGTGCCAAAGTTACCGGAGAAATGACTGTTTAACATTGGAGTCTATGGAAGGGGTGCCCGACTTTGAAAAATCGGTGCTCCCCGGCCGTAGGTCCCCCGGACAACAAACTTTGCACACTTGTATGCAGAGAGAGAGAGTGGGGCTATATATATGCCAAGCTTGGGGTACATCGGAGCTACGGTCGGCCGCTACCGGGTCTCCAAAATCCAGGAGATCAGGCGCAAAAAGGTGACTCGAGTATAAGCCGAAAAACTCGGCTTATACTCGAGTATATACTGTATATATGTTTAGGTGCAAACAAAGTTTATATTCTTTGTGGCTACTGAGGAATATATTTAAATGAATGTTTTTGTGTCCGGAGTTCAGCTTTTATGTTTTCCATAAACCTTTCTTTTCTTTTTTTTTCCTATCATGAAATGTGATGGCAGCAATAAGTTACTAAATTCCACCTGCACCCATTATCACCGACCACGTTACCCTGCCCAGCCAGTTATAGATCTGGAATTGCTTTATTACTTTATAAAAGAATGTGACGTTATTTACATAGGATCTACATTTCTGTACAATCTGATTACCATATGGACTCCCTAAAAAGCGGAAAGCACCATTATAACCTAGAGTACTGTTTGCCCAGCTGCCGTGATTGCCGATGGCTGAATGCACCTGCCGGGGATAGTCTGTTGCTGCTTCCGAAGGGTAATTGTGAGTCATGGCTTCTTATCAGCTCCTTTATTGGCTTTGCTAAGCTTGCAGGTTGTCTGCTGATGAAGTCACATCGGAGCAATGGCCTGGTCATGTAGGACTGTCAGCGCTGCTATTTTATTTCATAACTTATGATTTACAGCAATTATAGGCCATTATAGTTAATGCATGGAGAGCCAACCGAGCGGTGATGTGACGAAATCCCTGCGGCTAATGTGATGTCAGCCAGCACCTGTATTTCCGATTTTGATGTACAAAATCTAATTGTAAAAGTCAATGCTATCATCATTGGACATATTTATTGCTGGTGTGATTTCACAAGATTAAAGGGAAATCATGGCTTATTGCATGTCAACTTATTATTACGAGGGGGTGCTGATATGTTTTGAGCCCTATCCAGAAAAAAATGGAAATCTAGGAAGCTGTAAATTGCGGCGTGTACTGTCCAATTTGTCTATATTCAATCGTGCAAAAATCAACTACGTATGATTTTAACGCATCTTTCTTTTTCAGGTCCAAAATGAACATGACAGCACCTCCAGAAAAATTCAATGTGGAACAGCATAGGACCATATGGGAAAGGGAAAGGTACGAAGCAGATCCATGATGAATCATCACAAACTTTGGGTGACAGTGGCCCTTCATATGCAACAGTTAAACGTTGGGATGTCGATTTTAAAACTGACCATTTCGGATTGAAAGTGAGAAACCTAGTGGAGGGCCTTCTTCTGTGCCTGCAAAAGTCAACATTTTTGGGATGGACTTTTGATGCAAGCTTTCTCATTTCCAAGTCGTTGTGGGAAATGGAATCAACTCTCTCACGTGGTATTTCCAGATATATATATAGCAATACTTTTTTAGGGTGAACGTAGCATTTACGAGGGAACAGGATCCAGAGGGCAGGTGGTAAGATGGACATTAGCAAGTAGTTTAGCAATCTTGTCTATAGTGGTGGGGCTGAAAGAGGGAGATAATGATTGTATCTGTGGGCATGAATTGTGAAGCCTGGAAGGTATCTGAACAGTAGAGATCTCCTCGCAAATTGTATCTTCTGTTTGAAGTGATTGGCGATCTCCTGGGCATTGAGTGGATGGAGGATAAAGTAGAGAGTTGAAGGTAGAGAAGAGTTGACGGTGATGGGATGATAAGTTGTTAATGAGAGTGATAAAATACAGTCAGGTCTATAAATATTGGGACATCTACACAATTCTAATCTTTTTGGCTCTATACACCACCACAATGGATTTGAAATGAAACGAACAAGATATTCTTTAACTGCAGACTTTCAGCTTTAATTTGAGGGTATTTACATCCAAATCAGGTGAACAGTGTAGGAATTACAACAGTTTGTATATGTGCCTCCCACTTTTTAAGGGACCAAAAGTAACGGGACAGATTAACAATGATAAATCAAACTTTCACCTTTTCATACTTGGTTGCAAATCCTTTGCAGTCAATTACAGCCTAAGGCCGCGTACACACGATCAGTCCAAACCGATGAAAATGGACTGAAGTTCAGTTTCATCGGTCCAAACCGACCGTGTGTACGCCCCATCAGTCTGTTGTCCTTCAGTCCAAAAATTTAGAACTTGCTTTAAAATCGGACCAATGGACGCCTACCGATCGGTCAAAACCGATGGTTAGTATGCAAAAGCATCGGTTCAAAACCTGCGCATGCTTAGAATCAAGTTGCGCATGCTTGGAAGCATTGAACTTCATTTTTTTCTGCACGTATTGTGTTTTACGTCACCGCGTTCTGACACGATCGGTTTTTGAACTGATGGTGTGTACGAACATCAGACCATCAGTCTGTGAACCGAGTAAACTGAACTTCAGTCCGTTTTCATCAGTTTGGACTGATCGTGTGTACAAGGCCTAAGAGCCGCTTCACACTGGGACGGCACGACTTCGGGGGGCGACTTGGCAAGGCGCCCTGAAGACGACTTTAGAGGCGACTTGAAAAATGACTTCTGTATAGAAGTCAATGCAAGTCGCCTAAAGTCGTATAAGAACCTTTTTCTAAGTCGGATCGACTTGCGTCGCTCCTATTAGAACGGTTCTATTGAATAGAATGGGACGCAACTTGTCAGGCGGCTGAGTCGCCCCAGTGTGAACCAGCTCTGAAGTGTGGAACGCATAGACATCACCAGATGCTGGGTTTCATCCCTGGAGATGCTCTGCCAGGCCTCTACTGCAACTTGTCTTCAGCAAGTGAAATGCATGCTCAATCGTATTCAGGTCAGGTGATTGACTTGGCCATTGCATAACATTTCACTTCTTTCCCATAAAAAACTGTTTGGTTGCTTTCGCAGTATGCTTCGGGTCATTGTCCATCTGCACTGTGAAGCACTGTCCAATGAGTTCTGAAGCATTTGGCTGAATATGAGCAGATAATAATATTGCCCGAAACACTTCAGAATTCATCCTGCTGCTTTTGTCAGCAGTCACATCATCAATAAATACAAGAGAACGAGTTCCATTGGCAGCCATACATGCCCACACCATGACACTACCACCACCATGCTTCACTATTAAGGTGGTATGTTTTGGATCATGAGCAGTTCCTTTCCTTCTCCATATTATTCTCTTCCCATCACTCTGGTACAAGTTGATCTCGATCTCATCTGTCCATCAGATGTTTTTTCACCTTAATGCATAGATTGCATTAAGGTGAAAAAACATTTTCCTTTACAACTCCTTTAATCTGGCTAACTGTTGTGAGGGGTGTTTTCTTCACCAGAGAAATAATTATTCGGTCATCCACCACAGTTGTTTTCCGTGGTCTTCCGGGTCTTTTAGTGTTGCTGAGCTCACCAGTGCTTTCTTTCTTTTTAAGGTTCCAAACAGTTGATTTGGCCACACCTAATCTTTTTGCTATCTCTCTGATGTGTTTTTTTTTTTTCCAGCCTAATGATGGCTTGCTTCACTGATGGTGACAGCTCTCTGGATCTCATATTGAGAGTTGACAGCAACAGATTCCAAATGCAAATAGCACACTTGAAATTAACTCTGGACCTTTTATCTGCTTCTTGTAAATGGGATAATGAGGGAATAACACACACCTGGCCATGGAGCAGCTGAGCAGCCAATTGTCCCATTACTTTTGGTCCCTTAAAAAGTGGGAGGCACATATACAAACTGTTGTAATTCCTACACTGTTCACCTGATTTGGATGTAAATACCCTCAAATTAAAGCTAAAAGTCTGCAGTTAAAGCACAACTTGTTTGTTTCATTTCAATGTGGTGGTGTATAGAGCCAAAAAGATTAGAATTGTGTCGATGTCCAAATATTTATGGACCTGACCGTAGGTCTGCTAGGCAGTGAACAGGCTGGAATTGGCTCTATACAAGTCAATGTGAACGCATGGGAAACTCATGACAAACACATTGCAAATATCCGTGTATTCTAGTCCTAAAATTTGTCACAAGTTCACTTTAAAATCCCACAATGGAGTTTCATGTACACGTATATCTATAGAGAAAAAAAATATTGACAGAATAAACAATTTAAAAGGAACAGAAGAATATTTCGCTTTTATGGGGAACATCATCTTCCTGGCCAATCTTCCTTTACTTAGATGTGGTCTGGTTATAGGCAGTTTACTTAGACAAACCTGGCAAAGCATCAGCAACTTTAATTAAAGCAAAGAAAGAAAGTTCTTATACGAGGAGAGAAAGTTTGGGAAGGCTTCTTATTACTCTGCAAATATGAATTTAAAAAATTAAACTTTCCTCAGCACAATTTTCTATATTTCAATGTTATCTATAAATATGTTCCTTTGCCTTTAGATAGGTCATCTTTGTTACGCAGCGACACCGTCTTGCCATCTTTGGTGACTTGGAGGCAGAAGGGGAACCCCCATCTGTATGACAGGCCTGCACCCTGAACGGCTTCCAGGAGGGGGCGAAGTGCCCTCCGCTGCATGAGGGTGCGTCTAAATATGTCCTGATAAAATGCCAAATGAGCACCATCAAAGTCAAAATAGGGTTTGCCCCTCATTTTCTGCATAATGCGATCCTTAAGCGTGTATTTGTGTAGTTTGCAAATTATATCCCGCGGGTTGTTCGCATCCTGAGAGGGAGGCTTCAAGGCCCGGTGAGCACGGTCGATTTCAATGGTGGCAGTGTTTGGGAGCCCCAGTATTTCTTTAAATATACCTTTCAGGGTGGGGACAATGTCCTTAGGGCCAGTAGCTTCGGGGAGACCATGGACCCTGATGTGAGCCCTGCGGCTGTGGTTTTCTGCGTCAAAGCAGGGCCTCGATCTGCTGGCCCTGAGCAGCACAGATATCTTGCAGATTAGAAATGATAGGTAGAGCCTCCTTAAACTTCTGCTCCAGGGTCTCCAGCCTGCCCCCCAGATGTGTAGTATCAGCTTGGAGCTGAGCAATGTCCTCTTTAAGGGCCTTTTCCACCCGGTCAGCAAAGCGTTCCAGGTCTGCTTTAGTAGGCAGGGACAGAATATGGCGTCTGATATCAGTATCAGCCAGGGGATCCATGTCAGCAGGGTCGTCGTCCAAGGATGCAGAAGAGCCCGGGGAGACTGGGGGAGCTGAGTCACTCACTGACTGCGGAGACGGTATGGGAGAACATGCCTTCTGCTGCGATCGTGCGGCAGAGCTCTGTGCGGCCTTAGGCGTTTTCTGCACCTTCCCTGTCGGCACCATCTTGGATGCCTCGCGGCCTCTCACGGTCTGTCTGGGGAAGAAAGATTCGAGCTGGGCTTGCTGGGATCTTTCGGTCTGCGGTGGCTGGGAGGACGCCCTGCTCCTCAGGGACATGACCAGCGGCAGATGGGGGGAAATTCTCCCTCGTATCGGTGATTATGTGCGGCAAGAGGACGGAGCTGAGGAGACACACGTCTTCACTCCCCCATATCCCGGAAAACCCCCTTACTATGTCTTTTTAATTTTTTTTACAACTTTATATTTTTGTACCGGTAAAATTTTACTTTTATTATGTATTTTAATATTTATTTTTTTAATTGGGGGGGGGGGGGGGGGGTATTGGAGAGACATTGGATTACAAGCATGTTTCTGTAACTAAGTATGCTCGCAAACCAAGGTTTTACTGTATTATAAAACTGATTGGCCCTTGTTGGCAAAATTTACACCTACAGTATATGGTAATGAGAGCTTACTTGATTGGAGGTCTAGGGTCAGATGGACTGCAAAAAGCTGCAAAGATAGAGCAGGAAGGTGCAAGTGAGGAGAGAAGATTTTACCCTGCCCCCCCTCATTTAGGCATGAAAAGTTAAGCCTCATACACACGATCGGATTTTCTGCGGACAAAGCGTAGGACTTTTGTCTGAAGGGCATTGGCCGTGACCTTGTTTGCATACAAACAGCAAAGAATTGTCGGCCAACAAACACGAAACTACGCAGTTTTTCAGCTCCTTAGCGCCACCCTTTGGGCAACTTCTGCTAACGTTGTGTTATGGTGAGCATTGCTTCTAAGCGGACTTGTGTACACACGATCGGATAATCCGACATCACGCATTTGTAATCGGAAAATATTAACGCATGCTATCCCACATTTGTTGTCAGAGAATCCAACAACATCCTGCCATCACACAAAATGATTGCCACAACAGCAAGGCCGATTGGGGTACTTTGGGGGTGACTGGCAAATTTTAGAATGTTACGATATGAGGGGGATAGTTTGATGCTTCCCTTTAATAGGTTGTTGGTGGTTCCCGCAAAAACGATGTCTCCGGGGGAAAAAAGTGATTCTGGCCCGATGCATCAGAACCATAATACAGAGATACTGTGCAGCCTACAGTATGTGCATTTCAAACGGTGAAGTCTGACTCCATCCATGTTTTTTTAGTTTTGGACAGACTAGGGGAAGATTCAAATTCTCTGTCAGGTTTTTATTTCTGTATGTGACTCACTGAAGACATTTTTCCTCTGACAGTGGTACAAGAAGTAGGGTCTGTGGTTGTTACCAGGACGGGACGGTTTGGACGATAGTAAACTATTTTTCTAAACCTGAAAGACAAAAACTGAGGAAATTCCCAGCGCAACTCACCAACCAGTCTAATTCGGTGGGTAAGCAGACTGGTTGGTGAGTTGAGTTGGGAATTTGCTCTGTTTTTGTCTTTCAAGAGAGGCCCGGAGCAAAAAGAACAAGCCATAAGCGTAGGGCAGGGCATGACTGGGTTAACAGAAACCTTTACAAGCCAGGGGGGAGTGGTCATGAGAGGTGCAGTGTGCAGAGGAGGAGAAGCTATAAATTCTCCCCCCTCCTTTCCCGGGTAACACAGTCTGGGGAGAAAAGTTCCCACCCACCCTCCCTTTTTGTTATGGGCTTGCTGATAGTGGTGATAATGGTTGAGAGAATTGTTGTTTTGGGTGCTTTCCTTGTGTTTTGTTTCTCCTTATGCAGGTACGAGGTTCATGCTGTCGTGGCAGTGGCGGGTGTTTGGACTTTGCAGGAGAAGAAATTACCCCAAATATGGATGCCATTACCCAGAGGTGGTATGGGTTCTGAAGGGGTGTGGTTTCCAGTCTACCAAGGTGTAGCTGGAATGTTGGTTAATGGGGGCACTGCGGTTAGTGGTCGTCTCTGAGCCAGCTTGTCGGCTTGAGGCCTATGACCAGAGGTGAGGTACCGCAGTGCCAATAAAATGTTATAATGTTAAAAGGTTTTACAAGTCAGTGTTAGTGGTGCCTGCAAAGTCCAGCACTAGTATGAGAAGAACTGTTTTTCTCAGGAATTATATGGTTTATATATGTTATTTATTATTGGATGTTATCTAAAATAAAGGAAGCTGCTACGGCCAGTTTTACTCCAAGTTACAGTGGTGGTCTCATTATTATTAAAGGTTTAAGGGGGAGTATAAACAGTGTGTCCTAGCTGTAAAGGTTATATATGGGATACCATAGTCATGCGTTTGCTCTTCCATATGCTCCTTCATGTGAAGGCCAGTTATAGGTGGGGCAGGGGCCATCTCTTTATTACCATTGTTCTAAACCTCCCTTACCTTACTTAAAGGGTGTTTTTCCATGTCCCTGTTGAAGAAATAACTTATTAGGGTAAATCTTCCCAACAGGAACATAAAGGGCGATAAAAACCTGGCAGAGACTATAACCCTTCCTTGCTGTCTGCAACACTTCCTGTCTTATAGTCAAAGCAGGAAGCCAGAGGAAATCCCTGCAAACTAAAGGGGTTGTAAAGGCTATTTTTTTTTTAAATAACTAACATGTTATACTTATCTCCACTGTGCAGCTCATTTTGCACAGAATGGCCCCGAACTTGGTCTTCTGGGGTCTCTCAGCGGCTTTCTCGGCTCCACCCCGCAATAACTAACCCCCTTCATGGGAGCTCTCTCCCATGGGGGTTAGTTCGTGTGGGCACGCTCCCTGTATCACTTGGCCCTACCCCCCGACGTGCCGCGTCATTGGATGTGCTGCTATCAATCCATCCACTCTAGGCCAATCAACGGCCAGACTGAGCGGTGAAGAGGACGTCGGGGGCGAGAGCAGCAGGAGAACAGGCTCGGGTAAGTAATACGGGGGGCGGGGGGGGGGTGTAACTGTCAGATGTTTTTTCACCTTAATGCATAGGATGCATTAAAATGAAAAAACATGAACCTTTACAACCCCTTTAAGTAAATATCTTGGTATTTTCTTTTACTTTCACTTTCAATGATAATGGTAAATAGAGAGGGTGATGCTCCCTAACAGGGACACAAGACAGCAATAAAAACATACAGGTGTTCTAATCCATCTCCACCAGGGGTCAAGTCCTGGGGAAAAAAGTGTGGGAACTCCCCCATCAAAAAAAAATAAAAATTAACCGCTTATATGCATAATTACTAAACCTCATGTTTTTTTTTTTTCGATCCACTGTACCTTAGTAATCCTTTATGTTACTGGCCTCTTCCTGTATATGGATTCATCTGGTAGTGTGCAGGTATTCTGTCACTTCCTCGATGCCGCAATGTCTCCTGGGAGCTTTTATCATTGTTTCCAGGAGACATTGCGGAGGTCTGCCGTGAGTTATCGCGGGATTTAGAAAGAACTTTGAGCAAGACCTCCGCAATGTCTCCTGGCAACAATGACAAAAGCTCTCAGGAGACATTGCGGCATGGAGGAAGTGACGGAATACCCGCACACTACCTGATGAATCCATATACAGGAAGCAGCCAGTAACATAAAGGATTACTAAGGTTGGCCTGCCCCTGACAGTGACTGGAGCTGGGCATTGCCGCTTAGTAAAGGATTGGCTCAGGCGGCTCGGCTGCTCTAGTTCTGCAAAGGGAACTGCATTCCTGCTGTGAAAAAAGTGCAGGGACTCCGTTCCCACACGTTCCCTCAGGACTTGAGCCCTGATCTCCACTCTATCCAGGTAGAGTTGGCCTTTAACTTTGATTAAAGTGTAGCTTTAATTTCCACCTCCCTAGCCCATGTTCATTTTTGGTAACCAAATAGGTGGTGGATCATTTTTACAAAAAGCCCAAATCTTTTCAACAAACATACTAGTGCTAAAAGACCTGAAATGGAGCTTGCAAAGCAAACACATCATGAAAAAAAAACGTATGTTGTATAAATTCTACAGGAATAGCTTTCACTGTGAGAAAAAGATGAAAGAAAGGCGGAAATCCCCTTCACATGTGGAGCCGAGGAGAAGAGCCAAGTCTCGCTGCCTACGTACACCGAAGAGCCGCACCCGGCCAACAATGAATAGCTTTTATCATGTTGCTGCTACTGTGCTGTGCATATTCTGGGAGCGATACAAAATAAATATACGGCCTTCAATTTAATTGTTATTAAGCAGGAACCATTACACCATTAGTTAACCCTTCTCATGGCCTTGGCTGTCCAAACAAACATAGCTCAATGAGAACTGGCGGAGAGAGATTTGTTTGAATGCGCATGTGCATAAAACTCTGGTAGGCTTCAGGGAAGGACTGTGGTGGTTGGAGTGTTTATAACCTGAAAAGTCAAAAGTACAATAAGCAGTATACTCATACCTCCCAACCGTCCCAGATTTGTAAATCCCACAACTCTGAGATGAGTCCCGCAACGGAGCCCTGTGCCAGAACCTTGAAGAAGAAATGACTGGGCATGCTCCAAAACATGTTCCGCCCACTCTGAAATCACTTCCAGTTGCCTGCGTTCCACGCTGACCCTGACAGCACGGCTCTTCTTCCTGGATCAGAGACACAGTGCTTCCCACCGCTCTGTTCGGCCCTGCTTGGCTCCGGCGACCCCCCACTAAAACACTGGAAGTGATGCACTGCAGCTAGATAGCCCTGGTGCAATGAGCTTTATGCATATTCTCTTTATCCTGCCTGGACAAGGTCATATAAAGCCAAGGGCGAACATGCCAAATTACACCCCCCCCTATAAGATATATGAGCAAATGACCCCCCCCCCCCCAAAAAAAATTAAAATAATAATTGAGGACCAGTCTGCTGTGGAGTCGGTAGATAAATGTTCCGACTCCTAAATGTTCCGACAATCAAAATTTAGTAGGAGTCGGAGTTGGAGTCGGTGCATTGTTTTCCGACCCAGGTACCCAAAACTTCCTCCGACTCCACAGCACTGGTCTGCATGCTTACCCTCTAAACAGAAATTCCCCCTCCTACGAGTACAAATCCGTCCTCCTGCTGAAGGCACAAATCTTTGCCCTCCCCCATCCCCCTCACCTCACATCCTCTCTCAGTATGCCCCCAGGACAAATAACCCCCCTGCCCAAAAAATGTCCACCCCTCCTAGCACAAATCCTCTACCCCTCAAATGTCCCCTTTGAGCACAAATCCTCTCCCCATAACTCCAGAATCCCCTCCTCCCAGCACAAATTCCACTCCCCCATCCTAGCACAAAATCCCTGCAAATCACCATTACTAGCACACATCTCCTAATCTCCCCTCCTAGAACAATTATTGCCCCCTAAATTCCCTCTCCCAACATAAATCACCTCCCCCCAATCTCCTTGTGGTGCCCCCCCACCTCACATTAAA
Source organism: Rana kukunoris (assembly GCA_029574335.1). Taxonomy (NCBI): domain Eukaryota; kingdom Metazoa; phylum Chordata; class Amphibia; order Anura; family Ranidae; genus Rana; species Rana kukunoris. The sequence goes on along the minus strand of CM056059.1, from coordinate 173,247,263 downwards.
CCATTGTGCCCAGGGCAACTGTTCCTCCTGCCCACCCCTTGCTCTTACCCTGCCTGCACAGCATTTACTGTAAAGCACCTTTCAGCAGAATTTAGTTAAAATGTAAAAATTTGAATTCATTTGTATGCAAGAAAATATTTTCCGTCCAGGTCTAGAGTTTCAGCGCACTTATCTTCCGTTCCGAGCAGCTCCGAAAACATTTGCATATATTGATTAAAAATGTCGAGTGTCTTGAGGGTGGTAAGTGCAGCTCCTTCCTCTTTAATAGCGTCCCTGTGTGGTTTCCTTTTAAGGCACACTAATAATAATAGAAGCAGCATGCAGAAAATGTGGGGAATCCCAGAATATTCACCGCGTGCTGGAACTGGAAATGAGTCAGCTCTCAGATAATGGAAAATAAAACCTTCTATAAACTGCCTTGGCAACAGGAAAGGGGGAAGATGATTGGTTTGCTAGGGGGGTGAAACAGATAGTTCTTCATGCAGATACTTGAAGCTCATTGTGCCTGTCTACAAGGAGATACAGATTCGATTTCTGCATTTGCCCCAACAAATCTTTGACATATTTGTACGGTTACGCTCCAAACTGCCGGTCGAGGGAGGTGCGACTTTATGCTTTTATTGTCACAAAACAGGATTGAGAATGAACAGCTGATTTCTTTAAAGATCTTTATTTTTTTTCAGATGATTAGATTAAAAGGAAAACGTTACATTATATGAAATCATTTATAATATGGTGTAACTGGAGGGCTGTGGCACCCAGAATCCCTTAGAAAGTATGGGATACCCTTGCTTCAGCTCCCCATGCTCCTCTTATGTCTAAATCACCCTGTGTCTATTAGGGGCAAGGGGTGAGCAAGAAAATAGTGGACATTAAGAATTTGTCTTGGATTACTTAACCACTTAAGACCCAGACTATTATGCAGGTTAAGGACCTTGCCCCTTTTTGCGATTCGGCACTGCGACGCTTTAACTGACAATTGTGCGGTCGTGCGACGTGGCTCCCAAACAAAATTGGCGTTGTTTTTTTCCCCACAAATAGAGGTTTTTTTTTTAGGTATTTGATCACCTCTGGGTTTTTTATTTTTTGCACTGTAAACAAAAATAGAGTGACAATTTTAAAAAAAATTTAATATTTTTAACTTTTTGCTATAATAAATATCCCCAAAAAAGATATAAAAAATCTTTTTTTTCCCTCAGTTTAGGCCGATACGTATTCTTTTACCTATTTTTGGAAAAAAAAAACACAATAAGCGTTTATTGATTGGTTTGCGCAAAATTTATAGCGTTTACAAAATAGGGGATAGTTTTATGGCATTTTTATTAATATTTTTTTTTTACTACTAATGGTGGTGATCAGCGATTTTTTTCAGGACTGCAACATTATGGCGGACACATCAGACAATTTTGACACATTTTTGGGACTATTGTCATTTTCACAGCAAAAATTGCTATGAAAATGCACTGATTACTGTGAAAATGACAAAACAGTGAAGTAGTTAACCACTAGGTGGCGCTGTAGGGGTTAAGTGTGACTTCATGTGTGTTTCTAACTGCAGGGGGTGGGGCTGGACGTGTGACGTCAGTGATCATTGTTCCCTATATCAGGGAACAGCCTAAAGGTCGACCGATATGGGTTTTTCTCTGGCCAATGCCGATATTTAGAAATCGGGGCGGCTGATGGCCGATATATGATGCTGATTTTTGCAGCCGATATTTTAGGCCGATTTTTTTTTTGGCAGGTTGCACTGACGGGTGCCACTGGTTGGCACTGGCTCGTAGCACTTACAGGTGACACTGGCAAGTGGCACTGATTGGCAGGTGGCACTAATTGTCACTGGCAGGTGGCACTGGTTGGCATTGGTGGGTGGCACTGGATGGCATTGGCAGGTGGCACTGGATGGATGGCATTGACAGGATGGCATTGGCAGATGGTACTGAATGGCATTGGCACTGGCAGGTTGGCACTGGATGACATTGGCAGGTGGCACTATGGCATTGACAGGTGGCATTGGCAGGTGGCACTGGATGGCATTGGCAGGTGGCACTGGCACGTTGGCACTGGATGGCATTGGCAGGTGGCACTGGATGGCACTGGCAGGTTGGCACTATTGGCATTGGCAGGTGGCACTATGGCATTGGCAGGTGGCACTGGATGGCATTGGCGGGTGGCACTGGATGGCATTGGCACGTGGCTGGCACTGGCAGGTGGCACTGGTTGGCACTAATTGACACTGGCAAGTGGCACTGGATGGCACGTGGCACTGGATGGCATTGGCAGGTGGCACTGGTTGACACTGGCAGGTGGCACTGGTTTGCAATAGTTAGCACTGGCAGATGGCACTAGATGTTCTGGATGGAATTGGCAAGTGGCACTGGATGGAATTGGCAGCTGGCACTGGATGGCATTGGCAGGTGGCACTGGATGGCATTGGCAGATTGGCACTGGATGGCAATGGCAGATTGGCACTGGATGGCACTGGTTAGCATTGGCAGGTGGCACTGGATGGCACGTGGCACTGGATGGCATTGGCAGGTGGCACTGGTTTTCAATAGTTAGCATTGGCAGGTGGCACTATGGCATTGGCAGGTGGCACTGGATGGCATTGGCGGGTGGCACTGGATGGCATTGGCACGTGGCTGGCACTGGCAGGTGGCACTGGTTGGCACTAATTGACACTGGCAAGTGGCACTGGATGGCACGTGGCACTGGATGGCATTGGCAGGTGGCACTGGTTGACACTGGCAGGTGGCACTGGTTTGCAATAGTTAGCACTGGCAGATGGCACTAGATGTTCTGGATGGAATTGGCAAGTGGCACTGGATGGAATTGGCAGCTGGCACTGGATGGCATTGGCAGGTGGCACTGGATGGCATTGGCAGATTGGCACTGGATGGCAGTGGCAGATTGGCACTGGATGGCACTGGTTAGCATTGGCAGGTGGCACTGGATGGAACGTGGCACTGGATGGCACGTGGCACTGGATGGCATTGGCAGGTGGCACTGGTTTGCAATAGTTAGCATTGGCAGGTTGGCACTGGATGGCATTGGCAGGTGGCACTGGATGGAATTGGCACTGGCAGGTTGGCACTGGATGAAATTGGCAGGTTGGCACTGGATGACATTGGCAGGTGGCACAATGGCATTGGCAGGTGGCACTGGCAGGTTGGCACTGGATGGCATTGGCAGGTGGACCTGGATGGCACTGGCAGGTTGGCACTGGATGGCATTGGCATTGGCAGGTGACACTGGATGGCATTGGCAGATGGCACTGGCAGGTTGGCACTGGATGGCACTGGCAAGTTGGCACTGGATGGCATTGGCACTGGCAGGTTGGCACTGGATGAAATTGGCAGGTTGGCACTGGATGACATTGGCAGGTGGCACAATGGCATTGGCTGGTGGCACTGGCAGGTTGGCACTGGATGGCATTGGCAGGTGGACCTGGATGGCACTGGCAGGTTGGCACTGGATGGCATTGGCATTGGCAGGTGACACTGGATGGCATTGGCAGGTGGCACTGGCAGGTTGGCACTGGATGGCACTGGCAAGTTGGCACTGGATGGCATTGGCACTGGCAGGTTGGCACTGGATGAAATTGGCAGGTTGGCACTGGATGACATTGGCAGGTGGCACAATGGCATTGGCAGGTGGCACTGGCAGGTTGGCACTGGATGGCATTGGCAGGTGGACCTGGATGGCACTGGCAGGTTGGCACTGGATGAAATTGGCAGGTTGGCACTGGATGACATTGGCAGGTGGCACAATGGCATTGGCAGGTGGCACTGGCAGGTTGGCACTGGATGGCATTGGCAGGTGGACCTGGATGGCACTGGCAGGTTGGCACTGGATGGCATTGGCATTGGCAGGTGACACTGGATGGCATTGGCACGTGGCACTGGCAGGTTGGCACTGGATGGCACTGGCAAGTTGGCACTGGATGGCATTGGCACTGGCAGGTTGGCACTGGATGAAATTGGCAGGTTGGCACTGGATGACATTGGCAGGTGGCACAATGGCATTGGCAGGTGGCACTGGCAGGTTGGCACTGGATGGCATTGGCAGGTGGACCTGGATGGCACTGGCAGGTTGGCACTGGATGGCATTGGCATTGGCAGGTGACACTGGATGGCATTGGCAGGTGGAACTGGCAGGTTGGCACTGGATGGCACTGGCAAGTTGGCACTGGATGGCATTGGCACTGGCAGGTTGGCACAGGATGAAATTGGCAGGTTGGCACTGGATGACATTGGCAGGTGGCACAATGGCATTGGCAGGTGGCACTGGCAGGTTGGCACTGGATGGCATTGGCAGGTGGGCCTGGATGGCAATGGCAGGTTGGCACTGGATGGCATTGGCATTGGCAGGTGACACTGGATGGCATTGGCAGGTGGCACTGGCAGGTTGGCACTGTATGGCATTGGCAGGTGGGCACTGATGGCATTGGCAGGTGGGCACTAGCAGGCTTCACAGCCGATGATTAAACTCTCTCTCCATAGTTTCACGGCGCTGCAGAGACGGAGCAGACAGATTCAGCGTGATGTCGGGGGTGGGTGGGACCCAGCAGCTATCCAGCCAATGATCGGGCAGGTGTTGGATAGCTGGATCCCACCCACCCCGGGTCCCCCCCACTCCGACATCAGACCTGGCTAATGACAGCTGCCTTCTCGCTCTCCATAGTTTCACGGTGCTGCAGAGAGCAGAGAGGGAGCAGGAAGATTCAGCATGATGTCGGAGGGTGAGTGGGACATGGGGTGAGTGGGACATGGGGTGAGTGGGACATAGGGGGGACGGGACCCAGCAGCTATCCAGCCAATGATCGGGCTGGTGTTAGATAGCTGGATCCCGCCCACCCCGGGTCCCGCCCACCCTGACATCAGACCTCGCCAGTGACAGCTCCCTTCTCTTTCTCCATAGGTTTCACACACCGCGGCTGCTCTGCACCCCACGTTCCTCCTCCCTTCTTCACACGCTGCTGACACAGATTCGGGCAGTGTGGAATATCTGTCTGATTTGGATAATAATCGGCCAATGCCGATTTCTCCAAAATGGCCGAATATCGGCCGATATATCGGTCGACCTCTAGAACAGACGATCACTGGCATTGCCACAGTGAAGAACGGGGAAGGTGTGTTTAAACACACCTCTCCCCGTTCTTCAGCTCCTGTGACTGATCGCGGGACACCGGCGGCGATCGGGTCTGCGGGACACTGGCGGCGCGCGACCCACGGCTGGGCTCTTAAAGGGGACGTATATATACGCCCCTGTACCCAGCTGTGCCATTCTGCCAACATATATCGTCGTGCAGCGGTCCTTAAGTGGTTAAAATGGGACAGTAATATTTATCCACAATGGGCCAGATCCACAAAACGTTTACGGCGGGGTACCTCCAGATACGCCGCCGTAATTTCAAATCTGCTCTGGCGTATCTTTACGCCGATTCTCAAAGGCAGATACTTCTAAAAAATAGGCTTCCTCCCCCGACGTAACTTGCCTACGCCGGCGTATAATTGTGTGCAATTATACGCTGGCCGGTAGGGGCGCTTCCGTCGTTTTACACGTTGAATATGCAAATGAGCTAGATTCGCCGATTCACGAACGTACTTGCGGCCGGCGCATTTTTTTTACGTTATTTGCGTAAGCGTATGTCCGGCGTAAAGTTACCCCTGCTATATAGAGGCGTATGCAATGTTAAGTATGGACGTCGGGACAGCGTCAAATTTTTCACGTTTTATGTTGTTTGCGTACCTCGTCCGTGAATGGGGCTGGGCGTAAATTACCTTCACGTCGAAACCAATGAGTCTCATCGGCGTAATTTGGAGCATGGGCACTGGGATATGTTCACGGACGGCGCATGCGCCGTTAGTAAAAAACGTCATTTACATGGGGTCACACTTAATTTAAATAAAACACGCCCACATCAAACACATTTGAATTAGGTGGCTTACGCCGGCCCATTTACGATACGCCGCCGTAACTTAGGACGCAAGTGCTTTGTGAATACGGCACTTGCCTCTTTAAGTTGCGGCGGCGTAGCGTAAAGAAGATACGCTGCGCCCGCACAAAGATGCGCCGATCTTTGTGGATCTGGCCCAATATCTCCCAGGATATATGCCATATTAGAAAGAGTGACTCATTCATACTGTTGGAACATATACTGTATAGAGATGCTAATGTCATCACCTCCAGCCACCTGTCTGTCTGTTGTCTGTATAATGTAAAGGAGTCTAGTGTCACTGCTCTGCATCTGATTGTTACTTGTGCTAATTGACCCTGCAATTGTGTGAAGGTGTATTTATGATAATGTGTGTGAAGCTGTATTTATGATAATGTGTATTGTAGTTTAGGAGACACAAGAGTAGAACCTGAAAGGTCGTGCCTATGAGTCACCTATGCTCTCTAATGATATACAGAGATGAACCAAATCTTCCTACATAGGTTTTACATGTATATCTGCTGTCCTCACAATTATATACTGTTTAGAATGTTTTGATTTTGTTAGGTGATTTTCTCTTACTGGTTAACAGAGTGTGATGTCTGGGCATACAGCCAAGATAGCTACAATTGCTGATTTAGAGGAAAAGCACACACACCCTCTCATCATAGGCAGAGACTCTCAGAGGTGTTTTGTAATAGGACCAGCTCCCTGCTAATCAACCTTCCCAGACTAAAGATTCAGGTTGCTTTTGTCTAACATGTCCGACAATTTGTCAGGAGTTATCAGGCTGATAACAGAGGAACAGTTCAGGAGAGAGCTATGGGACTTAGTGCTTTGAAGAGAGATAATAAAACACTGCAGATATATGTGCCCAGCTCAAATTTCATGAATCGGGTTTACATCCACTTTAAGCTGTGGTTCACACTGACTGAATGAACTCGTGATCTCACACAATTTCATTCCTGCATGTCAGTCCCGATTTTGGGGACGATTTCAGATAAATCTGTGAGGGTTTCTGCAAAGATATCAATGAAAATTGCACCCCAAAATTGCCAAAAGTAGTACAGAAACTACTTTTGGGAATCAGCGCGGCATTGCACTGATTCAGATGTTACCATTGCCGGCAATTGCTGCTTATTTGGCATGTGATCTGACATGTCAAATCGCATCAATGTGAACCAGGGTTAAAGGATAAGTCCACCCTAGCACTAAAATCACTGCATCTACAGACATCCACAATCTAAAACTAATCTATCTATCCCTGCAAATAAGAAATCTGTACACACAGTGGTGGCTGGTGTTTTTTGTTTGGGGGGGGGGGCAAACAACTACCAACCCCCCTACTGTTTTCCGGCACTTCGCCCATAGTGATGGGTGGCAGGCAGTGACTCAGCTCCGAGTCCTCTCCTCCATGCTTCCCCTCCTCCTAGGCGTCCAATAGGATCACCAGTCCTTTAAGCCAATCGGGTGACCGGTGTCAAAACCCACTTCCTGATTGGCCGGGAGGGGGATCAGTATTACAACAGCAAATATTTACCTGGGTGGGCTCAGGAGGCACTCTCTGCCCACAGTTTGCTGAAGGCAAGCTGACTAAAGACATGGATTACTGGAACAATGTCTGTGGTCTGAAGAGACCAATATAAACATATTTGGTTCTGATGGTGTCAAGCATGTGTGGCGGCAACCAACTGATTTATGAATATTTATCAGACCCTAGCCAACCCCTGGGGAGGGGGTGCCCAGAAGGTGACCCTAAAGCTAATAAATGTTTGGGAGGCTTGGGCAAAGCACCATTGGGATGCAGCCTTTATACTGGGGTTGCTGTTTGGGTCTCTGCAGGTGATGGGCTTAGGGTCTGGAGAAGATATGCTAAAAAAAAAAATTTTTGTTTGAGGTTATGATCTTGGGGTCTGGTCCGGAGAAGGTCTTTGTCTCCCTCACTGAAGATTGTCACATAGAAGCTGGGTGGTAGCGGCTGTCCTAGGGCTTTTCTGAGTGAGACCTGGTTCTGGACTCTCAGGTGTGCAAGTGCTAGAAAGAATTCAGCGCCAGAGGTTACTGGGTGGATTGGGTCTGCTCTTACAGGGAACTAGAACTACTGCCCTTTTCACTATTACCTCCAGTTAAGGCTGTTTCAAGAGGATTTTGTAAATCTTTCAGCCACCAAACAGATTCACACCAACTTTGAAAAAAATCTAGACAATGAATGTTTTGCCACGTACACACGCTCTGAATTTTCGGCCATAAATTCCGACCAGGTGTAGGCTCCATCGGACATTTGCTGTCAGAATTTCCTACAACAAAAATTTCAGAGCTGGTTTTCAAATTTTCCGACAACAAAATCCGTTCTCGTAAATTCCGAGCGTGTGTAGACAATTCCGAGCATTGCATGCTCTGAATTAAGTACGAGGCGGAAGCGCTCAGTCTGGTAAAACTAGCGTTCGTAATGGAGATAGCACATTCGTCACGCTGCAAAGAGCAGTAACGGACTGAAGAACACGAGGCGGAAAAGCGTGAATCGTCTCTCACTAGGCATGTGCATTTCGTTTCGTTCCGAATCGAAATTCGGACGAATTTTCCATTATTCGGACATTCGGATGCATACGAATTCCCGAATTGCTATATTAGCAAAATATTTCGACCGTTTTCGGAATTCGTTCGTTTTCGACCAGATTAGAAAACAGTCTCTTTTCGAATAGAATTTTTTTCGAATTAAATTCGAAAATAATTTTTTTTTTCGAATTCCGAATCGGAATTCGAAAAAAAAAAAAATATTTTCGGATTTAATTCGAAAAAAATTCTATTCGAAAAGAGACTATTTGTTTTCTAATCTGGTTGAAATATTTTCGATTTCGACCGTTTTTTTTCGAAATTCGGTCGAAAACGAACGAATTCCAAAAACGGTCGAAATATTTTCGATTTCGACCGGATTTTTCGAAATTCGGTCGAAAACGAACGAATTCTGAAAACGAATTCAACACATTTAACGAACCTAACTTAACGAAATTTATTAAATGACGAATTGAAACGAAACGAAACGAAACAAATTTTTCACTTTTGCACATGCCTATCTCTCACCAAACTTCTACTTACACGAGATTAGCAGAAGGAGCCCAAAGGGTGACACACTTGGTATTGAACTTCCCTTTTATAGTGGCATCGTACATATTGTACGTGACTGCGTTCTTGGCAATCTGAATTTCCGACAACATTTGTGCGACCGTGTGTATGCAAGACAAGTTTGAGCCAACATGCGTCGGGGAAAAAAATCCACGGTTTTGTTGTCGGATTGTCCGATTGCGTGTACGCGGCATTTGAGTGATTGCTTTTAGCGTCCTAGAAACAGAGATAAGTTCAGACCAGTGTCCCTAGACGTAGAGGTCAAAATAATAAAAGACAAAATCAGAACTCAGCAACAAAGGCGAATGTCAGACAGATAAGGTACCAATCCAAATCCATAGAGGGTGGTCAAATTCCAAGGCAAGGTTTAAGGCATTAGGCAAACAAACAAGGCCAAGGTCAGACACAAAGAATATTCAGCACACATAATACCAGGCGCTAAAACATTCCGTACTGAACAAGTAAGTATTGAGTCTGTCCTCAGTCCTCTGAGATGGCAGATAGAGGGGTCCAGTTTGGATAATTATACTTTTTAAATCCCTAGTCATGGAAAGAATCTATAAAACAAACTTACGTTTGTGTTTTCTTGATGAAGTAATACTCCACTTGTGCTGCTAATCTTGGGTTTCCCAGGCTGCTAGATGATCAGTATATTTGGGTTGTAAAAAATGACGTTTTTAAGGGTCTAAAATAAACAATGTTTTTTTTCAACCCGATCAATAAAACGACCTTGCCTACACACGATCGTGAAAAAAAGGCTCTAGCAAAGCGCGGTGACGTACAACACGTACGACGGCACTATAAAGGGGAAGTTCCATTCGGATGGCGCCACCCTTTGGACTGCTTTTGCTGATTTTGTGTTAGTAAAAGACCATTCGCGCTTTTTAGTTTGTTACAGCGTGATGAATGTGACTACTCCATTACGAATGGTAGTTTTACCAGAATGAGCGCTCCCATCTCATAACTTGCTTCTGAGCATGCGCGGATTTTTCACGTTGTTAAAGCCCACACACAACCATTTGTTACAACGTAAAAGAACGTTAAAAACAACGTGAAAAATTAGACCATTTTCGAAATTTTTAATGCCCATTTTTTACATCGTGAAAAATGCTCTGGAGCCCACACACAATCGTTTTTAATGACATTAAAAAAAACGTCATTTTTTTAGAACCCAAAAAACGGTCATGTGTACGCGGCATTATTCTTATCTGCCCAATATTTGATGATATATTATTTTAAGTCTAGGTTCACATCTATGTGGTTGCGGTTGATGCGTTTTTCAGGCACATTTTGCGGTGCATTTCTTAACCCATGTTTTGTATGCATTTAAAAAAAAAAAGACTTAAACATCATAGGGATCCATCTAACACGCTTTTTTTGGGGATAGATAAGTTTAAACCCCACTGGAGGGGTAGCCATTTAGTGAGAGAAATCTCACGGATGGAAATGAGCTGGATATTTAGTCTTAAGACATATACCCCGTTTAGTCTTAATATAGAGACAGATGTAAATGCATTCATTAACAACGCCTGACATGTAAATTTGTGAACTCATTGTGAAATGCATTAACAGAGGCGTGGCCTATTAAGGTTTTAAGCTCTAAATTCCTAGCTCCTTTTGGAGGTGTCGTTCAATAAATTTCCTTTGGACGCAATGGAAGCGAAAGGGTTTCTTTGGGTTCACCAGAAAAATCCCCCCTTTCTCTTTTTTTCTCCTAAGTAGAGTGTGAGTTTCAGGAATACTCTCCATTTACACATATTAATTTTAATTTTATTTTTCATTAATCATTTTTCACCTTAAATCACATAAATCTGTCCTTTCATGGGATAATTCTCATGTGTGGTCAGTCTACTATTTTTTTGCACTTAGGAGGTATAGTTATATCTTTGTTATTATTATTATTTAATACACTTTAATAAGTACTAAACACTTTATATAAATCCATTTTCTTCCTTTTTATAAATGTTTGGGAGAAATATATTTTTGAGGGAGTAGTAAGGCACAGTCCCCTCCCGTAGTAACCCTGATTATCACTTAGTAGAGATATGAGGGAACATTTAGATTGTTTTAGTTTTGTGACGCGTGGTTCTGTGCCAGTCCAGCGCTGTCCAACTTTGTTTTTCAATTTGGAGTGAGTGTGAGGTTCGATCCCTATGTAAATTAGTGAGACCCTTCTCCTCCGTAACAATACCATATATGCCCGTATACAATTATCATGAGCAGTATAAGTTATGTCACTATATTTGAAGAGGGCAACGTTTACCATACTTAAGATGGCGCCTGAGTTGCGCTTGCCCTGTAATCTGAGCATGTGATGGGTGGTCTGTTGTCCGCTCAACGCTGCTCAAATGCACGTTGCTATTGCTATGTTTTAGTGAGTGGGAGGGTGGAGTCCCATGTGTTACGTAGACTCCTCTTCCTCCTTTGTTAATAAGAATATCTATATGACCGTAAGTAATCATGACTCTCTATGGCATATTGATAAATTGAGGGCAAATTTGACCGTATTAAAGATGGCGCCTGAGCCGTGCTCGTTTTGCAATTCACAACGAGGGCGGGCTATTAAACTTGGTGAGTCACTGCGATAGCCCATCCCATTGAAAACGTCCGTTGATGACGAAACGCGTCTGGGAGACGCTTAGTGACGTCACCACGTGGGGAGATTCCCTATCGCTTGCTGGCCGGCTTTTATATGCACTTTTTTATCATCCACATTGTAAGTATAATGTGTTTTATTTAATAAATTTTTCCAAACGGAATCACACTATGGCGCGTTCTCTGTTTTAACCTCCCATATGGTCGAAAGGTGGACTACGCCTATTACCTCTTGGTGGACTGGGAATCGTTGTATTTATATCTGCCTGCTCTGGGGGAACGCGCTTAACATTGCACGTTTGGACACCAAGGCCGTGGCTGGGCTATAGCCAATTGCCCCTTTGAGCTTGCTTTTGGTAAGCAGCCATTTTTTTTTTACTTCGGTGAAGGGATCACTTCCAGGATAATATATGTCACTGTGGTGGTGTGCTGCTTTGGATGTCCTTGCATAGACAACATCGGATGTGCTTTAGTCTTAATTGATGGACTCTATTATACCAAACTTTTTTGAATAATGCTTTATTGACTGTTTCCTTTTCAAGTTTTTATGTGGCGCAGCTTTGCTTTTACTTTTTGTATGCATTTTTGCATGCAGTTTTGATTCATTTTGCGTTTTGTGTTTATTTTTTTCCACTTTAACCTCAAGTGGACCATTTCGTTGCTAAATGACCGGGCCTCCTTTTTTTCCCCCACAAATAAAGCTTTCTTTTGGTGGTATTTGATCACCTCTGTGTTTTTTTTTATTTTTTGCGATATAAACAAAAATAGAGCGAAAAGGATGGTATGGAGGTGGAAGGTGGAAATAAGTTATGGAAGGAGAAAAAAGAAGGAAAGTAAGAAAATGGTTAACTATTAATTGTATTTATTTTTTAATTAATGAATTAATGTCATTTTTTTTGCAATTTGAATCATAATTTAAAATATGCTGAAGGGGAGGAAGGTGGGAGAAGAAGGGGGAAGAAAGGGAGGATGGATGTGTCAGTCACTGTGTATCCAAATGGCAGAAGCTCAGAGGGATGAGCCATTATTAGACTACCACAGAATACTTTTGCCCTCCCACCACAGGGACTCTTTTCTGTTGTTGGAAGAAAAGAAATAAAGAGAAAATTATAATTAACAACTTCCCGACCGCCCACCGTCATATTACTGTGGGACGGAGGCGCGGTCTCGCGGGAGCACGTAGCTGTACGTCCTCTACTTTTCGGCCAGCACGCCCCCGAGTCCCGCGCGCGTGCCCGGCGGGTACGATAGCCGCCGGGCACCCGCGATTGCTCGTTACAGAGCGGGGAACGGGAGGTATGTGTGTAAACACATACCTTTCGTTCCTGTCAGCGGGGGAAACGCTGATCTTCTGTTCATATAATGTATGAACAGAAGATCAGTGATTTCCCCTAGTGAGTCCACCCCCCCATACAGTTAGAACACACCCAGCAACACACTTAACCCCTTCCCTGCCCCCTAGTGTTAACCCCTTCACTGCCAATGGCATTTTTATAGTAATACAATGCATTTTTATAGCATTGATCGCTATAAAAATGCTAATGGTCCCAAAAATGTGTCAAAAGTGTCCGTTGTGTCCGCCATAATATCGCAGTACCGAAAAAAAACGCTGATCGCCGCCATTACTAGTAAAAAAAAAATATTAATAAAAATGCCATAAACCTACCTCCTTTTTTGTAAACGCTATAAATTTTGCGCTAACCAATCAATAAACGCTAATTGCAATTTTTTTTACGAAAAATATGTAGAAGAATACGTATCGGCCTAAACTGAGGAAAAAAAATGTTTTTTTAAATCTTTTTTGGGGATATTTATTATAGCAAAATGTAAAAAATATTGATTTTTTTTCAAAATAGTCGCTCTATTTTTGTTTATAGCGCAAAAAATAAAAACCGCAGAGATGATCAAATACCACCAAAAGAAAGCTCTATTTGTGGGAAAAAAAAGGACGCCAATTTTGTTTGGGAGCAACGTCGCACGACCGCGCAATTGTCAGTTAAAGCGACGCAGTGCCGAATCACAAAAAGTGCTCTGGTCTTTGGACAGCAATATGGTCCGGGGCTAAAGTGGTTAATCATTTATTTTTTATTTGAATCGTAGTTTTAAAATACTGTAAATTCAAGTGGAGGAATATGGAAGGAAGGAAGGAAAAAAGGAAGGATGGATTTGTCCCTGTGTATCTGAACAGCAGAAATTTGGAGGGATAAGCCACTAGCCCTAAAGGATTGCATTTGATTGGTGGCTGTCAGAAAAAAAACGTCAGATCTTGACAAGAACACATTCATTCATAACCCTTAATGTGTTTCATTCAGTATGTCAAATACTCAAAGGGCCGGATTCACGTAGAGAGGCGTATCTTTGTGCGGGCATAGTTTATCTTGTTTCCGCTACACCTCCACAACGTTGAGAGGCAAGCCTGGTATTCACCAAGAAAATGCGCTCAACGTTGTGCCGGCGTAGCGTATAGTTGTTGGCGTAAGCCGACGTAAGTCAAAGTAAGTGAAAGTGGGCGTGTAACATTTAAATGAAGCGTGACCCCATGCAAATGATGGGCTGAGCTTCAAAAAACGAACTGCGCATGCGTCGTCTCTTGGACGCATCCCAGTGTGCATGCTCACAGTTATGTCGAAATAGCTGCCTAAGATACGTTGAACACTGCCTACGATGTGAACGTATCCTACGCCCAGCCCTATTCACGTAGTACTACGTAAACAACGTAACATACGACGGCTGTTCCAACATCCATACCTTTGCATTGGTTGCGCCACCTTTAGTTGTAATAACTTTATGCCGGACGTAAGCCTTACGTAAACGGCGTATATTACAGCGACGGGCGCAAGTACGTTCGTGAAACGGCGTATCTCGGTCATTTACATATTCGACGCGTAAATCAATGGAAGCGCCCCTTGCGGCCAGCGTAAATATGCGTCCACGATACGCTGGCATAGGCAAGTTACATCGGGCAGAGAAAGCCTATTTTTCGACGTATCTACGACGGCGCACATTTGGACTTACGTTGGCGTAAGTCTTTCGTGAATCCGGCCCAAAGTGTGGAAACTGGGTATAAATAGAGTCTTCTCAAATACCCAATGGTCTACCATTTAAAATTTTTTTATTATTACTCACAACAGAATTAATTGACTATGGTGACTTCATAGTAATACATAGTCAACTTAGGATGCTGATCTATAGGGACTGGCTGTTCTGTGATTCTGTTATGCCGCGTACACACGATCGGTTCGTCTGATAAAAACGGTCTGATGGACCGTTTTCATCAGACAAACCGATCGTGTGTGGGCCCCATCAGTTTTTTTCCCATCGGTGAAAAAACGTAGAACCTGTTTTAAAAATATTTGATGGTTAAATAACCGATAGAAAAAAACGATCGTCTGTGGGCAAGTCCATCGGTTAAAAATCCACGCATGCTCAGAATCAAGTCGACGCATGCTTGGAAGCATTGAACTTTATTTTTCTCAGCGCGTCGTGTTTTACGTCACCGCGTTAACTGATGGTGTGTAGGCAAGACTGATGAAAGTCTGCTTCATCGGATATCTGATGAAAAAATTCATCAGACCGTTTTCATCGGATGAACCGATCGTGTGGGCATTAGGGTTGGATTTTTAAATGGGACTTCATTAGTTCTTCAGGTAGAATCACTCTTTAAAGTGGAGTTCCACCCACATTTTTTTTTTACTCCTCACCATTGAGCACTAATGTGCATCCTTAAAGGGGTTCTAAAGGTTTGTTTTCTATTTTCTAAATAGGTTCCTTTAAGCTAGTGCATTGTTGGTTCACTTACCTTTTCCTTTTATTTCCCTTCTAAATGTTTTTTTTCTTTGTCTGAATTTCTCATTTCCTGTTCCTCCTCAGTAAGCTTCCCCCATAATCCGAGCCATTCTGGCTGGGGGTTAGTAGGCCAGAACAGCATACTGAGGAGGAACAGGAAGTGAGAAATTCAGACAAAGAAATAAAAACATTTAGAAGGGAAATGGAAGGAAAAAGGTAAGTGAACCAACAATGCACTAGCTTAAAGGAACCTATTTAGAAAAAAAAAAATTAACCTTTACAACCCCCTTAAAATTAATTGCCAATTTATTCTTATTTTTTCTGGTCACTGACCTTATTTATGGCTATATCTAATTTTACTTCCTCCTCGAGGGGGCCGCGGCGTCATTTCCGGTTTTGCATTGGCTCTTGGGAGATTTTTTTTCAGTTTGGTGTCTATAGAAATTCCTGCCCAGCTTGGCATGGCTCCAGTGTTACTAAACTAAGTAATATGAAAATAGTTCATCTGCCCCCCTGTGCCCACAGCTTATAAATCTTCTTTTTACATTAAAATAATGCCACTATATACCTTTCTGGCTGAATTGTATACCACGATTACATGTTAAACTGTACAGTTTCTCCAGTGCTGAGATTTCAGGTAGGAGGAGATTTCCTCTTCAGCCTGTATACTTTCCTCATCAGCCTGCTATCTCTGAGACACAACTGAGCATGTGCAGGTTGGCTACCATGCCTGTGTTAGCTTGTCTTCCCAAGATAGACAATGCAGGAGGGGGAGGATCTGTGCATACAGGATAAAAAACAGATTTTTTACACAATACAGAGGATTAACCCCTTAAGTTCCACAGTGAGTAAAACAAGCATGCTATGCTGCATATACAGACCCACTTTTGTGGGTTTAGTAACATTGGCATCTTTGGAAAATCTGCACATGCGCGAGATTGGCAGGTGCATACTGGGTAGCCAGCATGCACGGAATCCAGGAAGAAGGATGTGGCTTCAGATGCTCACACTGGAGATGGCCACGCTGTGCAGGAACTTCACAAAGTAAGAAAACGATGCTGCACAAATAGAACACTGGGCAAAGTTTACAGCAGTGGTCTCCAAACTGTGGCCCGGGGCCAGATACGGCCCTTTGCTTTCCTTTATCAGGCCCTTGGGGCACTATTCCTCTCACTGATACCAAATTCTATTCCTCTCACAGACACCAACTATGGGGCACTATTCTTGGTACTGACACCAATGATGGGACACTATTGCTCCCACTGAAACCAATGGTGGGACGCTATTCCTCCCACTTACACCAATGATGGGACACTATTCCTCCCACTGACACCAATGATGGGACACTATTCTTCCCACTGACAACAATGATGGGACACTATTCTTCCCACTGACACCAGTGATGGAACACTATTCTTCCCACTGACACCAATGATGGGATGCTATTCCACTGACACCAATGATGGGACACTATTCTTCCCACTGACAACAATGATGGGACACTATTCTTCCCACTGACACCAGTGATGGAACACTATTCTTCCCACTGACACCAATGATGGGATGCTATTCCACTGACACCAATGATGGGACACTAGTCCTCCTACTGACACCAATGAGGGGGCACTATTCAACCAACACCAATCATGGGACACTATTCCTCCCACTGACACCAACGATGGGACACTATTCCTCCCACAGACACCAATTTCACCTCAAGCCTGAAGGACAGTAAACCGGCCCTTTGTTTAGAAAGTTTGGAGACCCCTGGTTTACAGCATACCTTTGTTATATTGCACGAGGCATGAGTATTCTAGGGGTATTTTCATCCTAAAAGTCATATTTCGGCCAGAACTTCGCTTTAACAAGTTAGATTTCTCTTGTTGTGTACACACATCATATTTTCTGTACAAATAACATTTCTGTATCAGAACATGTAGCATATCTGTTGCAATATCGATCGTATTCCAGTTGAGTCTAGTTTCATCTGAATTTTCTTTCACATTGAACTTTCCAGTTAATCTATTCCATCTAAATTTATCACCCTGGAATGCACTCGGCGTGAGTCATTGTCGTGGTTGATATTAGGATGCATTGCTTTCATTCCAGTGGTGAGGATATTAGTCATGACAGGCCTGCCAATTAGATTAATTATCTAAATTCATTGTTTATTTCGTGCTTTTAAAGCTTTCACTGTGTAATATTTCCAATGACAATGAAATGCCAACATTCCTGTCTTTGTACTGCAACTGGCTATATAATTAACAAGAACACCAAGCAAATTTAAAAAAAACACCACGTTACATATTAAATCATTAATTAAACACATTGCGATTTACACTGCAATCCCTGCAGACAGATAGACTGAGAATGAAAGGCCACTGTACACTGTGAGTCGGAGGTCCTATGATATTTCTCAGTGTTGTCAGTCTCATGTTTTCAGGCATTGGGAGCCAAAATAGTAGCTGCTTTAGGCAGTTTACAGAAGGAGAACAGGAAGTGAGGATTGAGAAGGTGCGAAAATGCTAACCTAAAGGGGTTGTAACCTATGAGGTTCTCACTTCCTACAGGAGGAGAACAGGAAGTGAGAACCTCATAGGTGCGAAAATGCTAACTTAAAGGGGTTGTAAAGGTACAATTTTTTTTTCTAAATAGCTTCCTTTACCTTAGTGCAGTCCTCCTTCACTTACCTCATCCTTCCATTTTGGTTTTAAATGTCCTTATTTCTTTTGAGAAATCCTCACTTCGTGTCGTGCTGGCCCCCTTCCTTGGACTACAGGAGAGTCAGGACACTCTCTACGTTGCAGATAGAGAAAAGAGCTGTGTGTTAGTGGGCGTCCTTACTCTCCTGTAGTCCTAGGGAGGGGGCGAGCACGACACTCCACACCAGGGAGAAAGCCTTGCATGTCTGTGTGGAGTTACAGACAGAAGAACAGGAAGTGAGGATTTCTCAGAAGAAATAAGGACATTTAAAAGCAAAATGGAAGGATGAGGTAAGTGAAGGAGGACTGCACTAAGGTAAAGGAAGCTATTTAGAAAAAAAATGTACCTTTACAACCCATTTAAAGTGGAGGTCCGCCTAAAATAAGGTGACCAGATTTTTAAAATGAAATCCGGGGACATATTTTTTCTTTACTAGTAATGGCAACAATCAGTGACTCTCTGCCCGTCGCTGCCCACCACACACAGCCTCACAAGTCTCACTCTTCAGGCCCCCCCCCCCCGGCTACTACTGGATGGGGAGCGGAGGAAGATCACTCCCGCCAGGGAAGGCAAGGAGATAGGCAGGTGGCTGGCCAGGATTTGAGCCAAGGCAGAAGAACATGCGAGCGAAGCTGAATGGGCATGCGCCCGAAACTGAAGAAATATTTCCTCCGCTCCGACCAGCACATGATCATCAGAAAGGGGCACAGGTAATGGTAAAAATACAACCCCCCCTATGCTAAGGTGACCAGATTTTTTAAATGAAATCCGGGGACATATTTTTTCTTTACTAGTAATGGCAGCAATTAGCGACTCTCTGCCCCCTCGCCGCCCGCCTCACAGCCTCTCAAGTCTTACTCTTCAGACCCCGGATACTACTGGATGGGGAGAGGAGGAAGATCACTCTGCCAGGGAAGGCAAGGAGATAGGCAGGTGGCTGGGAAAGATTTGAGCCAAGGCAGAAGAACATGCGAGCGAAGCTGAATGGGCATGCACCCGAAACTGAAGAAATATTCCCTCTGCTCCGACCAGCACATGATCATCAGAAAGGGGCACAGATAATGGTAAAAATACAACCCCCCTATGCTAGTAGGCACGGTGGAGCGGGGGATATGTAATTCTATTTTTTTTATTTTAATTCTGCACTGACTGTCTTTAAAATTGCCCCTGCCCTCTATTAAATCCAATCTGGGGACAAAACCGGGGACAGACTTGGTCTGGGGACCGTGTCCTCAATCAGGGGACTGTCCCCTGAAACTGGGGATGTCTGGTCACCCTAGCCTAAAAAAATAAAAGCCAGCAGCTACAAATACTGCAGCTGCTGACTTTTAATATATGGGCACTTACCTGTCCAGGGTGCTCGCAATGTTGGCAGCCGAAGCCGATCTGTCAGTCGGCTCTCGGCTGCTGCTGCCACCATCCTCGGTGAGGTAATCAAGAAGTAAAGCCTTGCGGCTTCAATTCCTGGTTCCCTACTGTGCATGTGCGAGTCACTCTGCGTGTCCTCACTGGTCCCTGCTGTCTTCTGGGACATGTGTTTCTCCCAGAAGACAGCGGGGGAGGGCAGTGTAGTTGCAGGAAGTGGTGTAGGTCACCTCGGTCACTGAGGTGATCTAGGCCCGGAAGTGGGAGCAAATACCTGTATTACACAGGTATCTGTTTCCTCCTCCCCCCTGAAAGGTGCCAAATGTGACACCGGAGGGGGGGGGGGGGATTCCAAAAAGTGGAAGTTCAATTTTTGGGTGGAACTCTGCTTTAAGCCTCGTACACATGGTACAATTGTTGGCAGCAGATTGTCTGTTGACAGACTGTTGTCCTAAAGTCTTACCTTTTAGTACACTCCTTTTGACAATTGTCCAATTTTCATCCATGACAGGCTAGTAAATTTTCGGCGGACAACGGCTTTACGTCTGATATTCGTATGGTCAGTAGACAAATCCATCACACAAAAGTGGAAAGTACAAACATGAATTCTTGGAATCAATGCTCACCAAACACGAAATTAGCAGAAGGGGCCCGAAAGGTGGCGCTCAAGAGCTGAAACTCCTCGTAGTACGTCACTACGTTTGTG
The DNA here is from genome assembly GCA_029574335.1 of Rana kukunoris. Classification (NCBI taxonomy): domain Eukaryota; kingdom Metazoa; phylum Chordata; class Amphibia; order Anura; family Ranidae; genus Rana; species Rana kukunoris. The sequence goes on along the minus strand of CM056059.1, from coordinate 173,227,050 downwards.
TTTGTGTCACGACAATTGTGTACTGTTAGTATGCAAGACAAGATTTTGGCGCCCGCATTTAAGACAAAAATGAGACGCTCGGTTGGCCAACAATCGTAGAGTGTACAGTCCAATGAGAAAACAGTAGGGACGAGTAAAATTGAAAGTTTTAGGTTCTCTGAAATTTTGGTAAAAATCTGGAGAATTCTTCGACATAATTCATTGGAGTGAATATGGGAGGAGAAATGATGGCGTGTTTTAAAAATGTAGTAAGCTTTAAATTCCTCCTGAGCATTATGAAAGCTCCTTCCAACTCTCCTGAAGCAAACCAAATGCCAAAAACATATTTGTCACATTGTTACCAGTTTTTTCCCCAAATTAAAAAAGGAAATAAACCCCCTGCCACCCGTATTGGCAGTTACTGGCTGTCAAAATGACAGCCTATAAATGCTTTGTGTCTGCAAGTGTCAATGAGGAAATAAAATGAATCAATGTATTGCTTTATTGTATTTACTATTTCATTTATATGTAGATCTAAGTTAGGACCATTGATTTGCCTTTGACACCACTTAAAGTGGAACTACACTGAGCACCAGAAACCAAAAATACATTTTTCTTTTTTTTTTGCATTTAAAGCAAACTCATTCATCCATCCATATTTCCATTAGGGATGTCTAGTATCGGTACTTATACCGAGCATTTCTCAGAGTACTTGTACTCGGGGGGGAAAATGCTCCGATGCCTCACCTGATACCTCGGCAGGCAGGGGAGTTGCAAGTCTTCTCCCCCGTGCTCCGTGCAGTCTTTCCTCCCCTCCTATGCTCCGTGCAGTCTTTCCTCCCCTCCCGTGCTCTGTGCAGTCTTTCCTCCCCTCCCTCGCTCCGTGCAGTCTTTCCTTCCCCCCGTGCTCGGTGCAGTCTTTCCTCCCCCCGTGCTCTGTGCAGTCTTTCCTCCCCCCATGCTCCGTGCAGTCTTTCCTCCTCTCCCGTGCTCCGTGCAATCTTTTCTCCCCCCCATGCTCCTTGCAGTCTTTCCTCCCTCCGTGCTCCTTGCAGTCTTTCCTCCCCCCGTGCTCCTTGCCGTCTTTCCTCCCCCCTTGGCTCCGTGCAGTCTTTCCTCCCCTCACGTGCTCCATGCAATCTTTCCTTTCCCCCCGTGCTCTGTGCAGTCTTTCCTCCCCCCATGCTCCGTGCAGTCTTTCCTCCCGCCCCTGTGCTCTGTGCAGTCTTTCCTCCCCCCCTGTGCTCCATGCAGTCTCCCCCCCCGTGCTCCGTGCAGTCCGCCCCCCCCCCATGCTCCGTGCAGTCTTTCATCCCCCCCGTGCTCCATGCAGTCTTCTCTCCCCTGTCAGTGCTGCTATTCTCTCCCTCCGTCAATGCCGCTCTTCTCTCCCCCCCCCCGTCCGTGCAGTCTTCTCTCCCCCTTCTGTGCCACTCTTCCCTCCCCCCGTCGTGCCGCTCTTCTCTCCCCCCCGTCCCGTGCCGCTCTTCTCTCCCCCCGTCCGTGTCGCTCTTCTCTCCCCCCGTCCGTGCCGCTCTTCTCTCCCCCCGTCCGTGTCGCTCTTCTCTCCCCCCGTCCGTGCCGCTCTTCTCTCCCCCCGTCCGTGCCGCTCTTCTCTCCCCTCAATTTGTGAGGATGGAGAGCGGAGGTAGGAGCCGGGTTTAGCTGACTCTGTCCATTCACATAACTGAGCATTGTAACCGGTGTTTACGATGCTTCAGTTTATGAATGGAGAGGAGCTTCTCTCCATTCTTAGCTGAGGCTGCAGAGAAAGGGACTGGGGAACCTGCGTCATTAGTCCCTTTCTCTGTCTTAAAGGGTAGATGTCAGAGGTCTGTTAAGACCCCTGATATCTCACCAAAGACCCCCAACAGGGCTGATAAAAAAAATTGCAATAAATATTTTTAAAAATAAAATGTAAATAAAAAAACACACTGACAATTCACCCCCCCCCCCCCCCCAAAAAAAACAGCAACAAAAAAATCACTGTATAAAATTTTTTTTTAAAAAAAAATGTAAAAAATAAATTAAAAAAATACCACCACTGTCACATGACATTAAAAAAAAAGTATGGGTATTCGGTATCGGCGAGTACTTGAAAAAAGTGGTATCGGGACAACCCTAATTTCCATGTTTTATTTTGCTGTGAAATCACTATCTGCCTATAGCTTAGGCATGCATCCCGAGGACTCCTGGGCTGTATGACATAATTTGCCCAGACCTGAAAACCAAAAAGAACTGTAGAAATAATAATAATAATAAAAAAGTCTAAAGCAAGCAATCTCTCTTCTCCTCTCCCTTTAGCTATTATTTTTCTGCAGATTATTTTTATTATTATTTCAAATTGTTACCATTAATATAAATTTACTTATTTATTTATATTGTTTTTTATTTGTTTTTGTTTTTTAAAATTAGAGTTGCATCACAAGAAAAGTAAAAAAAAAAAAAAAAAATTCCACTGGAAATAATGTTGCCATACTTTATACCAGAAACAGCATGTTAGAGTCATTTTCAATGGGAGAAAATATAACATAAACTTTATATATTTTATTTACAGTAAAATTATTATTATTTTTTATTATTTTTTTAATTATTTTTTTAATTAACACTGGTCAAAACTGGAAAAAAACATTAATTAAAAGGGATGAGTTGGTTCTAATCAGAGGCGTAGCTTGAAGCTTGTGGGCCCCGATGCAAAAGATGACCCGGCCCCTGGGCTGTTCTCACCCTGTGCTCCTCTCCATTCAGGAAATAGCTCACAGCTTTTCCCCAGCCAATGAGAACGGAGGGGTGTGGACCGTGGAAGGCAAAGTGGAAGCCCAGTACTGGAGTGTGGCTGTGGGGCCCTTGGGCAAATCGGAGCTGGCCTTTGTGGAGGATATGATAATATGACATGGAGGCTACAGGGGCCCCCTGGAGCTAGGGGTGGGGTTGCTATTGTAAACCCTGCAACCCCTTATGCTACCCCCATGGTTCTAATCATTCCAGTCTTTCATTGGCCTATTGGGGAACCTTTTGGAAAGTTTGTAGTCAATGTATGCACTCAGACAAGACCCTAAAAGGAACCTGGAAAGTATAATAATCACAAGCAAAAATACCAAAATCCAAGACTCCATTATTATAGAAGATTATAATTTCATGGGTATGACATAAGGAAGTCTCTGTCGGCGCATTATTTGACGGTTGCAGTTTTGAAGTTTGGAACCGGTGGTAGAAATCTGAAAAGTTATTGTAATTTCTCAAGCCAGCAGTTGACAGCCAATCACCAGATTTGGCTTGTACAGTACACTCAGGATTTACGCCAAACAGCCTCCAGTTGTCAGATGTGGCGTAGCGAAAGAAGTCTGAATTTCTCACAAAGGGGTCAGCGCCTGGATTATAGTTCTTGATGCTTTGTCCACGGGCACTAGGAAAAAAAAAAGGTGGCATGTGTTTTAGAATCCAATTTTATCCATCTACATCTCGGATTTTCCATAGCATTATTTTTCACCAAAAGCTCTCCTCAAAGTTTTCCCATCGGAAAACCCGGTCGTGTGTATAAGGCACAAGAATCTGCCAGAATCTTGAAACAACTTGCACTTTTTTGCAGCATAAATGAGGCCTTATTGCGGCTGTGATGTCACAGGTGCCAGCAAATCCCATTCATCCTGTTCCTCACCCCTGTATCAGGACCACTTGCTTACTGGGCACATATACCCCATCATGCCCAGGCGAAATTTCAGCTTCCGGCACTGCGACAATTTAACTGACAATTGCTGACAAAATTGACGTCCTTTTTTCCCCACAAATAGAGCTTTCTTTTGGTGGTATTTGATTATCTTCCATGAATAGTGACCAGTACTCTTCTATGTATAAGGCTGCCTCTTTCATGTGAGCTATTGGATAAACAGGACGCTGATTATATAAACCATTACCCCCGCTTATGTTGCAGCCAGAGGGCTCTTAATTCACATTATTGTTACACATCGGAAGATTCTGTAATCCTTACAATAACTGCAAATAAATAAAAAGCAAAATAAAATAAATTGTCTTTGATAATGCACTTATGATGTATGACTGTAGGTGGCCTGGTCCCCACTTTAAGTCTTTTTCTGACATTTGTTGTTTACAAGTAAAAACCTGTATCTTTTGCTAGAAAATTACTTGGGACCCCCAAAATCTATTGCTGTATTGTGTCAAATATGTTTATCTTCTCTGGTCAACAGCTCCATCTAGTGGACAAAGTGAGGCATTTTCCCAATTGAGGTATTTCAGGAAAATATCACATCATGGCCACTAGATGGTGCCAACTATCATCGGAAAAAACATATTAGGCAAAAATTATTTGTGACAGCTGAGCAAATGCTTGAGACATTTGCATCATAACCAATTTAAAGTGGAGTTTCACCCTGAATTTTTTTTCCACCAAAAAATGAAAAAAAAAAATTTACTTACCCGAAATAGCTGTTGCTATGCGGAAGTGCCAAATCTGCCTCTTCATTCTCCCCGGTCGATTTTCTTCCTCCCCCTACACTCGGTTTCTTCTTGTGACTGGGGCACGCTGCATTCTGGGAACTGTGTGTATCCCAGAAGTGCTCGCGCATGTGCAGTAGGAAACGGGCAGTGATGCCGCACGGCTTCACTGCCTGTTTCCCTTACTGTGGATGGCGGCGCCTGGAGCTGCCAGTGTCGAGGATCGGCCTCAGCAGGGGCCGACATCGCTGGCGACTAGGACAGGTAAGTGTCCTTATTAAAAGTCAGCGGCTACAGTGTTAGTAGCTGACCTCCGCTTTAAGTCTTTTTCTAACATTTGTTGTTTACAAGTAAAAAATCTGTATTTTTTGCTAGAAAATTACTTGGAACCCCCAAAACTTATATATATTCCTGTATTGTGCCAAATACGTTTATTTCTTATATGGTCAACGGCTCCATCCAGTGGACATAATGCTGCATTTTCCCAATTGAGGTATTTCAGGAAAATATCACATCATGGCCACTAGATGGAGTCAACTATCATAGGAAATCAACATATTGGGCAAAACATTTTTGTGACAGCTGACCGAAATGCTTAAGATATTTGCCTTTTTTTTTTTTAAATAGCCCCCACCCCCCCTTTCTCCTTGGTGTGAATAAGAGCCAGTTGAGAGAAGAGATCTTTATTCCACTTCTTCAGCTAATTACCTTATGCTAAAATTACAAGGGCCCTGTAGTTAAACTAAATATAACTACGGATTTAATTAAAGCCAATTTTTTTTTTTTTTTTAGTCTTGGCTAGAGTGGAGAGGGATTCGAACACCCACCAGGTTTTTATTGCATGTACCATGTGCCCACAGGAGATTCACCCTCTATATTTACCATTATCAATGAGAGTGAAAATGAAAGTAAACCCGAATTGTCACCAGAACAGGAATAGAAGTGAAATTTTCCAATAGAGACACTAATTCTGGTGGCACCCCATGCAGGATTCCCTCACTTTGGAGAGATTTTCGCTCACTTCCTGTTTTAGCTATGGGACAGGAAGAGAAGGGAACGGCATACCTTCCAACTTTTTGAGATGGGAATGAGGGTCACCTATCAGCAAAAGTATGCAGGCATAGGACACACCACTTTCCACACCCCCTTAACCACTTGAAGGATCACTACAGGATTTTTTTTTTTTAGCTAAATAGCTTCCTTTACCTCACTGCAGTCCTGGTTTCATGTCCTTATTGTTCGTTTTTGCTTTGAAGTTGCTGTAATTCTGCTCTGATCTCCACAATTCCTACTTGTCTGGCTCCTTATGAAAAAACTCATGGCAGCTTTTCACTGTGGTCCAAGCTGTCATTACTGTGTGTCTAAAAATCCTCAGAATCAGATTCATTTTAAAAACAAACACTGCCCTGTATTTGTTTGTTTTTGTTCTGTGTGTCTCTTTACTTCACAGAAACATAAAACCAGTTTAAAAAACTAAACTAAACTGCAGGCACATTATATGATTGATTTTTATCTATTTTTAATCATTTTTAAAAGGAATCAGTTAACTATTATGTCTCTATACCCTGTAAACAGTCATTTCAGGAAAACATTTTAGGACCGCCTCCTGCACATATACGTCGGTAGAATGGCACGGCTGGGCACAGGCACGTATCTGTATGTCCCCCTTTAAGTGCCCAGGTGGTCCGAAACTCAGTGGCCGTGGGACCTGCAGACCTGATTGCCGCCGATGTCCCGCGATCGGTCACAGGAGCTGAAGAACGGGGAGAGGTGAGTGTAAACACAGCTTCCCCGTTCTTCATTGTGGCAATGTCACTGATCGTCTGTTCCCTGATATAGGGAAAGACAATCACTGACGTCACACATCCAGCCCCGCCCCCCTACAGTTAGAAACACATATGAGGTCACACATAACCCCTACAGCGCCCCATAGTGGTTAACTCCTAAACTGCAATTGTAATTTTCACCGTAATCAGTGCATTTTTATAGCATTTTTTGCTGTGAAAATGACAATGGTCCCAAAAATGTGTCAAAATTCTCAGATGTGTCCGCCATAATTGGCAGTCACGAAAAAAATCGCTGATCGTCGCCATTAGTAGTAAAAAATATATATATTAATAAAAATGCCATAAAACTATCCCCTATTTTGTAAACGCTATAAATTTTGCGCAAACCAATCGTTACTGTGATTTTTTTTAACCAAAAATAGGTAGAAGAATACGTATCGGCCTAAACTGAGGGAAAAAAATGTTTTTGTATATCTTTTTTAGGGGGATTTATTATAGCAATAAGTAAAAAATATTGTTTTTTTTTTTTTCAAAATTGTCGCTCTATTTTTGTTTATAGTGCAAAAAATTAAAAACCGCGGAGGTGATCAAATACCACCAAAACAAAGCTCTATTTGTGGGAAAAACATGACACCAATTTTGTTTGGGAGCCACGTCGCACGACCGCGCAATTGTCAGTTAAAGCGACGCAGTGCCGAATCGCAAAAACTGGCCAGGTCCTTTACCTGCATAAAGGTCCGGGTCTTAAATGGTTAAAGGAGAATTGTACAAAAAACAATTAAACCCACAAGTGCTTTTTTTACCACTACTATTCCTTTATATTGGCTTTTAGAATTTACAAATGCAGTCATTTAGAAATCCGATGAAAGGTTTAGCACTGGGGAATGCTTTTTGATAGATACAAAGTGCATTTTATATACATCTATTGAGATCAGACCAGAATGAGGGACAAAGGAGGAGGAAAGAGGGACAAATCATGGACAGTCCCTTGAAATCAGGGACAGTTGGGAGCTATGCCTAATGGTACACAGAGGACAAAAATAAATAAAAAATATCCAAAATGAAAAAATAAGTTTTGATTTTTGTTCTACTTTAAAATATAAATACATTTCAAGGAAAATGCTAAGAGTTCCCATTAACCACTTCCCTACGGCCGTACGACTATATACGGCCGCAGGGTGGTTCTAAATCTCCGGGCTGCCGTGTTTTTACGGCAGCCCCTTTCCTCGTTCCCAGCGCGCGCTTCAGAGCGCGCAGCGGGGAACTTGTGTACTGGCCGTGTCCCTTGGACACAGCCAATCACAGATCACCGCGAACGGCCAATCAGAGTGGCCGTTTGCGATGCGATCTGATGGGCCAATGAGAGATGATCTCATATGTAAACATATGAGATCATCTCTCATTGCCGGCTCTCACAATGACAGCGTCCTGTCATAGAGAGAGCATACCGATCTGTGTTCCTAGTACATAGGGTAACAGATCGGTCACCCCCCCTCCCCCCACAGTTAGAACACAATGCAGGAAACACATTAACCCCTTCCTCACCCCCTAGTGTTAACCCCTTCCCTGCCAGTCACATTTATACAGTAATTAGTGCATATTTATAGCACTGATTGCAGTATAAATGTGAATGGTGCCAAAAATGTGTCAAAAGTGTCCGATGTGTCCGCCATAACGTCGCAGTCGCAATAAAAATCGCAGATCGCCGCCATTACTAGTAAAAAAAATAAATAATAAAAAATAACAATTCTGTCCCTTATTTTGTAGGCGCTATAACTTTTGCGCAAACCAGTCGCTTATTGTGATTTTTTTTTTTTTTTTTTTAACCAAAAATATGTAGAAGAATACGTATCGCCCTAAACTGAATTTTTTTTTAAATTGGGCTATTTTTTATAGCAACAAGTAAAAAATATTGTATTTTTTTTTCAAAATTGTCATCCTTTTTTGTTTATAGCGCAAAAAATAAAAATCGCAGAGGTGACCAAATACCACCAAAAGAAAGCTCTACTTGTGGGGAAAAAAGGACGTCAATTTTGTTTGGGAGCCATATCCACGACCGCAGGCAAGTTGTCAGTTAAAAGCACGCAAACTGCCTGCAAGCTGAAATTTTTCACAGTCTGGTCAGGAAGGGGGTTTACATGCCCAGTAAGGAAGTGGTTAAAGTGTCCAGTATGTCTGGACTGAACATTACTTTCAGTTGTAGAGTCATAGTCAGATGATGAGATCTATGTAAATGAATTACAGCATGGATGTGTATTTGATGACCCATTTCTGACTTTTGTCACAACAACCAAATTGTCAGATTTAACACATGAAGACATCCTGTATGATCATGTGTATTTACAGAGTGACTAATAGAATTTGGCTGACTACATTAGCAGCTCATAAGATTAGAATGTAACTCACTTATGTGTTTGCTGAGGTTTAAAAAGCAATTTAAAAAATTCTCGGCGGGAGAGTCATCTCATTGATCCGAATCTGTGTCCTGGGCATTCATTCCTGGGCACACACTGCCCTAAATATTACCATCTTTAGGTGCATCGTCCAGCCTTGTCCAGCTGCAGCAACTTGCAGCCTCCCATAGAGTTTGACAGGCTGGCAGCTGTGAGGCTGGTCAGTGCCTGTGTGCCTAAATGTGCTAGAGGGGCACAGGGTCAAAGACAGGCGGAAATACACAGTGCTTGCATATAGGGCCAGACACATAAGGAACATGCACTATGTTGTCAAAAGTATTGGGACACCTGCTTTTACATGCACATAAACTTTAATGGTATCTCAGTCTTAGGCCGCGTACACACGATAGGTTAAACCGATGAGAACGGTCTGATGGACCGTTTTCATTGGACCAAACCGATTGTGTGTGGGCGCCATCGGTTAGTTATCTATCGGTTAAATTTAACCGATGGATTCCTAACCGATAGGTCAAAACCGATCGTTTGTAGGCACGACCATCGGTTAAAAATCCATACATGCTCAGAATCAAGTCGACGCATGCTTGGAAGCATTGAACTTCATTTTTTTCAGCACGTCGTTGTGTTTTACGTCACCGTGTTCTGACCTGATCGTTTTTTTAGGAGTGTAGGCGTGACAGACCATCAGTCAGCCTCATCGGTTAACCGATGAAAACGGTCCATCAGACCGTTCTCATCGGATTGACTGATCGTGTTTACGCGGCTTAAGTCCGTAGGGTTTAATATTGAGTTGGCCCACCCCTTGCAGCAGTAACAGCTTCAACTCTTCTGGGAAGGCTGTCCACAAGGTTTAGGAGTGTAGCCTCGTACACACGCTCGGTTTGCTCGGCAAGAACCAGCAAGAAAACTGCGTGTGTATGAGGCTTTCAGGTTTCTCAACAAGAAAAAGACCCAGAATCTAAATGAGAAAAATAGAGAACCTGCTCTCTATTTTCTTGTTGTGAGATTCTCAGCCGTGTTTTACTGCCGAGAAACCTGAGAGTGTGTATACTTACCTGGTCGCCGTGGAAATCCGTGCATGCTCAAAATGACTTTGACGCATGCGCGGTAGCTTCTTAGGCATACGTAGGGTGCAGCAAGATGGCGGCGATGGCATCAAATGTGACCAGCGCATGCTCGTCGTACGTAATGACATCACATGTTCTTGCCTTTCAAGAGAACCGCGGTTCTTTTGAAAGGAGAGACTGTACACTCGGGCAGCAAGAGATTTTTTTTTTCTGATGAGATTCTGGCATGTGTGTACGAGGCCTGTGTCTATAGGAATGTTTCATCATTCTTCCAGAAGTGCATTTGTGAGATCAGGCACTGATGTGGACAAAAATGCCTGGCTCGCAGTCTCCGCTCTAATTCATCCAAAGGTGTTCTATTGGGTTGAGGCCAGTCAAGTTCCTCCACCCCAAAATCGCTCATCCATGTCTTTATGGACCTTACTTTGTCCACTGGTCCAAATCATTTGGTGGAGGGGGGATTATGGTGTGGGGTTGTTTTTTCAGGGGTTGGGCTTGGCCCCTAATTCCAGTGAAGGGAACTTTTAAGGCGTCAGCATACCAAGACATTTTGGACAATTTCATGCTCCCAACTTTGTGGGAATAGTTTGGGGACAGCCCCTTCCTGTTCCAGCATGACTGCGCACAAAGCAAGGTTCATAAAGACTTGGATGAGCGAGATTGGGGTGGAGGAACTTGACTGACCTGCACCTCAACCCAATACAAAATCTTTGGAATGATATAGAATGGAGACTGCGAGCCAGACCTTCTCGTACAATATCAGTGCCTGACCTCACAAAAGTGCAATGGTCAAACATTCCCATAGATACACTCTAAACCTTGTGGACAGCCTTCTCAGAAGAGATGAAGCTATTATAGCTGCAAAGGGCCAATGCAATATTGACTCCTCCGGACTAAGACTGGGATGCCATTAAAGTTCATGTGTGTGTAAAGACAGGTGTCCCAATATCTTTGGTTATATATTGTATTCTATTATATCCAAAATTAAACACTTATGGCACGTACACACGACCGTTTTTCGGGTTCTAAAAAATAAAAATTTTAAGGGTCTAGAAAAAACAACGTTTTTTTCAACCGATCATTAAAACAGCCTTGCCTACACACGATCGTGAAAAAAAAAATGCTATAGCAAAGCAACACGTACAATGGCACTATAAAGGGGAAGTTCCATTCGGATGGCGCCACCCTTTGGGCTGCTTTAGCTGAATTCTTGTTAGTAAAAGACGATTCGCGCTTTTCTGTCTGTTACAGCGTGATGAATGTGCTTACTCCATTACGAACGCTAGTTTTACCAGAATGAGCGCTCCCGTCTCATAACTTGCTTCTGAGCATGCGCAGTTTTTTCACGTCGTTAAAGCCCACACACGACCATTTTTTACAACCTCTAAAAAACGACAACGTTAAAAACGTCGTGAAAAATTAGAGCATGTTCGAAATTTTTAATGCCCATTTTTTAGATTGTGAAAAATGCTCTAAAGCCCACACACGATCGTTTTTAATGATATAAAAAAAACTAAATTTTTTAGCACCCGAAAAACGGTCGTGTGTACGCGGCATAAGACTTTAAACTTGCATGCTATGTACAAAATCAGTTGCAGCTGTAACAGTAGCACAGATCCTCTGATACAGTCAGATGGTTCTGGAGATCAAAGAAAGTTATATCGATCAATGTTTCCTTGTCACATATGACATTCATTTGTTGAACATAAAGATAATATTGTATACCTTCCATGACCCAATACACTGACCCACTTTGGCTATTAAAAGACCCCATGACTGTGCTATTTACATCACAGCAGGTCACCCCATGCTATAGTTAAGCCTAATAAAATTAGTTTTACTTACTTGTTCGGAACACTTTCTAAGCCAATTGTATCTTCTTCATGATATTAGATCTCAGCTGAAAGTCACAATGAGAGGGGCAGTAGATGACTTTATGCGAGTTCCCATGATGCACTGCCCCATGATTAGAAGTTAAGAAAAGAGTCAAAGTGACAAGCTAAGTCAACAGTATAGCTTTTTATTTCTTTACATTTGATAGCAGGTGTCACCTTGAGACTTTCTCTGTGGTGAAAGCGTAAATTGAAATTATTCATGTTGGAATGAGAAGTTAGAAGTTAGAAATACATACAGAATATACAATGGGCTGCACACTTCCCCCTGCTCTCTCTCCATACTTCCATGACCCTTCTGTCACCACCAACATCTGTACCCCTCCCCTTACAACCTACCTTGCCTAAGGCCCCCTTGCCTTACAACCTACCTTGCCTAAGGCTCCCTTCCCTTACAACCTACCTTGCCAAAGGCCCCGTTGCCTTACAACCTACCTTGCCCAAGGCCCCTTTCCCTTACAACCTACCTTACCTAAGGCCCCCTTCACTCACCATCCTCTGTGCCTATGCCCCTGCTCTCACCACTGCACCGAGGCTAGGGTAACCCCTTTTCATCAAGCCAACCCCGAACACTTTAGCGGAGAACAGCAATTTTTTTTCAGTATACACTATAGGGTTGTAAAAGATCTGGGACATGTAGCGTCCTGTGATGAACAGTGGGTGTGGCCAAATTGTGTTACTAATGCGTGAAGCTTAAGGAACATAGTTAAATCAAATGAGGTCAGTCTGTTCACCAGTGCACCCCCCCCCCCCACTGCCCAGGCCAGTCTGTCCTCCAGTATAATCCCTCCCTGGTCAGTCTATCCCCCCAGTACATCCCTTCAGGTTAGTCTGTCCTCCAGTATAATCCCACCCAGGTCAGTTGTCCCCCAGTACATCCCCTCAGGTCAGTTTGTCCTCCAGCATAATCCCACCTAGTTCAGTCTGTCCCCAGTGCAATTCGCCCAGGTCAATCTGTACTCCAGTACACCCCCCCCCCCCGGTCAGTTTGTCCTTCAGTATAATCCCACCCAGATCAGTCGGCCCCCAGTACATCCCCTCTGGTCAGTCTGTCCTCCAGCATAATGCCACCCAGGTCAGTCTGTCACCAGTGCAATCCCCCCAGGTCAATCTGCACTCCAGTACACCCCACACCCCCCCTGGTCAGTCTGTCCTCCAGTATAATCCCTCCCTGATCAGTCTGCCCCCCAGTATATCCCCCCAGGTCAGTGGGTCCCCCATGTCAGTCGGTCCATGTAATTCCACCCAGGTCATTCTGTGCCCGAGTATAATCCCCCCAAGTCAGTCTGTCCCTTAGTATAATCCCCCATAACAGTCTGTACCCAGTACATCCCCACAGGTCAGTCTGTCCCCACTACATCCCCCCAGTTTATTCTGTCCCCCACTACATCCCCCGGGTCATTCTGTCCCCCAGTACATTTCCCAGGTCAGTCTGTCCCCCAGTATAATCCCCCGCATCAGTCTGTTATTAAATATTATGATTAATATTATTACAAAATGATTTCTAAACTTTACCACAGTTGGGCATTTACGCCATGCCACTGTGGCTTCAGCGAAGTTCTTAGAGGAAGGTTACTTTGAGTTTGCTCTTTGTCAGTGATGAGTACTATTACTATTACTTCTTAAATAATACATATTAATGTTAAAGTACTATTAATATTACATAAACTACTTTTATTATTAAATGTTATGATTAATATTATTACAAAATTCTTTCAAAACTTTACCAAAGCTGGCTATTTCTGCCGTGTGACTGTGGCTTCAGTGAAGTCTTTAGAGGAAGGTTACTTTGAGTTTACTCTTTGTGATGAGTACTATTACGATTACTTCTTAAGAGTCGATTCACACTGGGGCGACACGACTTCCAGCACGACTTTCAGAAGCAACTTCAACACGACTTGAGCATGAACCACAGGGCGATCTGGGGCGATTTACAACACGACTTGAAGTCCTTTTCAGGTCAGGAGACATTCCAGTGGCCAATAAAACAACAATCAGCTCTGGGAGGGGGAGGGAGGGGTTTGCCTGAGAAATGTATGTTATCTTGCTGAAAGGTCGCTTCAATTAAAACAGTGATCAGACTTGGAAGCGACTTCCATTGAAATCAATGGGTACAAATCGCCTAGAAGTCTGATTGAAGTAGTACAGGAACCTCTTCTGAAGTCGGAGCGACATGAGTAGTGTGTATTAACACCGCTCCCATTCACTTACATTGCTTTTCTGGACAGCACGACTTGGGACGACTTGAGACGACTTCAAGTCGGATCCCAAGTCGCCCCAGTGTGAACCGACTCTTAATATTACATATTAATGTTAAAGTACTATTATTATTGCATAAACTACTGTTATTATTAAATATTCTGATTAATATTATTACAAAATTCTTTCAAAACTTTGCACAGCTGGCCATTTCTGCCGTGCCACTGAGGCTTTACCGAAGTCCATAGAGGAAGGTTAATTTGAGTTTTCTCTTTGTCAGTGACGAGTACTATTAAAATGTTCTTCCAAAATATTACATATTAATGTTAAAGTACTACTAATATTACCTAACCTACTTTAATTATTAAATATTATGATTAATATTGTTACAAAATTCTTTCAAAACTTTACCGCAGCTGGCCATTTCTTCTGTGCGACTGTGGCTTCAGCGAAGTCCTTAGAGGAAGGTTACTTTGAGTTTGCTCTTTGTCGGTGATGAGTACTATTAATATTACATAAACTACATTTATTATTAAATAATATGATTAATATTATTACAAAATTATTTTAAAACTTTGCACAGCTGGCCATTTCTGCCATACGACTGGGGCTTCAGCGAACTCCATAGAGGAAGGTTAGTTTGAGTTTACTCTTTGTCGGTGAATAGTACTATTACTTCTTAAATATGACACATTAATGTTAAAGTACTATCAATATTACATAAACTACTTAAATAATTACATAAACTACTTAAATATTATGGTTATTATTATTACAAAATTCTTTCAAAACTTTACCACAGCTGGCCATTTCTGCCATGCAACTGTGGCTTCAGCAAAGTCCTTAGAGGAAGGTTACTTTGAATTTGCTCTTTGTCAGTGACGAGTACTATTAAAATTACTTCCTAATTATTAAATATTAATGTTAAAGTACTATTAATATTACATAAACTACTTTTATTATTAAATATTATGATTAATAATAATATTATTTTAAAATTCTTTCAAAACTTTACCACAGCTGGCCATTTCTGACGTGCGACTGTGGCTTCAGCGAAGTCCTTAGAGGAAGGTTACTTTGAGTTTGCTCTTTGTCAGTGACGTAATGCCCATGGCTTTTATCAGCGAGTCTAGAAAGAAATTTGAAGACTCACTTGAGCGTGAAAATACATTGCACTATCGGTTTGTTATAGTTAACAACTGTTCCCTCATTGTCAGCGTGGCATTCGTATTAAAATAATCAAATCAGCTTTATCCAGGATTTAAATGGACCCTCTGCGAGGGCCCCCCATGCCTGCCGTCATTTCCAAGGTGCACAGTTGCTTTTTAAGCCATTAGCCGAGGCTATTCTTGTAGCCCCAATGTGCCCCAACATACAGCTCTTGTAAAGTTTTACTGCCAGTGAATAGGCTGGAGTCCAGGCGTCATTAGGTATGAGAAATGAGGAATACATGGCTGTTCAGGGGGAATTTCACAGACCATTGATCACAGGCTGCTCCAGTGGCTTCTAACACCAGCTGCAAGGCTCGTGCGGCCCAGCGAAAACAAAAGCACAAAGCTTGGCGCTAAGAAAATGTTGACAGCTTGTTGGTAGTGGCAGAGACGAGCTGTGTGAGGCTTGGCACAATAACAACATGTGGAAGTACAAACAGGTTTTTGTAGGACTTTTTTTTTATTTTTTATTTCAGACTGGTTGGATTTGGTTATCTTTATTGGATAAACAGAAAAAATATATATTTTCTCAGTATAGTTTAGGAAACTGCAAAAAAAAAAAAGAATATTCATGTAGAGGAAAGTAAACTTATTTTGCCCTCTTCGATAGTATGGTGGGTTTAAACTCAGAACTGGAACAAAAATTGAGTCCTGATGTTTGATGCAATCTACGTATGACCAGACATTTGCACTTGTAGTAATTTATTTTTTCTACTTATCAGGGGTGACAGAAAATTATTCACATCAGTCACTGTCACAGAGAAGCTTACAGTCCAATGCTGGCAGTGTGGTAATATGCATTTACATTCTAAATTGCTGGTTCCTGTGCCAGGTGGCCAGGTCAAGCGAGGTAAAAAATAAACAATTAAATAATTAAATAATTATGTTCTCTAGCTCCAAGCCTCATGCTGGTGATAGGGATAAACATCATATCTTTGAGAGTCACCAGTCAACAAATTATATATCCATCTATACAAACACACACACACTAATTATATATATATAATATAATATAATTAGTGTGTGTGTATGTGTGTGTGTATGTATAGATCAGGGATCCTCAAACTACGGCCCTCCAGCTGTTCTAGAACTACACATCCCATGAGGCATTGTAACACACTGACATTCACAGACATGACTAGGCATGATAGGAATTGTAGTTCCTGAACAACTGCTGTACACTCACTACTTTACATTGTACTTTACATTGTAACAAAGTGTCATTTCTTCAGTGTTGTCACATGAAAAGATAGAATAAAGTATTTACAAAAATGTGAGGGGTGTACTCACTTTTGTGAGATATTGTGTATATATATATATATATATATATATATATATATATATATATATATTCTTATGCAAATTAGTCATAGCATGGTTATCTTGCTTCCTAATTTGGTTAGGCCGAAAAACTATTAAACTGTCTTCTGCTAGATAAAGGAGAAGAACCACTTCTAAGCCCGAGGTCTTAGCAATCACATGACCGCTGATCATGTCAGTAATTTGTAAAAGGACTGTAAAGAACATAAAAATGGGTGCACTGATTTGTAAAATGGCTTTAACGGCAGTGACCTGTAGCAGTCTCATATAAGATGTCTGCGTTTTCTGACTATCTTTGCCCAATCTCCCAACATTCCTGTGACATTTTCAGAGCCTCTGACCATGTCTCCTGCCATGTTACATAGTCCATACTTGAAGCCCCCTGTATCAGGTAAGTTGCCATGCAGGCCAAAACAACAGGTTTACCTTAATTAAAGCCCCCATTTTGCATACACAGTAAAACCCCGGGTATAAAAGAGAAGAGAGGCACCTCTAAGTGTAGCAAAAAGTTGCTAAATGTTGTACCTTCATTAAATGTAACCATTATGCTACACTTAGAGGCTCCTTTCTTCTTTTTGTACATATAGTTGTGACATGACGCTACTTATATTAAGACATCGCTTGTATATCAAGGCAAAATTTATTAAAACATTTTGCTTGTCTTGCAAAACGCTCTCAAACCATGGTTTTACTGTACACACCTTCCTATTGCTTACCTGCTCCAAGTTTGGGGAGACATGTGATTCACTTCTCTTCCTCCCATAATGCATGAGGCAACAGAATAGTTACATTGGGATGAGAAAGTTCCTTAACCACTTGCCTACTGTGCACCTACACCCCCTTCCTGCCCAGACAAAATTTAAGCTTCCGGCACTGCGTAACTGACAATTGCGCGGTCGTGCGACGTGGCTCCCAAACAAAATTGGCGTCCTTTTTTTCCCACAAATAGAGCTTTCTTTTGGTGGTATTTGATCACCTCTGCGGTTTTTATTTTTTGCGCTATAAACAAAAATAGAGCGTAAATTTTTAAAAAAATGCAATATTTTTTACTTTTTGCTATAATAAATAACCCAACAAATATATAAAAAAAATATTTTCTTCCTCAGTTTAGACCGATACGTATTCTTCTACATATTTTTGGTAAAAAAAAATGCAATAAGCGTTTATCGATTGGTTTGCGCAAAATTTATAGGGCCAGATTCAGGTAGAGTTAGGCTGGCGGATCAATGGATCCGCCAGCCTAACTGTCACTTTAAGCCGGTGTTTTTGTTTTCTGTAACCAGAAAACAAGAAACGCCGGGTTGGAGTTCCGATGTGATCGGCGCAATTGAATTTCGCCATCGCATCGTTACTTCAACTTAAAAATGGCGCCGTTCCCGCCGATTTACGCTCAAAAAAATATGTTAATGAGCGGGAATCGGCAGAAATCGAGCTGTTTAATTCACCTCCGTCACTCCTGAATCGTTATTCTCACTGATTTCCTGGTTTGTGGTGCGCATTCATTCTTGCTACATCACGGCCTAATGGGAACTACAGTTCTCATTAGGCTTAGCCTCCATGCCTGTGAGGGATAAGAGAGCATCTTCGCGCAGGGCTGTAGTCATAGGGAGGGGTTGAGCACATCTGCTTTCTACCATGCAAAACAGCTCAGATGCTGGTGGAAAGCAAGAAGAGGAGAGACAGGAAATGGCATTTTCAAACCTGGATTACTGTATTTTGGAGGTCAAAAGGAAAAACGAGGTAAGTGATATTTAAATGCTCTAGCTTACAGCAATCAATTGAACTAATAAAAAACGAACTTTTAGGCCTAGTACACACGATCAAATCTGTCTGCTGGAAACGGTCGGCCCGACCGTCCCAGCAAACAGATTCGACCGTGTGTACGGGCAAGCCGACGGATTTGGCCAGCCGACAGATTTCAAAGCGTGCTTTGAAATCTGTCGGCTGGGAACCTGTCCGCCCGACATGTCTGCTGGTTAGTATGCTAACCAGCAGACACGTCTTCTCGCACACGCGCCGAATGATTTTGACGCATGCGCGGAAGTGTTTTACTTCCTGGTGCGGTGACGTGGCGGCGTCAACGTCACCGCCACGTCACCGACACGTCAGCGCGCTGTCTGCTGGCGGGGATTTTGGTTTGCTCGTGTGTACACGCGAGCAAACCAAAATGCCAGCAGACAGATCTGTTCAAATCGGTCGGTCCGACCGATTTGAACAGATAGATTGCCTCGTGTGTACGAGGCCTAAGTGTTCCTTTAATCAGGGCTTAGTTACTGTTTAGTTATTGCAAATGAACAGAACTTGAGAAGTGTAATAGAATGGTAAGTACAAGTAGAGGGGGAAGGGGGAGCCAGTTTAGTGACCACAACCTCTTTTAAGTGGCCCTAAAGTCTAAAAGTTAACAATACATAACTGAATATTTGTCTCCAAAAGCCTAAAGGAGCAATAGGTTGTGCAAAAAAGTAAAGAATAAAATAATCCCAGAATTTCCAGGTTACAAGAAGCCTAGATGTTCTAGATCCATCTTGGGAGATCAATGTCATCTTTCTTTGTCCCCCTTAATCCATCCAGTCCCGGATTGAAGATGGAGAGGGACCCTGATCTCTCAAAATGCAGCCTAGACACCTTGGGGTTGATTTACTCAAACTTGTTAGTGCAAAATCTTGCTGTGCATGGTAGCCAATCAGCTTCTAACTTCAGTTTGTTCAATTAATCTTTGATTAAAAAGAAAACTGGAAGCTGAAGAGCTGCACCAGATTGTGCACTCTCCAGTTTTAGTAAATCAACCCCATAGTAACCACAAAGGTACTGTGAATGCAATTTTTATAGGTTTTTTATCTTTACAATGTACAATCTGTGGCACATTTCATAACACTGGGCACCCTACAGGACTACATTGCATATTTTTAGCTGTTAGGACCATTTGACATCTTAAAAAAAATATATGAGCCACTAATACAAGCTATAATGTAATTTTATGGTTTTTTTTTGTTTCATATCTGGTTTTTACTCAAACAATATTAAATAACAAATACATTTTTAATACGTGATAAAGGATTCCCAAAGCACTGTGTAAAAGTTTAGGAGACAGCATAACAGATGCCATCTAAAGGCACTGCTATGTCTGATTGAAACATCAGCTGGATGATAACTGAGGAGTCATCACAATATTTCAGCTAAAGCTACTGAGCTCTGCAAATAAACAGGCATTTTCATCAAAGCAATCACGGTGCATCTAAAACATGAAAATATGTCTAAAACTGTACCTGCTAGTGCGAAAAATGCAAAATTGTTTAAGCATTATTTCATTAAAGAAAGAAAAATATTCTGTATCTTTTTTTTTATTTTTAGTCTGACCATAAAATGATGTATAAAACCATGTTACATTCACTTAAAGAACAGGTTCACTTAGAAATAAAAACAATCCAGCAACTTCCCATGGACTTGAATGGAACCGTATTTCAAGGGTACAGTCTATTAAATCTATGGGTAGTTACTGTGCAGATGTGGACAGTGCTGTAAACACCAGAGGAGTCCACCGTTCCCAAAGGAAAGAGATAAGTTGGCTTCTGGGTGGAAGGAATTTAGCCTAAAATTTTAGGGGGCTTGGGCATTTTTATTTTAAAGTGAACCTATCCTTTAGTAAGAGGCATGTCACTGGTTTGCTACATTACTTCACAGGCTCAACCTTCGTCTTCCCTTTAGATCACCTTTTTTTTAAACATTTTCCTATGCGTAGACAAATTTAATTTAATTTATTACAGGTACTTATATAGCTCAGTCAATTTATGCAGCACTTTACATATATTTATATTGTACATTCACATAGTCCCTTCCCCAGGAAGCTTGCAATCTAAGGTCCCCAATTCACATTCTTACATAACCAGTGTAGATAAGATGTCCCACCTTGCTTTGCATCTGCCCGACCATGAGTACTCACCATCCCCCTTGCTATTAACTAAATTAAAGCGGATGGTCCACTAAAAAAAAAATATTAAAAGCCAGCAGCTACAAATACTGGAGCTGCTGACTTTTAATATTAGGACACTTACCTGTCCTGGAGTCCAGCGGCGTCCGCCGCGTTCGCTCGTCTCTCTGCTGCTCCCCCCTTCATCCACGGTGAGGGAACCAGGAATTAAAGCACTCCGGCTTCACTGCCCAGTTCCCTACGGCGCATGCGCGAGTCGCGCTGCGCCCGCCGATTGGCTCCCACTGGGAGCCGAGAGTTCTCAACACACAACGGGGGGGCTACGGGAAGCGAAGGAAAACTAGTCTTTTGCCCGAGACTGCGGGCCGGAAAAGGGTGCAAATACCTGTCTTTAGACAGGTATCTCCACCCCCCTCCCCCTGAAAGGTGTCAAATGTGACACCGGAGGGGGGAGGGTTACGATCAGCGGAACTTCACTTTAGGGAGGAGACCTGCTTTAATGAGACCACACATAAATTGGAGTACAAATGGCTATAGCAGCCTTTTTATTAACAAAAACAAATAATCAGCATGTTGATTTTATGACAGCACCCAGAATTCCAACTTGTTCCACTTGTAACTCTGCGGGACCTTTTACCATACCAGGCCTCCAGCCGTGACACACCAGCTCGGAGACAACCCATACCCGCAGTGCAACCATTACCGTATTCCAGCTAACCTTAGTAACTGATACATCAGAGGGGCACATACCACCGATGAGCCCCCCACACTTCCATCTCAACCGTATTTTCTTCCACCGTCAAAAGACCAACCACCACCACGCGATCAGCTGCCTTGACGTCCTTTGCTCATATTGCACCTGCAAAGAGATAAAGCAAACCAACCAAACACAAGAAAACACAGGGAGGGTGGGTGACAAACTGCCTGCTCTCCACGAGACCTCACCTATCCCTTAAAGGAGTTGTAAAGGGAAAAAAAATGGGTATAGAGACATAATAGTTAACCGATTCCTTTTAAAAATGAATACAATTGATAAAAATCAATCATATAATGTGCCTGCAGTTTCAGTTTCCTTTTTCATCTAGTTTCATGCTTGTGTGAAGGACAGAGACACAGAGCCAATACAGGGCAGTGTTTGTTTTTAAAATGAAACTGATTGGTTCTGAGGGGTTTTAGACACACAGTAATCACACCTCCTTCATTAGAGACCACATTAGAGAGAAGCTCCTAGTACTTTTTTCATAAGGAAACAGACAACCAGGAAGTGTGCCGAACAGAAGAGGATTACAGCAAAAACGAATAATGAGTACATGAAACCAGGACTGCCTTAGGGTAAAGGAAGTTATTTAGCTAAAATTTTCTTTCCTTTAGTGACCTTTAACTACCACAAAGCCTTCCTTATCCTGTTGCTTCAACAACTCCACCTCTCCCTCATTCTCCACCTACAATCCTTAACCCCATAGTTGCTTCCCCTTCTCACACTGTCATGCCGGCCTGCACTATCTTTCTTTTATTCTCTCTCGCTTCGGGCCTTACTTATACTGGAGCCAATTAACCTATCATGCTGTCTTTGGAGGGTAGGAGGAAACTGGAATACCCAGAGGAAACCTATGCAGGCACAAGGAGGACATGCAAATACCAGGCAGGTAGTGTCGTGGTTGGAATTTGAACCGACGTCCCGAGGGCTTTTGGACTTTAGGTCCACTTTTTGCAAATTGTGATATTACGCAGATTCCAGTGTAGTGGGAAAACCTTTTGCAATTCTGCTGGCAGAAAGCTTTAATTTAAAAAAAGGCATAAAAACACTCCAAGTGTAATTATGTTTATACACTAATTTATTCACATGCCAAATGTGATTGAATCCTAAATAGGGTTATCCAGAGGAGGGTAAAAAAAAGGAATACAGCCCCATCCAATTAGCTGCATTAGGAAAAAATGTAATCTTACCTATGCCCAAGAGCAATTGAATGCCACACATGAGTATTATCTACAAGGTGTATCTTATAAATAAAATGGTGGCCATTTCGGTACATATTTATTGCTCAGAAGGTGATTTACTTATTAATAAACACCTTCTCCATTCTGCACCATTCAGCCTCTCCAGGCTCGTTCCACCTATCGTATTTTCGCACTCTTCATCTGATGCCATCATTAGTCCATAGCTCGTCTATTGCCTTGGCACACAACCAGATCAGGCGGCAATTTAAGCACCAGGAAATTTAACGATACGTCTTTCCTGGCAGCGGCATCAGTCCCGGATCACGGCACAAAGCACAAAGTGTCCAGCAATAGCCTCTCCAATTCCTTAATAGCTTGCCAATTAGAGACGAGAATGGCACATGTCTAGGAAAACAAAAAGCTTGTCATTGCATACATTATGCTTGGCACAGAGAAATGGATTTGTCCTATTACCTCCCCCACTATTTGCTTTGGTGTCAGAGCCAGCAGTAAAGTGCCGGGTGGCAAGTGCCAAATTAACATCTTTATGTGTGTCCTTGAACCACACTAGGCTCGGGGCTTTCATGTCGTAATGATGGCAAGCCCCACACAGTCTCATGGTTCGTGCCACTCGATACCAAGGTGACAAAAAGCCAAATATTATTATTATTGATTGTTAAAGCTTTCTTCAGTCAAGCAATCTAATTCAACCCTCGTCAAAGTTCCTTCTGTGTGCCTTATAAATATTTCAATTTTATTTTTTAATTGCCTTTTTAGACCCAGTGACCTTATCATTGGGTCCTTTTCATGTGCTCTACCACCAGTGGGAAGGGTCAGCAAGGCACCTTAGGTGTTTAAACATTCTTCTTAATTTCGTCTTGGAGTTGTTTTACAGCCTTCCTCATATACCACACAATTTATTGACTTTAAAAACAATATTATTATGGTATATGACAAAGGCTGCAAAAATGGAGATGAGCAGCATTTACTCTACCTCGTTACTGACTGGTGGCATCTTATATGTCTTCCTTCTGATGTAAGTCTACTCTGCCAGACTACAAATAGGCATTGCTGCCTGAATATTGCAGGCAGGCATATGAATGAATGCATAGGCAGTAATAAGGGAGTGGAGATATCATTGCTGCAGCATCACTACCCGCCATAAACCAGTGCCATCATGACTAACCCCCTGTGGTCCAGAGGAAGAAAAGAAAGGAAAGGCACCGTTAAAAGTGCTGGATATCATTCAACACCCATATGCAGCGTACACTCTCTCGGAATTTCCGACAACAATAATTCGATGGGAGCTTTTGGTCAGAAACTCCGACCATGTGTAGGCCCCATCGGACATTTTCTGTCAGAATTACAGACAACAAAAATTTGAGAGCTGGTTCTCAAATTTTCCAACAACCAAATCTGCTCTAATAAATTCCAATCATGTGTGGATAATTCTGACGCACAAAATTCTATGCATGCTCTGAATCGAGTACGAGACAGAAGTGCTTAGTCTGGTAAAACTAGCATTTGTAATGGAGATATCACGGACTGAAAAGCACAAGACTGAAAAACGCGTATCGTCTCTCACCAAACTTCTACTAACACGACTGGTATTGAACTTCCCTTTAATAGTGCCGTCATATGTGTTGTACTTGACCTCGTTCTTGGCGTTGTGACCCTGTGTATGCAAGACAAGACACCGTTTTGTTGTCGGAATGTCCGATCATGTGTACGCAGCAATAGGCTGAACAAGGATTACACAAGCAGATTATTAGAAATTATTTTCAAGTTAAATTTCTGTTTTTATGATTTTGAAGTAGATTTTTCTGATAAGGCAGGGCAGCGAAACAATGGAGTCTGTGAATAATACCAATAGGCCATTCAAGTAAGGGCCATTCAGTGTACCCAAATAGTCATAGACTTCTTGTCCATGTTATTATTTATATCCTAAGAGTAAAAATGTAGGGGTTGTTAGAAGTTTAATTTGATAAGTGGGACAGTAGGCACCCAATTTTACCACAAAAAAATGGGAAAATGTATTGACTTGAGTATAAGCCTAGGGTGTCCATCTGCATGCCTCACTGTGCCTCACTTTGCCTCACTATGCCCATGACTAGACTGATGTTTAACATGGGAGTCTATGGAAGGGGTGCCCAGCTTTGAAAAATCGTTGCTCCCCAGCAGTAGTTACTCCAGACAACAAACTTTTTACACTTATACAGGAGAAATGAGGCTACATGTGTGCCAAGTTCCGGGGCCGGTTGACCTACGATTGGCCGGTACCGGGTCCCCAAAGTCACAGGAGAAATTACCGTTTAACATGGGAGTTTATGGAAGGGGTGCCCGACTTTGAAAAGTCAGTGCTACCCGGCCATAGGTCCCCCGGACAACAAACTTTACACACTTGTAGGGGAAGAGTGGGGTTACATGTGTGCCAGTACCGGGTCCCCAAAGTACGGGAGATCAGGTGCAAAAAGGTGACTCTAATATAAGCTGAGGGACAAAAAAACAGAACAAAAAAATGTGCTGAAAAACTCGGCTTATACTCGAGAATATACGGTATGTATAGCCAACATGGGCCATAGTCTAGAGCAGCCTATCCTAACCTTTTTACCGTGAAAGAACTTTTAAAAATAAATATGAGATCTCAGGGAACACTTGAAATCATTTTCAGGACTACAGTCCTTGATACATTATTTTGATCAGTGAGCTGTAGATAGAACAAATATCTGTAGAAGTGACAATAAACAGCACAAATATTAAAACTACGATACTTCTTGTGAATGAAGATAAAATCATCTCATTCGAAGAAATAAAGCAAGGCTGGAACATACCGGAAAATTATATATTTACATATAGGCAGCTGACACATGCTCTATCAGCCCAGTTCTCTGAGGCCTCGTACACACAATCAAATCTGTCTGCTGGAAACGGTCTGCTAGACCGTTTCAGCAGACAGATTCGATCGTGTGTACGGGCAAACAGACGGATTTGACCACCCGACAGATTTCAAAGCATGCTTTGAAATCTGTCGGCTGGGAACCCGTCCACCCGACATGTCTGCTGGTTAGTACGCTAACCAGCAGACATGTCTTCTCGCACACACGCCGAATGGTTTCGACGCATGCGCGGAAGTGTTTTACTTCCTGGTGCGGTGACGTGGCGGCGTCAACGTCACCGCCACGTCACCGACACGTCAGCGCACTGTCTGCTGGCGGGGATTTTGGTTTGCTCGTGTGTACATGCTAGCAAACCAAAATGCCAGCAGACAGATTTGTTCAAATCGGTCGGACAGACCGTTTTGAACAAATCTATTTACTCGTGTGTACGAGGCCTGAGGGTATTCCACAATTAAGGGAATCAGATTTAGAGCAGATGGTTAGGAAAAAATTAGAAAGAAATTCAATTTCAGTTCTGTATACATATTTATTAAAAACAACACTAACAGATATGAGTAAACTATGGGAAAGTTGGAGAAGAGATGTCCCAGACCAGAACTAGTAGAGGGGAACTAGGATGAGATCTGGAGAACTCCATACCAGATATTAGTGTCACTCCGAGATAGGTTGATACCAGGGGTGCATTTAGGTTTTGTGCTGACCTAGGCCTGACTAAACTCGTGCACCCCCCTAACTTAAATATGAGCCACCCATTCCTGTCAAGGTCACACCCCTTGCGGTTTAAGACCCACCCTGAAATTTTCAAGTGGGGACACTAGTTCTGTTGAATGAATGAATGAATGAAAAACTTATATAGCGCGACACATGCGAACTGAATCGCTTCTGGGCGCTCGGTGTTCCCGTCTCTCTTGACATCAAAAGAGCAGAGTTTTTATCTGTCTTCTGAAGGTCAGGTGGTTTTCCTCCAACCGAATGCTGGTTGGTAAAGCGTTCCATAGTCTGGGACCTTGGAAAGCAAACCTTCTTTCTCCTTTGGACTTGAATCTGGCTTTGGGTACCTTGACCAAATTTTGGTCGGTGGATCGCAGAACGCGATTGGAATTGTGAGCTTCTATTTTTTCGTTAAGATATTGCGGGGCATTCCCATGGATGCACTTATGAATCAGACAGAGTGCTTTAAAAGCAATTCTGTCTTTTACTGGCAACCAATGAAGGGATCTTAGTGACGGTGAGATTGACTCCCAGGGTTTTTTCCCAGTCACAAGTCTGGCGGCCGTATTTTGAACGACCTGCAGACCAGCGATTTGGTACTTGGGGAGTCCCAGGTAAAGGGCATTTGCATAGTCCAGTCTGGAGTTCACAATTGTACCCACCACGACTGCTACGTCTTCTTTAGGAATAAATGGAATACGTCTCCGTAGTAGGCGCAGCAGATGGTGAGATCCGCTGACTACTGACCCTATTTGTGCGTCCATTGTCATGTAGGTGTCAAAGATGACCCCAAGACTTTTGACTTTGGAGCTCGGGGTGATGATCTGGCCAAAAATGGGCAGAGGTGTCCAGGTTGTTGCCAGTTGACTCTTACGACTGGCGTGAAACAGAAGAAGTTCTGTTTTAGAATTGTTGAGTTTGAGATAGTCATCCAGTTTTCTATCAAAGAGATACAATTCTCTAAACTGCGATGATGATCCTTTTTATTGCAGATGCGAAAATATAGTTGCGTGTCGTCTGCATATGAGTGATAAAGTAGTTGTTGCCCACTGATGATTTCAAAAAGTGGGCAAAGATAGATGTTGAAGAGCACCGGTGACAGGGGTGATCCTTGAGGGACTCCACATGACGTTTTTCAGAAGTGAAAGGTCCCAATTTCATCGTTTGTGATCGGTTTTCCAAAAAAGAGGAAAACCATGGTAAATCACCATCTGTGACTCTGGCTACCTCAGCCAGCCGAGTCAGTAAAAGTTTGTGGTCTACCGTGTCAAAGGCTGCGCTTAGGTCCAGCAGAACCAGGAGACAAGATTCTCCTTCGTCTGCGGCCTCTAGAGAGTCGTCCCATATTTTGAGCAATGCTGTTTCTGTCCCATGTTCGGGACGGAAGCCTGATTGGAATGGATCAAGTAGATTGTGGGTATCTAGATGCTGTTGCAGCTGCTGTACCACTACTTTCTCCATTACCTTGGAGAAAACGTTTAGCATTGTAATGGGACGGCGGTGAGTTGGGTCCTTGGGGTCCAGGGTGGGTTGGGCCTTGGGGGGGCAATATATTCATTTCCATAGATTTCCTCTCACTTCCTGTTTGGCTATGGGACAGGAAGTGTAAGGAAAATTCTGCAACTGTGCGACCCCCCCACAGTTGCAGAATGCCAACCGCCCACATACTGGAAGCAGTGCGGCCGATTTATGGGGGCACTAAACTAACTTGCCTAACAGTGTAGCGCAAGCCGGCAGGGACACTGTCTGTGCTGCCCCCCTACAACGTGCTGCCCTAGGCCTGGGCCTTGTTGGCCTGGGGCAAGATACAGCATTGGTTGATACAATGTAAGATAACGCATAGGAGTTACTATACACCGTACAAACTGCATATGATATTTCCATCAAATCCCCAAAATTGCTGGAGATGTGCTGACATTCCCGGAAATTTTATTCCTATATTTTGGTCCTGTCCGAAGATAGTGATATTCTGGAGGGAGGTGTTGAGAGTAATTGCTATAACAACTACAGTTTCATTAGATCAAAAGGAGAAGATCAGCTTATTAGGATTGATAGGAAAGGACATTGTCTCTATAGCAAAGAGAACACAGGTGGGTCTACTTCTTTTTTATGCAAGAAAAACGATAGTACTAAACTGGAAGAAGGCGGTCCATTGGAAAAATTTTGTAAACAGTAGACATGTGCAATTCGGTTCATAACTAATGTAATTTCGTACAAATTGGTTAGCATTCGTACATTTGAATCGATTTGAACATCTGAATAGCTGAAAGAACCAAAATATGAAAATCACGAATAAGCAAAATAACAAACATGCGAAAATACAAACTTAGGAATGGACAAACTTATGAAAATATGAAACACCGAAAAAGTAAAAGAAAGAAAAGGACATCTATGACAAGTGATTTGCATTCCGTATTTTCAATCATCCTTTGTCTGTTCATAATTTCGTATGTTCGTTTGTGTCATTGTATTTTCGTTTGTTCGTGTTCTCGAATCGTTCTTTTGAATTGACAGTAGAAGAAAGTGTATTTTAATATGTATGTTTGTATTTTCGTATTTTCATTTGTATGTTTGTAAATTTGTTTCTTGGTCTGTTTTTATTTTCGTGTTCTCGAATCGTTCTTTCGAATGGGCAGTGTAGTGAGTGATGTATCTTACTTAATATCTTAGCCAATCAGCTTATCTCTTTTGTGTCTGAGTCACAATGCATTCCTGAATCTTTTTAGATTCAGTTGAGGAGGAGACTGAGTCAGGTCTCGTGATTGAGAGAGTGGACTGGACAGGACTTATTAGAAATTAAGCAAGATACACCCTCTCAAAATGGCGTACAAGGGCAGAGACTATAGCCGCGTGTTGAAAATGAAACAAAAATACAAGATTGCGAATCATTACAAATGACCGCGATGTATTTACGAAAGTACTAATGCATTCGAAGCACGGTAGGAGGCTATAGCCGTGTGTTGAAAACTAAACTAAAATACGAGCTTGCGAATGACCGCAATGTATTTATGAAAGTACGAATCCATTTGAAGCACGGTAGTAGACACGAATCAACGAAAACAAAACAATGTTACGAATCAACAGAAAAGGCAATCTCACAAAAGTAACAATTACTAAATTATGAGTAGTGTACCGAATAAACGTATATTATTATCTAATAAAATTCCGAATTTCGAATCAAAGAAAATTTATTAGACAGAATTACGAATCATTCAGTATCAACTAAAATAAAACTGTTACGAAAATACAAACGAGTCCGAATATGAAAACTCGCGTCTTACGAAATTATGAATCTTTACGAATCTACGGAAAGGAGACGAAACAAAACACATTTTTTTGTTGTGCACGTGTCTAGTAAACAGTAATATACCACTATATAGAGAGGCATACTGTGAAAAAGGATATGAGGAAAAATATGAAAGAGTATAGGCAAGTTGGATAGGGAATCCTATAACGGCCTAAGCAAAGAGAGGGTACAGAGAGGGGATAAACCACACCAATAGAAAAGGGGGTAAGGGGAAGAATAAATGTATGTTTTGTATTTGTTTTATTATGGAAATCATTAATGAAATTTATGGAAGCTCCTGTGAGAGCAGATGATGAATTTGTGAATGTATATCGTATATTGGAAAACAAATAAAGATACTTCTTGTATCTGGTTTGTTTCGGCACAGATTTTCACTTCTGGAAATTAGATTATTTTATCCTTGCTTTTGCTGCTTGTTATGCCCCGTACACACGATCGGTTTTCCTGACGAAAAAAGTCAGATGAGAACTTTTGGTCGGGAATCCTGAATCGTGTGTACGCTCCATCAAACTTTTTCCAACAGGAAAACGGCCAAAAAACGTCCGGCAAAAGATAGAGAACTGGTTCTCTTTTTTCTCGTCGGAAATCCCAACTGTGTGTACGGGGCATTAGACATGAAAAAGCTGGCTCACACGTGTCAGAAGTGTCACTCTAGGAATAGCAAGATACTCTTCTTTCTCAGAAATTCAGAATTTTTCTCAAAGGCAGGTGTGTAAATTTTATCTTGAGCGTACGATGAGACTGCAGTTCACAAAGTTCTTCCAGTTACCTCAAAGTCAAGTTCTCAGACTGAGCAGAAGACCCGGAGAAAGAAAAGCCTGTAGCAAAATACGAAGTATTAAGCGCATGGCTGGCATGACTAGGTAGCTAGTTACTGCTAGACATGTGCAATTTTTTTCGTTACGAAAATAACGAATAATGACGGAAAACGTATTCGTAACGAAAAAAATTGCACATGTCTAGTCATTATTCGTTATTTTCGTTGATTCGTTAACCTACGAATAAACGAATGGTTTAGCGCAAATAATAACGAATAACGATATTTCCAAAAATAACGAATATGGAAAACTACGAAGATACGAAACTACTAAATGTAAAAGAACAACACAACCAAAGAAAAAAGAAACGAAAACATAGAAATAACGAAAATACTGTTCATTTAAACTTATGTAAGACAAGAAGTTGGTGTTTCTCAACACAAAAGTTTGATGTGTAATGCTTTATTGAAAATGCTTGTACACTAATATTTTGAAAAATTCAATAAACATAATTTAAAAAAAAAAAAAAAAAAAAAAAAAAAAAAAAAAAAAAAAAAAAAAAAAAAAAAAAAAAAAAGAAATAACGAAAATACTGAACACAAAAAAAAAATCATAATTACGAAAAATAAACGAAAATGCAAACTTACTAATATTCGAAGAACGAAAAGAAAACAACCAAAATGCCGAACAAAGAATAATAAACGAAAAGCAAAACTAACGAAAAATTAATTACGAATCTTCAGAAAACGGAAATGAAATAACGTAAATTCACTTTCATTAGTACTGCCCCAATGAGCTTCTTTCTTATTACCTAGTGGCTCCTTGACCTTGTGTCTTTATCTGTGTTAGACTGCAGTGCATTCCATCCAGAGTCCAGGGTGTGTTGGCTGGGTAGGTTGCACCGGTTTTGTGGATCTGTCAAGTCAATCGCAGTAAATTACGATGTTTTACAAAATTACGACGAGTAGTGTGTCGAATAAACGTAAAATGTATTTTAACAGAATTACGAATGCAAAAAATCTACAAAAGAACGTTGTTACAATCAAATGAAATTAGACACGAAAATACGAATGATCATAAAGCAACGAAGATTTATTTCTTACGAAAATACAAACGCGGCATGATGGAAAATATAATGTAAATACGAATATCAAAACAACGAAAAATAAACCAACGTAAAAACGAATGAACGAATAAATTCATTGTAAAAATACGAACGAGGCAGAATACAACATTTAACGAAAATACTAATCTCGAATCAACGAAAAATAAACTAACATAAAAAAACGGAAACGAAAAAAAAAAGTGTTACGAAAATACTAAAGAGTACGAATACGATAACTAACGTCTTACGAAATTACGACTCGTTACGAATCACGATAAACGAACAGAACCGAAACAGAAATAAACAAAATTTTTTGTTGTGCACATGTCTAGTTAATGCACTATAGGGTTAAAATTAGGGAAGTGAAAATGGCAGGCTAGGGGGTGGCCGGAGTTATTGTTTTCCCAGGGTAGGAGGGGCTTGGGGAGGTCTGTAGATCAGTTAGCCTACAGCGTCGGAAATGGAAGCTCCCACCCTCCCGCCCTAATGTTTTGTGATTTATATATATGATGCAGGTGCTTGGGTTTGGGTAGGCGGTTGGGGATCTTTGGAGGCAGTAGACATTTTGACCAATTTGGCATAAGTGGGGGACCCATCAAGGTATGACAGATGGTGCCAGTTAGCAGTGGTTTAGCTGGCATCGATTGATGGGTATTAGTGTGGGAAAGGTTCAGGCCTCGTATACACGATAGGTTAGCCAGAGGACAACGGTCTGATGGACCGTTTTCATCGTGTGGGCCCCATAGGTTATCTAACCTTCGGTTAAAAAAAAACCAACTTTCTTTAAAATTAACCTATGGATTCCTAACCGTTAGTAGGCACGACCATCGGTTAAAAATCCACGCATGCTCAGAATCAAGTCGACGCATGCTTGGAAGCATTGAACTTCATTTTTTTCAGCACGTCGTTGTGTTTTACGTCACCGCATTCTGATACGATCGGTTTTTTAACTGATGGTGTGTAGGCACATCAGACCATCAGTCAGCTTCATCGGTTAACCTATGACAACGGTCCTTCAGACCGTTCTCATCTGATAAACTGATCGTGTGCACTGCGACTGGGATCTTGGGTGGCCACGCTGATACGGAGTAAATTTGGTCAACGCCTTCAATGATCCTTAACAGGGGAGAATGGTATCTGTGAAGGATCGTTGAGTGTAAATAAAGATGTTTTGGTTAATATGTTATTGGTCAATTTGTTAAAAAATGGCCGATGCTACTGGAAACGCCCGCAGATTCCTACGACCACAGAGTGGCTAAAGAGGGTGGAGGACATTAGAGAGGCGGAGGAGTGGGTGGCGAGGTGCAAGGACAGGAGTGACCGCTTTGACGGGATCTGGGCACAGTGGCGGACCTTTACTGCCAACCCGGACCCTGTGCCATCTAGCCTGGATGTTGCGCTGCTGGAGTTAGCAGAGCCCTCGCTGAAGCTGAGGAGACGTGCTGGTAGTGATGCTCATGACTGATGGTGTCCTTTTTTGCAACCCGCTCACAGATGAGTCCCTCTGTCTCTCCCCCTTCACGGCCTATATGGCCAATATTGGAGACCTATCCTATGTGTTTTTTTTGCGACCTGTTCTTTCTGTTTTGTTTCCTTTTAGTTAACTGAGTCTTGTTCAAAACCCCTTGGTAGAGAACTCTTGAAATCCGGTGCCCTGGTGGGACCTGCGCCTGAGTGGGCCGCGGGGGGGGCCCGGGGGTTTCTCCCCTGTATGGAGGTATGACGGAGGTCTGATGGCCCCCCTCCTGGGGGGGAGACCTGTCGGGGTCCCCCTGGCTTGGGGGCGGAGGTATGCCCTACCGCCTTTGTTGAGTGCCCTAGAGAGGCGCGGGCCCCACGTTGAGGTCACCGACATGACATTGCAATAGAATGTGTTTCTCCCCCCCCCCCAAACTCCCCATTCCCTTTCCCCTGCCTCCCCAGTTATGCTGGGGATTTTTGTCGTACTTCTACTCCAATGATGTGATTTTTCATGTTTTACTGCAAAATATAAAAATTAAAATAAAGATTATATAAAAAAAAAAAAAATGGCCGATGCGTCCAATTTCACTCCAAAATGGATGTCGCCTGTTTATTCCTAGGTTAAGGTATAGTTGGGGTTAAGTGGCAATATGCGGTTTATCTGGCTTACCATAGTCAATGGTCCCTCACCCAGCCATACATTGGCATTAAAAGGGAAGGGAAATAAATGCTCAATTTGGATCTCCACTAGGTTTTCAATTAGACTTGAAACGTGCTGATAGCCTTCTTCAGTTCCAAACCCAAGCAACAGGGGAAACATCTCAAGATTTTCATGCAAGGGATGTTTTATCCCAAGGATGCATTTGCTTTTTATATCAAAGGCTTTTGTGGAATGAAGTTTTTTCTCCAGGGCCTTTCCAAGACTTATTCAACTGGTTCATGTAATGAAAAATGTCAGCTAAGTAGGCAACATTTCTGCAGCTATTTTCAATCTCAAAGCGCTCAGCAGAATGTGGCCTATTATTTCCTTGAAAGTACTCCTTTAATTCTTCTTTCAGCTCCCTCTAATGAGAACTCGTCCTCTGCTGAGCCACGTGATTTCTGTATGTAGTAGTAGACTTGTTTGCTCTTTGTTCATGTTTTCACAGTTTCTTTGAACATACTTGAGTTTAATAAAGTTAACAGTTTTTTTGTATGCCAACTATTTGTAGTAAGGAGTCTTTTTAATTTTGATAAAGCCATTGCTGTATTTGTAAGTTGTTTTCCACTGACAAGGATTAATGGATTGGGACAATTTGGATCACCTGTTCATGTAAAACCCATGGATAGTGTTTATTGTGAAGACAGATGTTTTTTTGTGTCCAATATTGTATTTTTCTTTAATAGTGGAGCATCACTGGCACATTGAATGTTCGAACAAGAGCCCTTCTATTAATCAGCAACTGTTTGCCTAATGAAGGGGCTAATTCATAGCTCTGAACCTTTGCATCTTTAGTGATGTTGTCTGAGCATGCAGTGTGTCAGCGATGATCCATTTTCCCCACAAATAGAGCTTTCTTTTGGTGGTATTTTATCACATCTTCGGTTTTTATTTTTTGCGCTATAAACAAAAATAGAGCGAAAATTTTGAAAAAATAAATAAATATTACGCTAAAGTTAGTGGGGGATGGGAGAGTTAAGTTGCTCCCGCTCACAAATTGTTTAAGTTTAGGCAGCTGTCAGTTTAGAACTGCTTTCTAGGCCAATCTGCATGCTAGGGGAGGTGTTTTTACCCCTGGGTGACAGTTGGCGCTGGAAGGGGTTCTGACGGACAAACTTTCTCCCAGCAGCCAATCAGAGGAGGATTTTCCCTTTGGACATGCTGGCGGGAGAGTATATCTGTGGCAGACGCCTGAGAGTGAGACGTTCTATGCGGGGCCCACGTTCCAGGTGCGGCATCCACCTTCAGGGTGCGCGCATCCATGGGCCCCGCCATCGAGGCCTGCCTGGCCAAAGCTGTGCACCAAGGGGAGCTTCACCCTGACCTTGAGAGGGGCCCCAGCAGCTTGCTGGGTCCCAGATCCTAAGTGGGGGATTGGCTCGGGAGACCCAAAGGCAGAGGTTGTCCGCGAGGGCTAGGTGAACCACCGGGGATCCGGTCATCACTACATGACAGGTACACTTCAACTGTCCTTTGATGACTCTAGAGAAGTGATTTACTGGGAGGATCCATTAGTTCTACCCCTTTGAAAAGTATGGAAACTCCACAGGCCTGTGGCAGAGGCCTTAATTCCTCCCAGTGACTATTGCAAGTGACCTTTCGGCTGCCAGGCCCAAGTTAAATGCCTGTCCGGGGCACTTTACCCACTCTGATGGGAGTGGCGACGTTAAGTGTGACTATGCTGAGAGCAAGCTGCTCTCCACAATATCCAAGGCCTGATACTGCAGTTTTCTTCCGCTCATCACCCTTTCTCTATAGTGTGCCATGTTGATGTTGGCCATGTTGGGCCTTGGAATAAAACTTTGAAAAACCAAATCTGATGTCTGGACACTCGCTTTATTCACTTTCTACAAGTATTCACCCCTAGACAAGTGTGATTGGTAACTTAATACGCCGACCCCGAAATCAACCAGCGGCTCCATCGGGGGTGAGCGCTACAGACCGATACGTATTCTTCTACATATTAAAAAATCGCAATAAGCGTATATCGATTGGTTTGTGCAAAAGTTATAGCGTCTACAAAATAGGGGGTAGTTTTATGGAATTTTTATTTATTTTTTTACTTGTTATGGCGGCGATCTGCAATTTTTTTTGTGACTGCGACATTATGGCGGACACATCAGACACTTTTGACACTATTTTGAGACCATTCATATTTATACAGCGATCAGTGCTGTAAAATTCACTGATTACTGTATAATAAAATTCACTGATTTCTGTATAAATGTGACTGGCAGTGAGGGGGTTTACCACTAGGGGGGGGGTGGAAAGGGGTTAAGTGTGTCCTAGGGAGTGATTTTAACTTTTAGGGGGTGTGGCTATGGGTGACACGTCACTGATCGCTGCTTCTGATGAGAGGAAGCAGACGATCAGTGACATGTCACCATTCTGCCATTCTGTGACCCGATCGTGGGACACCAGCAGACAGGTCACGTGCCCGCTAGGGGGCAGGATTCAAAGCAACGTATATATATATATATATGCTTTGCCTGTCCGTGCCATTCTGCCGACATATATCTGTGCTAGGCAGTCGGCAAACGGTTAAAGACTTCTACTAGTAGCGCCACCCACTTTCTTACTGTAGCGCTCGATTCATACAGGCCACTGTTTGGAGTACACCCTGTGGAATCTATTTATGGAAAATGAATAGAAATTAATTATAGAAATTAAAAATGGAAACATTTAGTGAATGGAAATTTCCCACAATGCAACAGGATAGCCAGACCCTTTCCAGCTTCCGAAGGGCACTCTTCAGTTGGTTCTCAGTGCAAATCTCTACATTAATTCTCAGTGTAAAACCCACATTACTTGAATCAAAAAGGGCTGGCAACTCGGATGCACTTGAATAAAGGTACTTTATTGGTTACATGGGTACACGGGAACAGGCTATACGCTTGTGAGCAGTTACATGGTCAGCTTGCGGCCATCTTTTTTTATGGGCATCGCGGGTTGTAACAGACATTTACTGACAGCCCAAAAATGGGCTTAAATTGACAGGCTGCCAACACTTTACCTGCATCTTGTATTTTTTTAACCTTGCATTGATCATGTAGTCTTATAATGCGTACACACGGTCAGCATTTCCGACAACAAATGTTCGATGTGAGCTTTTGGTCGTATATTCCGACCGTGTGTAGGCTCCATCGGACATTTGCTGTCAGAATTTCTGACAACAAATGTTTGAGAGCTGGTCCTCAGTTTTTCCGTCAACAAAATTTCTTGTCGGAAATTCAGATTGTCTGTATGCATATCCGACGCACAAAAATCCTACGCATGCTCGGAATCAATTTGACGCACGCTCGGAATCATTGAACTTAGTTGTACGTCACCGCATTCTTGACGTTCAGAATTTCCGACAAAATTTATGTGACCGTGTGTATGCAGGACAAGTTTGAGCGAACAATCCGTCGGAAAAAAAATCCACGGTTTTATTGTCGGAATGTTGTCGGAATACGTGTGTATGCGGCATGGTAATGCTACTTGTTGCACATTATATAGTAGAGTAAATCTTCACATTCCAGTGTCAATCATATAGTAGAAGTGTGGCATGATAGAACCTTTATTACATGATCCATAAATGACATATAGGCAGAGCTTTTTTTCTCAGAAAATAGGTGCAGGAACTCAACCACGACCCGTTCAGATTTCACAAACAGTAGAAGGGTCTTAAAGGGGCATTAAATACCAGAATTGCATTACATACAGTGTGCAGAGTTCAGGGGGTTACAAAGCAGTCACTTGTAAACACAGAAACCAGACTTCTGTGTTCACAAGTGATTGTGGTGAGCGGGCACCAAAGGGTCTGAGCCAAAGGTGGTGGAACTGAGTTCCACCAAGTTCCCCCAGAAAAAAAGCCCTGCATATAGGTGATAAATGTTGGTAGATTTTTTTTCTCTGTATATTCATAGTATACATGGCATTAATGAGATTAACCACTTAAGGACTGCCTCCTGCACATATACGTCGGCAGAATGGCACGGCTGGGCACAAGCACATACAGGTATGTCCCCTTTAAGTGCCCGTGACCGCGGGACCCGCGGACCCAATCACCGCTGGAGTCCCGCGATCGGTCACCGGAGCTGAAGAACGGGGAGAGTTGTGTGTAAACACAGCTTCCCCATTCTTCACTGTGGCGCCGTGATCGATGGTGTGTTCCCTTTTATAGGGAAACACAATCAATGACATCACACCTATAGCCACACCCCCCTACAGTTAGAAACAAAGATGAGGTCACACTTAACCCCTTCAGCGTCCTGTTGTGGTTAACTCCCAAACTGCAATTGTCGTTTTCACAGTAATCAATTTCATTTTTAAAGCAGTTGTATACACCGCATACTAGCTGATTATGAAATACTTACCTCGGAACGAGGTGAAGAGCACTTACCTGGTCCAAGCTGAGTGAGATGTCATCTTGCTCCGGCGTGTCTTCCGGGTATCGCCGCTCCAGCGCTGTGATTGGCTGGAGCGGCGATGTCGTCACTCCCGCACATGCGCGCGGAAGACTTCAATTTGGCAAGGTCCAGCGGCTGCTGGTCCTTTTGCTGAGGATCCCCACTGCGAATGCGCCGCTGCAATCAGCGGCGCATTGTGGGGGGAATATCTCCTAAACCGTACAGGTTTAGGAGATATTCTTTATACTTACAGGTAAGCCTTATTATAGGCTTACCTGTAAGTGAAAGTGGTAGTATAGACTAAACTACCACTTTCATGCATTTTTTGCTGTGAAAATGACAATGGTCCCAAAAATGTGTCAAAATTGTCCGAAGTGTCTGCCATAATGTCACAGTCACAAAAAAAAACGCTGATCGCCGCCATTAGTAGTAAAAAAAAAAAAAAATAATAAAATAAAACTAGCCCCTATTTTGTAAACGCTATAAATTTTGTGCAAACCAACCGATAAACGGTTATTGTGATTTTTTTTTACCAAAAATAGGTAGAAGAATACGTATCGGCCTAAACTGAGGGGAAAAAAAATTATATATTTTTGGGGGATATTTATTATGGCAAAAAGTTAAAAATATTGAATTGTTTTCAAAATTGTCGCTCTATTTTTATTTATAGCGCAAAAAATAAAAACCGCAGAGGTGATCAAATACCACCAAAAGAAAGCTCTATTTGTGGGGAAAAAAGGACGCCAATTTTGTTTGGGAGCCACGTCGCATGCGCAATTGTCAGTTAAAGCGATGCAGTGCTGAATTGCAAAAACTGGCCAGGTCCTTTAGCTGCCTAAAGGTCCGGGTCTTAAATGGTTAAAGCGGTTCTCCACCGAAAAATCGTTTTTTTCTATATGCGCTCTTTAAATCACTAAAAGCAATGTTGTTCTACACTCACTTGTTTGGTTCTCAGCCGCCGCTCCGCTGCTTTTCAGTGGCAAATAAGAACTTATATTTGCCCGTTCATCCCGTTGCCATCTTGGATTTGGGCAGGAAGAGGAACCCTGCATGTCATTTCCTGTTATCGGTGGATGCTAATTAGGGAGCTCTTAGAAAGGCTCCCAGCATGCAGAGCGAGGGACAGGAAGCAGAAAAAAACAGAGGAAAACCCGACTAGCTACAAAACCGGAAGCCTCGCTGTTTATAAGGTATTGAAACACCTTATTTCTTTTTAATAGCCGATTAGGGGTCCTTTAGCAGCGCTATTAGTAATCAAGTTAGGTCAATTTCAGGGTGGAGATCCGCTTTAAGTCAGCAAATAAAACCCATGCTGATAAATTAGTGCTGTGTAAGTTACCCCAGCTAGAGCTGCTTACTATGATCCCTTTTTGTGGTAAAGGAGGTAGTTAATCATTTTGAAAAATGTTTTGCCTCCCTACTGTACTTACCTGCTGCTGGCTTTGTAGACGGCCCTTTCCATCCCGCGCCGATCTCTTCTGTGGCATCATTCAATGATTGTTTCTTATTGGTTTAAAGCAGACAATACCGCACTTGGCCACTAGGCGGAGCTAAGTATCATAGGAAATGATATTATTGCCACCTACAGTCCAAATGGGGTATTTTCCAGTATTATTTAATGGGGAAAAAACAGCACAGGAAAAACTCGATTTTTTTTTTCCCTCATTTATATAGCATAAATGTGAATGCATTATTACTGTGCGAATTGCTATACCATTTTTCTTTTTTTTTTTTATAAATATACACCTTCGGCAAAAGCTGCCTTGGCATGTGTGTGCTTCAGTGCACAGTATTGTGGTATTAAGGAGCATGTTAAATGTCATGTTTTTAAATTGGGGCGGGGTGTAAAGAATAAGCATCAAAATACAGTGTTTCTGTTAACAAGCAGAAGTTGGAGAATATGTGCATTACTTCTACAGATAGATCTATATACACTGTAGACAAGAAGAATAAATTAAATTAGCCTTTTAAATAAAATTTACAAAAATTAACCTAACAACAGAATGTCTTTACATTTTTGCAATCAGGTGGAAATAGACAATTAAAGTCACCATGGTATTTCTTGCTGTCATTGTAAATAACAGAGGAGTTGTAACATTGACGGTCTCACTTGGTCTCTTGGTAACTACACGGTT
Organism: Rana kukunoris; assembly: GCA_029574335.1. Taxonomy (NCBI): domain Eukaryota; kingdom Metazoa; phylum Chordata; class Amphibia; order Anura; family Ranidae; genus Rana; species Rana kukunoris. Next base: position 173,187,401 of record CM056059.1, on the reverse strand, counting down.
AATCGGATTACAGGATTTAGATAGCTAGTGGCTGTATCAGATAAAGGAACAGGTGCCTGTCAGCTTACCCCCTCTAGTGGTGATTAGAAGTAATACAGCCTCATATATAGTCATTCTGTTACAACTGTTACTAATACAGGAAAAATAGGAAAAATATTACAACACTGAAATGAGATAATGTCACAGTTTAGAGGGGTTCAACCATGCGTCTACCAGAGGATTTTTAAATTTTCACGTTAAAATCTGATTTTTTTTTATAGAAATTATTTTAACCAATTATATTTTGTTAATAAAAAAAATATGTTTTACTCTCCAGAGGTCCTGGAGGAAAAAATAATGAGGGTAGTTGAACGTTTTGTGTCACACGATATTTGTACAGCTGTTTATCAAATTAATATTTTCAGGAAATAATAAACTAAAATTAATTTTAGTGCAAAAACGACATCACAGTAGACTATGGCCTCTTTTATGTGGGGCCTGAGGCTCATAGATAGTATATAGGCCATTTTTTTAATGCGGCACAAGGTGTACTAGGTGTACTAGGTGCTGCATAGACCATGTAGGTGTATAGAGTAGAGTTTTTCAACCTTTTCACCCAGGAGGAACTCTTAAAAATAATGTTCAGTTATCAGGGAACACCTGCTTAAATTAATGGAAAAATAGCAACTTACATTGGCGGCGTGTGGGAAGAATGCCCCTTACGTTGGTGGTCAGTGGGAAGAATGCCCCTTACGCTGGTGGTCAGTGGGAAGAATGCCCCTTACGCTGGTGGTCAGTGGGAAGAATGACTCTTACATTGGTGATCAGTGGGAAGAATGACTCTTACATTGGTGATCAGTGGGAAGAATGACTCTTACATTGGTGATCAGTGGGAAGAATGTTTCTTACATTGGTGATCAGTGGGAAGAATGTTTCTTACATTGGTGATCAGTGGGAAGAATGATCCTTACATTGGTGGTCACTGGTCAGTGGGAAGAATGACTCTTTTTTTTATTTATTTTTTAAGAGAAAACAACGAACAAGAGACATACAATACTCAAGCGCATACAATATATATACCAATACATCAGATTCAAAATGCATCTGTAGCAATCGTGCATTGACATAGGATGTGACAGGGTGGGGGTGTATCGGTTCTCCTTACTGTAACAACCACAGGGTGCCCATAGGGCTGCTCAATAAGGACCGCTCTCAAGGACCATTACATTATTTACTGACTCAAGTCATATATATATTCAGCCAGCAGTCCCAGACTCCGCCAGCCATGCACGCCAAACCTTGTCGTACTTCAGCGGACAGCCACGATTAATGTACGTGTCCCTGTACAGGGGAAGGCTGGCGTTCACCAGGCGCCTCCACTGCACCAGAGAGGGGGGTGTGGGTTTTTTCCAATTCATAGCAATATTTTTGCGTGCATAGAAAAGCAACAGGCTGACCAACGTGCGCCCCGTGGAGGTCGAGACAATGTTCTCAATTATTCCCAAGAGGCACACCTCCATCACTACTGGAAGCTGGGTCGCTGCAACTTCATTGATCACGTCCAGTACCATCACCCAGTACCGTTGAACCTCGGGGCATCGCCAGAAAATGTGGGAGAAGTCACCCGGAGAGGTGCCACATCTCCAGCACTCCGGAGAATGCGCCGGGTTCATCTTATGAAGCCTGTACAGAGTGAGGTATGTTCTGTGAACTATCTTGTATTGCACCAGCGAGTGAGCAGAAAGCGAGGTCCCAGACCTCACCCCAGTCGTCCGTATCTAGCGTGGGGATATCACCCTGCCATCTGGACCGCAGCCCATCCAGAGGGGGGAGAGACACAAGGAGCAAGTACGAGTACAAGTGCGATGTGGGTTTCACGTCACAATTAAATCTCAGTGTTCTCTCCAACTCCGACTGGGCCACGATGCAGGACGACAACGGGAACTGAGCCGCGAAGGCATGTGACAGCTGGTGATATCTAAAAGTATAGTGTTGGGGTAAGTTAAACATGGATGAGAGGTCCGAGAAGGGTATCAAAGCGTTCTGCGAGACTATGTGTGATACAAGCTTAATGCCATACTTCGACCATGCAAGGGGGTCTAAGAGCTTATAGAAGTGGGATAGGTTAGGATTAATCCAGATAGGGGCATTCGGGGAAATTTCGGTGGGTTTGCATTTTTCAATGGCCAGACCAGGCCGCCACGCCCGTAGGGTGGTGCGCATGGAGGGGGTCAAGGGGTACGGGGCGCGGGGGCCCCGAAAGAGCAGGAGCTGGAGGGCCTCTAGCGAGCCAACCACCGAAGCCTCCAGTACAGTGGAATCGTTCGTCCCATCCAGCTGCAGCCACCAGGCCGCAGTCACCAACTGCGTGGCTAGGTAGTATTTGTAGCAGTCCGGGAAAGCCATGCCACCCTGCGTCCGCGGCCTCATCAATGTTGTTAGCCGGTACCTGGGTGGGGAGGGACCCCAAATGAAAGAGGAGAAAATTTGGTTCAGCTTTTTAAAAAAGGGGAAGAATGACTCTTGCATTGGTGATCAGTGGGAAGAATGTTCCTTACATTGGTGGTCAGTGGGAAGAATGACTCTTGCATTGGTGATCAGTGGGAAGAATGTTCCTTACATTGGTGGTCAGTGGGAAGAATGACTCTTACATTGGTGGTCAGTGGGAAGAATGACTCTTACATTGGTGGTCAGTGGGAAAAATGACTCTTACATTGGTGGTCAGTGGGAAGAATGCTCCTTACATTGGTGGTCAGTGGGAAGAATGTTCCTTACATTGGTGGTCAGTGGGAAGAATGTTTCTTACATTGGTGGTCAGTGGGAAGAATGACTCTTACATTGGTGGTCAGTGGGAAGAATGACTCTTACATTGGTGGTCAGTGGGAAAAATTACTCTTACATTGGTGGTCAGTGGGAAGAATGACTCTTACATTGGTGGTCAGTGGGAAGAATGACTCTTACATTGGTGGTCAGTGGGAAGAATGCTCCTTACATTGGTGGTCAGAGGGAAGAATGTATTATTTACAGTGATGGTCAAATGCCAAACTTACAGACAGCTGGAAAAAAAATGCCAAGTGGCTTTGGGCAAGTAATTATGTAGGCATTATCAGATGGGAGGCCAATCAGTCATAGCTCAAGGAACCCCTGCCAACCTCTGGAGGAACTCTAAGATTCCACGGAACCCTGGTTGAGAATGGCTGGTAAAGGGACACAATGGATGCACGGACACAGCCATTTGTCCCATTTTGACAGTGTGCATTCCAAGCCACTCACCTACACCCACACACCTATGAAATGAGCTGTGTTCTTGCAGCCTTTGCATCCCCACACACAACCATGGGCTGCCTGCAGGCAGCACCTGGTGGCTCACATCCATTCACCGTCTACGCTGACCCACATTGCACAAGCATTGTCCACAGGGCCGTCTTTAATGTTGATTGGACTCTGGGAAAAAATGATCTTGGGGCCCCCCCATGCAATTTTGCTCTCCACCTGCTCTAAGACATACAATAAATATCAGCTACTGTATCAGATCAGGCAGTGATTGCGATTGTTTGCCAGAGGTTACAGCATATCAATACCACGTATTGACTGGTTGCTAGAGGTTACAGCACTCATTACGACTCTCTGATTAGTTGCTAGAGGTTACAGCACGATTTATTTTTGTTGATTCATTGCTAGAGATTACTGTACAGTAATACTGCTAACTGATTGGTTGCTAGAGGTTACAGCACATCATCTCTTTACTGCAGAGGGACATATGACTGTTGCCTTTATTTACATATTAATGCTGCCGGCCTCAGTTATTTACATATATGAATGCCGCTGCTATGTAAATATGAATGCTCCCCTTAGTCACATATGAATGATGGTTATTTACATGTAAACACAGGGGCCCAGATTCACAGAGAGTTGGGCGCACATTACGCTGCTGTAGCGCAAATGCCGTACACCACGCCGACGCAGCGCGGAGAGGCATGCACTGTATTCAGCAAGCTATTGCTCCCAACGCTGCGTCGGCGTAGCGTATTTTTCGAAGGCGCAGGTCGGCGTAGGTGGAAGTGGGCATGACCCCATGCAAATGATAGTCTGAGCATGGTGCAGTGTATTACGCCTGGCGTATCACGAACTGCGCATGCGCCGTGACGTTGCTGTGATGTGGACGCATGAAACTGCACATGCTCACAACCACGCCGGCACAAGTGCCTAAGCTACGCCGGCTCACCACGTACGCCGTGAACGTAACGTACGCCCAATACGCCGGCCTGTGTTCTCTGGTGCAGACCTTTGCATGTCTGTTTCCGGGTTGCGCCTCATCTATGGGGAATAACTTTACGTCGGACGCACAATTTATGCGCGCCTCGTGCAGCATGCGTCGGGCGCAGGTACGTTCTTGAATCGCCGTATTTCCCTCATTTGCATGTTTGAATGCCTAATCAATGGGAGCAGCAACATGCGTCCAGACAAAAAGTGCACCCCCAACGCTACGCCGGGGTATGTAAGCTACGTTGGCGTAGGGTGGCCAGTTTTTAGGCGTATGTTGGTTTGTGAGTCTGGCACACAGATACGCCGGCGCAAATTTGCACTTACTGGTGCACATTTGCACTTACGTTGACGTAAGTGCTTTGTGAATCTGGGCAAGGGTCTGCAGATGAGTCATCTGTCCACAATAGGGCAGAGCTGGGAAGCATTAGTAGCATCACTTCACGCTGAGATATCAGCACACAGCACAGGACTAAAACTTCAAGGGACAAGGGAATTTAAACTAGGATAGTTGGCAAGTATGAGGCAGCTGCTTTGGGCCCCACAACAATGACAGGGCCCAGGGAAGCTTCCCCTTTTGCCCTGCCTTAAAGACGGCCCTGATTGTCCACTATTTTCACTGCTGGAAAACCGGTCCTGAGCAGTGATCTGTGTGGTTGGAAAGTGGCTGAAATAAAACTGGATATCAGCAACATGGAAATGGGAAAGTTATACAAAAAAAAAAGAAGTATTTGATGGTAAAAGACATTCATATCGCACAGTTGGGTTTACGTCTTCATTCTGGCTCTAATACACAGATATTACTGGGTGCGCACTGCCACATTTTCCCACGTAGATTCTCTTTCACGTATATGAAAATAGAACAAAGCATGGCAGGTTTGCATATTTGCTGGTGGACACTGTACAGTGCAGTCTGGCAGACGGTATCTGACATTGTTTACGAAAGACACTCCTTGGTAAAATATGTTCATTTAACCAGAATAGCTGAGTATGTAGCAGTGAACAATTCTACACGGTATTTGCAAAGAGATTAGGATTAACATTTTATTGCATGTTCCCCCTGCCGGCCGGCCTCACCATGCAGCTCTGCAGTCCTCTTCGTACCTGCCTGCCATCAGTGGGAAGGAACTGGCAGCAGGTCCAGGTATTCCTTTTTTTTCAGCAGCAGACCTTGAAATGCTGAGAAGCCAGAGATCAATGTGAATGCTGTTTTTGGCAGAGGACTCGGATATTGTCTCAGCGCCGTGGGAAAATCTTTAATGCCCAAACATTTACTAACAGCAAGATTACAAAGCAACCTTATAGGTCTTTAGGAAGGACTTCCGTGTTTTGCGTGATTCATGCAGTTTTGTGTTCACCAAAATTTTCTGGACATGGCAAAGCCCAAACCTAGCCGGAACTTTATTTTATTATTTATTTATTGAGATATACTGTATATACAGGTGCATCTCATAAAATTAGAATATCATCAAAAAGGTCATTTATTTCAGTAATTCAATTCAAAAAGTGAAACTCGTAAATGTTATATAGATGCGTTACACACAGAGTGATATATTTCAAGCATTTATTTATTTTAAATGTGATGATTATGGCGTACATTTAGTAAAAACCCAAAATTCTGTATCTCAGAAAACTAGAATATTACATAAGACCAATAATAAAAAAAGGATTTGTAATACAGAAATGTTGGATTCAGACAAAGAAAAAAACATTTAGAAGGGAAATCAAAGGAAAAGGTAAGTGAACCAACAATGCACTAGCTTAAAGGAACCTATTTAGAAAATAAAAAATGAACCTTTACAACCCCTTTAATTAAAAATCCATCACCTGTATATGTAGGCATAACAGACATCCTATAAAATCCAACAATTTTATTGGGAGATAGTTTTAAAAAGAGAGAATATCTCCATTGTATACAGAGGTAAAATACCAGGCCCAGGACGACGTCAATCTTTGATGAAACTATTTGGGCGGACGACGTGCTGAACTCATCGCGACTTACAAAGTCCCGGAAGTACAGGCGTTCGTTTATACGATGTGGAGCATCTTTTATTGATTTATCTAGTGAGACACCTACGTACGTTTGGAAGGGAGAAGTGGGAGAGAGTGTCTGCAGAGCCATCGGTTGCTGAACGGATCGCAGCTTGAGAGGCCCTGGCAGGGTAATCAGCCACAGGCGATATAGACCTTCTCTTAGGTCCAGAGTATCTGGTAAGCAGACATCTTTCTTCGGTGGTGGTCACATATGGTGTCAGCAGCACAGGAGACCAGAAATCTTTGGAGTGCGCATACGAACTTGGATTAGGAATTTGGGAGTGTGATACCTTCTGTGTTCCCACTATCTTGGCCATAGATTCTTCTTCCTTCTATTACACAGGATTGTGCAATATTGGATGTTTATGCTGACTTATTTTTCTTCATTGAAGAAAGACTTTGTTTTAATTTATTGCACTGACCAATGCATATGTTCATAATTATATATTTTTTCTAAAGGTTATGCGCAGCTCTGTTTTCTAGCTTAAATAGGCTGCCTGACCCAAGATGGCTGCTAGAATCACATGGGGATGCAGCATCCAATAGGATAGTGTCCCAGTGACCCAGGTAATCACAGAGGAACCTTGTTCCTCTTGACTTTCTCCCCAACAACAGTTGAAGAGTGCCCCCTGCAGTGGAGAAAGTAAACTGCACCTGCCCTACAAACTACATACCTGAACTGTGTGTTTTTGTTAAATTTTTTTATTTATAAACTGGGAAACGGGGTCCACAGGAACCACCATGGCATTACAATTACAAGCGGGGTACATAGAGTACAATATCAGGGTGCATAACACAGAATTGGAAAGCAAGTCAGCTACCGCAATACAGGATAATATTATTCATCATCGTGAGGGAGTTAGCCAGTCACCCTCCAGGCTGAGGGGGCGTCCGTACACCTAACGGTGTCGTCACCTCCCTCTCTTATATCTCTCCTTGCCTGTTGGTGCAGCTCAGCTCTTGTGCCCATAGCCAATCTGGTCGCCATGGTCCCGCGGGCCCAGCTCCCACATGTTTCTTATTTATTTTATAGATTAGTAGTAGGAGTAGGAGAAAGAAAGGAAAGGAGATATGAAGGAGCATGAAGGAGAGGGAGGGGGGGGGGGTTTACCGCAACCATGAACTCACTGTCCCATTCACCAACCCGAAGGTCAGTTTTTATTTTGTTTTGGTTTGTTACCCTCATCTTCCAATGCAGAGAGGCTACTACAGACACAGACGAAATTAATAAATTTAGGGCATGGCATTGGTATTCCCTCCCCTGAGGGCCTGGCCCTCTTCGGAGTATTTGAAGATATTCCAGATCCGCCAAGTATCTGTATACGTCTCTTCTCTATCCTGTTTCGTCAGGATGAGGTCTTCCATTCCATTGATTTCTTCTATTTTCCGCAGCCACATAGCAATGGTCGGAGGGTTTGGTGATTTCCATCGGAGCAGGATGCAGGCTTTAGCTGCATCCAACAAGTGTCGGACAACCGATCTCTTGTATACTCGTGTAGAAGCTTCAGTTGCGTGGAGAAGAAAGAATGCTGGATCGTCTGGGACCTCTCGGTCCGTGAACTTCTGCGTTATCTGTCGGACCCCGTCCCAGAATTCTCTGAGGCGGGGGCAACACCAGAAAACATGCAACAGTGTACCCCTTTCCTCCAAGCAGCGCCAACATCTTTCCGACGTCTCTGAACTGTGTGTTTTTACCACCCCCAACTGCTAGTGTAAACAAGGCCTAGCAAGCCTCTGTGCACTAAATTGGCCATAAAATGGAGCAGTGCTGCAATTCTACTCAGTCCACTGCAGGGCAGTTGCGGCAGCACACAGTCGTCTATCAGCCACACAAAGTCATAGGGAAAGCAGCTTTATCTTGTAACTGATGACAAATTGCAGATGATTATCTGTGGCGCCCATCTTGTGAGCTTTCATCTTTAACCACTTGGTATCTGGGCCATTGTACTATGACGGCCACAAGGTGGCTTTACAATATGTAGAAGAATACGTATCGGCCTAAACTGAAAATTATTATTATTATTTTTTTATATTGGGGTATTTATTATAACAAAAAGTAAAAAATATTGTGTTTTTTTCAAAATTGTCGCTCTTTTTTTGTTTGGAGGGCAAAAAAATAAAAGCCACAGAGATTATCAAATACCACCAAAAGAAATCTCTATTTCTGGGGACAAAAGGACGTCAATTTTGTTTGGGAGCTACGTCACAAGACAGCGCAATTCTCAGTTAAAGCGACGCAGTGCCGAAAGCTGAAATTTCGCCTGGGCAGGAAGGGGGTATATGTGCCCAGTAAGCAAGTGGTTAAAGAAGATGCTTTCTGTAAAATAATTGAGCAAAGTTGTGGAATAAAATAACTAGGTATTGAGATATATCTACCAAGTATAGAAACAGCTTTACATTCCGCAAATGTAATGATTATTTCGATGTAGCGCGTTATACGCTTGGCTCTTGTTTGGTGGTGTGGAATGAGTGTCATGAAAGAAGCTTGCCTGGTGGAAATATTTCATTCCATTCACAGAAAATGTGAGATTTTCTTACCCCGAGCTGTATTTCTATACTGCAAATACCACTGTCACAAGTATTGACCAGACTATGCGAGAAATGACAGAGATATCTCCACAGGCCGAATCCTTTGAATTCTGCAGCCTACACACCGAAATGCTGATGAAAACACATGTTTAATGACCTTTGAAATGCTTACAACATTCGTGACAAAATATGTTACCCTGAACTTCCCAGAAACTAGAAAAGCATAAATTTTGAAAAAAACACAATGGGCCAGATTCACGAACAGTTAGGCTGGCGGATCGAGTGATCCGCCAGCCTAACTGTGACTTTGAGCCGGCGTTCCTGTTTTCTGTAACCAGAAAACAAGAAACGCCGGGTTGAAGTTCCGATGCGAGCAGCGTAACTGAGTTTCGCCATCGCATCGTTACTTCAACTTAAAAATGGCGCCGGGGGCGTTCCCGCCGATTTACGCTCAAAAAATATGTTAATGAGCGGAAATCGGCAATTCACGATCGAATTCCGGCGCGACGCAATGACGATACGACGTTTCCGGACGGGATACGCGGCGCATAGATATACCTACATGGGGTTGGAGTATCCTATGTTAGGTATAGGCGTCGTCATCGCGTCGGGAAAAAAAAAAAAAACGTCGCTTGCGTAAAACGGTCATGAATGGGAATGTGACGTCATTGACGTTCATTCACAGATTTTGGAGCATGCGCACGGGGATGTTTTGACACTCGACGCATGCGCAGTACGTTGGCGGCGGGATCGCGCTTAGTTAGCATACTACACGCCCCGTACCCGCCCAATTTGAATTCCGCCGGCTCATTTGCGATGCGCTGCCGCAACTTTAGGAGCAAGTGCTTCGTGAATGACAGCACTTGCTCCTAAAATTTCTGCAGCGCAACGCAAATGAGAAGCGTTACTCCAGAGCGAAGATGCTCTGGACTACCTGAATCTGGCCCAATATCTTTCATTTTTTGCTATAATAAATATCCCACACAATTTTTTTTCTGAGTTTAGGCCGATATGTATTCTGCTACATAATTTTGGTAAAAAAAAATAAAAAAAATCGCAATAAGCGTGTGTAGCGCCTGGTTACTTCCAAGTACAGGTGCTATTGAAATTTAGAGGGTGATCAGAGCATTAGTAGACTCTGATCCAAATTGTTATGTTCAAAACAAGGTCTCTGTCTCAGCTTGGTTGTGCTGTGGGCTCATTCTGTTGTGCTGGGGTGTTCTTCCCACCCCAGTGCAGTAGATGGCAGCAGTGGAGTCAAGGTTTAGGTGCTTATGGGCCAGACGCCATTAGTTCTGAGTCTTCTTCTAGTGTGGCACCCACATTTAGGGTGGCCACATAACGGCGCCTCGACGTTCTGGCCTAACTGGCCGGAGCGTGTGTGCTGCGTGGTGTTCCTGTTTCCGGGACCATGTTGGTCCGGAACATTTGAGCAGCGGCAGGGACCCAGTAATCAACTTGGTTCCCATTTTTGAAGATCCCAAGTGGCATAGCTGTTCAGTGGGGAGTCCATCTGCGGAGAGCCAATGAGAGGCTGGCAAACCAAAAGGATTATGACAAACCACCGGGGATCAAGGTAGCCGGACACTGAAGGATTGATCACCTGTCAGTCGGTACCTGAGCGACTAGAAGAAGGAGATCCATGCGCAATTCCTTAAAGAGGGTTGTCTCCATAATTGTAATCAGTGAGGACCTGTGGCAGAGGTTTCTCCCTGAGTCCATTCCAGGAGGGTCTGTGGCAGAGACTTTTCCCCAAAAAAGGTTTGAGTGATACTCTGGCTGCCAGGTCAGTGAGAGAGGCCTGTCTGGGTACTCATGCAGGAGTGGTCCGGAAAGTGTTACATGTGGGAGCAGGACTGTTTCCAAATACTAATCGGAATCTGCTGTTCTTCTTCCTTCAACTCTATCCTTTCATCACCGATTTATTGTTTTTACCCGGCTGGGTAATAAAGAGCACAGAAAAGACACCTGTTGCGGACATTCCTTTTCTTCTGCTATAGGCACCATTCACCCCTAGGAATTCAGAGAGCCACAAGGTAAATGTGCCACCCAAAACAAACCAGCAGCTCCTCCGGGGGTAGTGTTACACGTGTATTGATTGGTTTGCGCAAAAGTTATAGCATCTACAAAATAGGGGATATATTTATAGCATTTTTATTATTATTTTTTTTTTTACTAGTAATGCCGGTGATCTGCGATTTTTATCGGGACTGCGACATTATGGCGAACACATCGGACACTTTTGACACTATTTTGGGACCATTGGCATCTATACAGTGATCAGTGCTAAAAAATGCACTAATTACTGTGTAAATGACACCGGCAGGTAAAGGGGTTAAACACTAGGGAGCGATCAAGGGGTTAAGTGTGTCCTAGGGAGTGATTCTAACTATGGGGGGGGTGGGCTACCAAATGACATGACAGCGATAACTGCTCTTGATCACAGAGAGCAGCAGATCCCTGTCATGTCACTAGGCAGAATAGGGAAATGCCTCTCCACATGGCAATCGTGGGCCGCCGTCGAACATCGAGATCACGAGACCCACAGGAACACTGCCGAGGCGCTCTCATCAGGTGGCAAATTCAAAGCGAAGTACGGGTACGTTGCTTTGCTTGCCTGTGCCATTCTGCCGACGTATATCGGTGTGAGCCAGTCGGCAAGTGGTTAAAGATGTCCTCTAAACACTAGATATGTTGAGTCTCCACGAAACTTGAAAACTCTCCCTGTGTCTGTATGAGGGTAATAGGGCAAACGGGTGACAGTTGCTTGTCAAGTTTTCCATGTTTCCTTCCTCGTTGGGCACCAAGCAAGGGTCACGTCAGAGGCCTACCCTGGGGTGGGTTCTTCTAGGCCATGTTAGGCACCTTATACAGGGTCACATTACTACGCATAGAGTACCTTTGCTTTGTACCATCTTCATCAATGTCCTGTTGAGCCTGATGTGGGGGAATATTGGATCTAAAGGCAGGCCTCTACTCTTAGGCCCCATACACACGAGCGGACAGATTTGTTCAAATCTGTCCGTCCGACAGATTTGAACAAATCTGTCTGCTGGGATTTTGGTTTGCTCGCGTGTACACACGAGCAAACCAAAATCCCCGCCAGCAGAGAGCGCGCTGACGTGTCGGTGACGTGGCGGTGACGTTGACGCCGCCACGTCACCGCACCAGGAAGTAAAACACTTCCGCGCATGCGCCGAATCCATTCGGTGGCGGTGCGGCGGCGGTGCGGGACGACATGTCTGCTGGTAAGTGTACTAACCAGCAGACATGTCGGACGGACAGATTCCCACCCGATAGATTTCAAAGCATGCTTTGAAATCTGTCGGGTGGACAAATCTGTCTGCTCCGCCGTACACACGATCGAATCTGTCTGCTGAAACGGTTCAGCGGACAGATTTGATCGTGTGTACGAAGCCTTAGAGATGAACGTACACCGTGTACAGTTGCACTGCAACTGTTCTCCAGTTATCTCTCGGTTCCCCGTGACAATATACATCTTCTCTGTATTCATGGTAACACATGCTGAGCCTTGTCCACATCCACCTGTCCAACGTTTTCCACTACCATTCCCCGGTAGCAGTGTGGGCCTCTTCATGCACTCTGCACGGGCTCCACACGCGCACTTAACCGAACTCTTGAACCTCCGTACCTCTGTATAAGATAGGAACCTCTGCGGCGTGAATCTGCTCCTATTGGAAGAGAGGCCATTGGCAGAAGGAGTGCCGTCCACAATCTCTCTTGCTGATAGAGGCCATTCCACCTATAACATGTACACGCTATCAACAGGCTGCTGTAAAATTTATATTACCCTAGGTAACCACTTGATGATAAGCAACCTTCTTCTGCTCCTCGCGGGTGACATTCGCCGCCTTTCTTCCTTACAGGCACAGGTCTTAGCTCTCTACTCGGTAACATGCTGTTGGAGATAACTCAAACCTTAGTTTTGACAAAGGCACACTAGTCCTGTGAAACGCGTCACCTTTTATTCCCTGTTTGTATGCCACATGTCATCTGTGCTTGTGTTTACTATCTCCTGAATAAACTATATTGCATTGTATGGGAGTGCAACCATCCTCTTCTTTATTCGTCTGAGCCAACCTTAGCTGCTTCCCTCGGGGGTTCTAAGCCCCACACTTCTGAGCTTTGTCCCAATTTATATATCACAGGATTAGTGGGCCAGATCCAGAGAATAACTCACCAAATCCCAAAGAACCAGGTAAGGCATTACCTCCTACCCTCCTGGCTGGGACAGCACCTAACTGGCAATTTTAAACTGCTTACATCCCTACTGAAAAGGCTAGATCTGGGTACATGCAAAAGTAGATTTACCTACCAGATCCTCCATGTTGATAGACTGTTCTCTGCAGCGTGATCTCCCTTATACTCCAATGGAATATGGGGATGCCGAGGGGCAGTCCTCTGCCAGAGCATAAGGGAACATTATCTGCCAGGGGAGTGAAGGATAGGGTATGCATAAGTGCTTGAATTCTTCCCTAGACCTAAACATGCAATTTCCCACAGTTGGAATTTAAAGTGTGTAGACAGGTTGCCTACAGAATGTTAGTTAATGCAGTTGGCTGGCCTAGGATGGGGAAAGAGTTAATTGTTCTGAGCTTTTTAGACCCAACCTGTCCACCCTGTGATATAAATAAGAGGGAAGGCCAGTTTCCAGAGGTTCGGCCTGCTCAAGAAGCTGCCATGATTGCTGCAGAGGACCAACAGGGCATACTGCGGCACCCTCCAATCCATCAGAAGGTACAGCGAGTCCGGAGAACCGACAAGCCTTGGGAAACACCATTAATGGAATACTACCTTGCTGAGGTATGCCTGGGCTGCCTAGTTGAGTTAGGGAATGTTCCAGTCAAATTGTTCATATTAAATTGTACCTCAAAATGTTCAAGTGAAGTTGCATCAACTGTTCTAAGCCTGGCCTGAAGTAGTTTAAAAAGGTGCATGAAGGTTCTTGATATATGAAAGACCTAGGGTCAGTAATGCACATGTGTTGGGTATAAAGCAAAGCCACTATGAAGGATCTACTTGGCAACACAAGCAGGAGGAGCACAGTTGCTATGGGTAACCAAGGACTAGCACAGGGTACATTGCAGTCAGTCATGAGGCGTGGTACCTGGTGTAGGTGATGTGTATTCTGGTAGCGAGGGGGTCGGTGATCTAGCTCTCTCCCCAGCGATTGGTTCCCTAAGCAACTGAGACTGTACCCTCATTAAGGAAACCCATACCTTGGCCTTACGGTATGGAAGAGAATGATTAAACGAGTGCATGCTGGGACCCCATTCTGTCCCTGGGAGTGAGGTGATGGAGGTACGTAGGACTGGGGTAGAGGGGATAGGCTCAGCGGTGTCCTTCCTAAATGCAATATACAGAACGTAAGTGTGTGTAGTAACACAAGAACTCTGTGTAATTAATTACTTTACACAGTGTACAGCTCATCTCTAAGTTGAGGAACCAACATAATGTTTGATTTTCACATGAACATTGATGAGGGCGCTCCGCACAGAAGGTACCTCTATGTGCAGGGTGAGTGGCCCTGCCCACAACTATTTCTCTGAAGTGGATTGGAGGGTACTGAGGGGATTATAGTGAGGTGGAGTGGAGGGTAATGGGGGGTTTATAGTGAGGTGGAGTGGAGGGTACTGGGGGTTTTTATAGTGAGGTGGATTGGAGAGTAGTGGGGGGTTTATAGTGAGGTGGAGTGGAGGCACTGGGGAATTTTATAGTGAAGTGGAGTGGAGGGTACTGGGGGGTTTTATAGTGAGGTGGATTGGAGGGTACTGGGAGATTTATAGTGAGGTGGAGTAGAGGGTACTGGGGGATTTATAGTGAGGTGGAGTGGAGGATACAGGGGGGTTTATAGTGAGGTGGAGTGGAGGGTACTGGAGGGTTTATAGTGAGGTGGATTGGAGGGTACTGGGGGGTTTATAGTGAAGTGGATTGGAGGGTACTGGGGGGTTTATAGTAAAATGGATGGGAGGGTACTGGGGGGTTTATAGTAAAGTGGATTGGAGGGTACTAGGGGGGTTATAGTGAAGTGGATTGAAGGGTACTGGGGGGTTTATAGTAAAGTGGATTAGAGGGTACTGTTTTTTTTTAAGCGAGGTGGATTGTAGGGTACTGGGGGGATTTATAGTGAGGTCGAGTGGAGGGTACTGGGGGGTTTATAGTGAGGTGGATTGGAGGGTACTGGGGGGTTTATAGTGAGGTGGATTTGAGGGTACTGTGGGGTTTATAATGAGATGGAGTGGAAGGAACTGGAGGGTTTATAGTGAGGTGGAGTGGAGGGTATTGGGGGGTTTATAGTGAGGTGGATTGGAGGGTACTGTGGGGTTTATAATGAGGTGGAGTGGAGGGTACTGGAGGGTTTATAGTGAGGTGGAGTGGAGGGTACGGTGGGGTTTACAGTGAGGTGGATTGGAGGGTACTGGGGGGTTTATAGTGAGGTGGAGTGGAGGGTACTGGGGGGATTATAGTGAGGTGGAGTGGAGGGTACTGGAGGGTTTATAGTGAGGTGGAGTGGAGGGTACTGGGGGGTTTATAGCGAGGCGGAGTGGAGGGTACTGGGGGGTTTATAGTGAGATGGAGTGGAGGGTACTGGAGGGTTTATAGTGAGGTGGATTTGAGGGTACTGTGGGGTTTATAATGAGATGGAGTGGAAGGAACTGGAGGGTTTATAGTGAGGTGGAGTGGAGGGTATTGGGGGGTTTATAGTGAGGTGGATTGGAGGGTACTGTGGGGTTTATAATGAGGTGGAGTGGAGGGTACTGGAGGGTTTATAGTGAGGTGGAGTGGAGGGTACGGTGGGGTTTTACAGTGAGGTGGATTGGAGGGTACTGGGGGGTTTATAGTGAGGTGGAGTGGAGGGTACTGGGGGGATTATAGTGAGGTGGAGTGGAGGGTACTGGAGGGTTTATATTGAGGTGGAGTGGAGGGTACTGGGGGGTTTATAGCGAGGTGGAGTGGAGGGTACTGGGGGGTTTATAGTGAGATGGAGTGGAGGGTACTGGAGGGTTTATAGTGAGGTGGAGTAGAGGGTACTGGGGGGTTTATAGCGAGGTAGAGTGGAGGGTACTGGGGGGTTTATAGTGAGGTGGAGTGGAGGGTACTGGGGGGTTTATAGTGAGGTGGATTGGAGGGTACTGGAGGGTTTATAGTGAGGTGGATTTGAGGCTACTGTGGGGTTTATAATGAGGTGGAGTGGAGGGTACGGTGGGGGGTTATAGTGAGGTGGAGTGGAGGGTACTGGGGGGTTTATAGCGATGTGGAGTGGAGGGTACTGGGGGGTTTATAGTGAGATGGAGTGGAGGGTACTGGAGGGTTTATAGTGAGGTGGAGTAGAGGGTACTGGGGGGTTTATAGCGAGGTAGAGTGGAGGGTACTGCGGGGTTTATAGTGAGGTGGAGTGGAGGGTACTGGGGGGTTTATAGTGAGGTGGATTGGAGGGTACTGGAGGGTTTATAGTGAGGTGGATTGGAGGGTACTGGGGGGTTTATAGTGAGGTGGATTTGAGGGTACTGTGGGGTTTATAATGAGATGGAGTGGAAGGAACTGGAGGGTTTATAGTGAGGTGGAGTGGAGGGTATTGGGGGGTTTATAGTGAGGTGGATTGGAGGGTACTGTGGGGTTTATAATGAGGTGGAGTGGAGGGTACTGGAGGGTTTATAGTGAGGTGGAGTGGAGGGTACGGTGGGGTTTTACAGTGAGGTGGATTGGAGGGTACTGGGGGGTTTATAGTGAGGTGGAGTGGAGGGTACTGGGGGGATTATAGTGAGGTGGAGTGGAGGGTACTGGAGGGTTTATAGTGAGGTGGAGTGGAGGGTACTGGGGGGTTTATAGCGAGGTGGAGTGGAGGGTACTGGGGGGTTTATAGTGAGATGGAGTGGAGGGTACTGGAGGGTTTATAGTGAGGTGGATTTGAGGGTACTGTGGGGTTTATAATGAGATGGAGTGGAAGGAACTGGAGGGTTTATAGTGAGGTGGAGTGGAGGGTATTGGGGGGTTTATAGTGAGGTGGATTGGAGGGTACTGTGGGGTTTATAATGAGGTGGAGTGGAGGGTACTGGAGGGTTTATAGTGAGGTGGAGTGGAGGGTACGGTGGGGTTTTACAGTGAGGTGGATTGGAGGGTACTGGGGGGTTTATAGTGAGGTGGAGTGGAGGGTACTGGGGGGATTATAGTGAGGTGGAGTGGAGGGTACTGGAGGGTATATAGTGAGGTGGAGTGGAGGGTACTGGGGGGTTTATAGCGAGGTGGAGTGGAGGGTACTGGGGGGTTTATAGTGAGATGGAGTGGAGGGTACTGGAGGGTTTATAGTGAGGTGGAGTAGAGGGTACTGGGGGGTTTATAGCGAGGTAGAGTGGAGGGTACTGGGGGGTTTATAGTGAGGTGGAGTGGAGGGTACTGGGGGGTTTATAGTGAGGTAGATTGGAGGGTACTGGAGGGTTTATAGTGAGGTGGATTTGAGGCTACTGTGGGGTTTATAATGAGGTGGAGTGGAGGGTACGGTGGGGGGTTATAGTGAGGTGGAGTGGAGGGTACTGGGGGGTTTATAGCGAGGTGGAGTGGAGGGTACTGGGGGGTTTATAGTGAGATGGAGTGGAGGGTACTGGAGGGTTTATAGTGAGGTGGAGTAGAGGGTACTGGGGGGTTTATAGCGAGGTAGAGTGGAGGGTACTGGGGGGTTTATAGTGAGGTGGAGTGGAGGGTACTGGGGGGTTTATAGTGAGGTGGATTGGAGGGTACTGGAGGGTTTATAGTGAGGTGGAGTGGAGGGTACGGTGGGGGGTTATAGTGAGGTGGAGTGGAGGGTACTGGGGGGTTTATAGTGAGGTGGAGTGGAGGGTACTGGAGGGTTTATAGTGAGGTGGAGTGGAGGGTACTGGGGGGGTTATAGCGAGGTGGAGTGGAGGGTACTGGGGGTTTTATAGTGAGGTGAAGGATGTTGGAGGGTTCAGAGTGGGTTGGAAAGGAGGATGCAGGTACGTTCCTGGTGGAGTTTACGATGCAGAGTTTTTTTTTAAAGGGATAAAACATGAGGTAATGTTTGGCAAAGATATACTAAATACGTTTTTCCTATTTTGCCATGACGTACATTCACCCGGAGAACGTATAGCAATGCCCACACTGGTTATGCATTAACTAGCCTCTATTATCTGCCAAAGTGTCATCCATCATAGAAAAATAAATAAATAAAAAAAGAGCAGGTGCCCATTCTGCTGAGGCAGCCGGTAGCATTGATTGAGTTACATAAAGACTTGTAGTCTTTTCATTTTTTCTCTGTAATCTGATTTTGCGAATATAAAAGGCGCTCCTTGCTCGAGGTGGTAAAGTTTAAAGGACAATCTGCCCCTCTCCTGGCATTCTGTCCGTCACTTTGATCTGAGACTTTTCTTATGTGGTCTTAACACCTTGGTGCTTTGTTATCGGCCAAGCTGGCTTTCTTCTGCAAATCGATTGTTCCTGCCTCCTCACAGAAAAAAACAGCAATTATCTGGGATCCAGGAAACCCAATCCGCTGAGTGTTGGTGTAACTGGAGAACACACATGGGGGGGATTGGGTGGGCAGGACACCGGTGGAAAGGTTTCACAGACTTCTTTCTGGGAATGTTACTGGTTACTGTATCTAGTCATTGTTTGCACACAGTATGGGGAAATAAGTTTGCTATAACACGGTAAGGGGCTGGTGCTCTGGGGTGACTTTTTCATCCTCCCTCCTCCAATAAAATAAACTTTGTCAATGGGGAAAGCAAAAGTGAATGACTAGGAACCGGGAAGAGGTTTAAATCTGAATTCCAGGCATTGCAACTTTACATACCGTATATACTCGAGTATAAGCTGACTTTTTCAGCACGTTTTTATGCTGAAAAAGCTCCCATTGGCTTTTATTCGAGTCTCCCGCTGTTTCATGCTGTCTTACGGTGGCCATTGCCGGGTGTACTCGCATACGCTAGCGTGTCCACGAGAACGTCTTTCTTGGTTGACGACATGCAGCAGAAAGACGTTCTCGTGGATGTGCTCGCACATGCGCAGTACGCCCAGTTGGAGAATTTGACAGGTTGGAACTTTTGACAGAACACTGCCGACTGCAGTTGGGCACTAATGAGAGAGGTGGGCACAGTAAGGCTGCAGATGGGCACTGATGAAATAGGTGGGCACAGTGAGGCTGCAGATGAGCACTGATGAAATAGGTGGGCACAGTGAGGCTGCAGATGGGGACTGATGAGATAGGTGGGCACAGTGAGCCTCACTGTGCAAATAGGCACAGTGAGTCTGCAGATGGGCACTGGTGAGATAGATGGGCACAGTGAGGCTGCAAATGGGCATTGTTGACCATCTTTTCCACTTACAGTAGCTGCTGCATTTCCCACCCTAGCAGGGTTGCCAACCTCCCGCAGCATTTTTTTACTGACAAAACCTGGGAAATTTACTGGCGGAGCGCGTTTTTTACTGGCAACTTGAGAAATTACATAACGCCTATTGAAAACTAACACAGTGAATATTTAAAAAGTATAAACATGATATGGAAATACTGACAATACCTATAACACAGTAATTACCTTGAAATTATTAACCCGTAATATTTACTGGCTGTTGTAAAAAAAATTATAGATTTTTACAAACTGTCAGTAAATTTACCAGTGGTTGGCAACCCCGGACCCTAGGCTTATACTCAAGTCAATACGTTTTCCCAGTTTTTGTGGTAAAATGAGGTGCTTTGGCTTATATTCGGGCCGGCTTATACTTGAGTATAGATACGGTCGTTATGTTACTTCAGCTTAGACCAATATGTATGCTCCACACTGGTGGGATCCTGCTGCCCTGCTGTTTGCTGAGCACCCGCTGGGCACGGGCACCATACCGGAAACACTTTGCATTTTCTCAATAAATGCAAAGTGTTCTATGTCTGACTGGACTAAATTGAGATGACATACCCTGAGATATGTAAGCTGCTTTAGTCAGAGAATAATGCTCCATGAATTAAGCTATTTCTCTTGATTATTGAGTAAAAACAACAACAGATCCAGTGCCTCGGGCCCATACCCCCAGCAATAAAAGCCTGATAGGGGGTCCAACTTTTCCTTTGCGGCCCAAAACGTAAAAAAATAAAAAAAGTTTTGGCTGTGTATTCACTTTAACCCCCTAGTATTTGTTTAGTAAGAACACATTTCTCGGTGCTCGGGGTAGTACATAGAATCATTTCCATCAGTCCAGGCCCTCTGAAAGCACTAACAAACATCCCTACCAAACTCACAAGGGCCATGTCCCATGAGCCTATACGAGTGCCCGGCGGTCGCGATGACCGCCGGGCACCCACGATTGCTCATTACAGAACAAGAACGGGGATGTGTGTGTGTAAACACACAAATCCCAGTTCTTTCAGGGGTGAGGACACCGATTTATCTCTCCCCCTAGTCAGTCCCATCCCCTCTACAGTTAGAAACACATTTAACCTCTTGATCGCCCCCTAGTCTAAATCTCTCCTCTGACAGTGACATTTTTACAGTATTCAGTGCATTTTTATAGCACTGATTGCTGTGTAGCGCCTGGTTACGTGCAAGTACCGGTGCTGGTTAAATTTAGAGAGGGATCAGAGTGTTAACTGACTCTGATTCAATTAATATGTTCAAATTTGGGTCTCTGTCTCAGCTTGGCTGTGCTGTTGGCTCATTCTATTGCTTCTGGGGTGTTGTTCCCAACCCGGAACGATAGGTGGCAGCAGTGAAGTCAAGGTTTGGATACTCTTTTCCAGCAGCCAATCAGGAGGGATTTCCTCGCTGTGCATGCTGGGAGAGGGTATTTATGGGACAGACGCAATTGCTCTGGGTTCTTCTTTGAGTGCGGCACCCACCTTTAGGGTGACTGCATCACAGCGCCCCAGCGAAATGGCCTTCCAGGCCAGGGTGCACGTACCATGCAGTGTTCCTGGTTCCGGGACCATGTTGGCCCGGAGCATTTGAGTCGTGGCGGGGAGCTCAGTGGTCAACTGGGTTCCCAAATCCTGAAAGATCTCAAGTGAGGAAGCTGTTCAGTGGGGAGTCCATCTGAGGAGAGCCAATGAGAGGCTGACGATCCAATAGGGTCTCGACAAACCACCCGGGATCAAGGTAACCAGACACTGGGAGGGTGGTCACCTATCAGTCGGTAACCTGTAAACTATTTGAAGGAGATCCAGGCTAATTCTATGAAGGAGAATCACCTCCGTTATCTCAATCCTAAGGATGGTCTGTGGCAGAGACTTTTCCTCAATGCCATAAAACTACCCCCTATTTTTTAGACGCTATAACCAATCAATATACGCTTACTGCATTTTTTTTTTTTACCAAAAATATGTAGAATAATACATATCGGCCTAAACAGAGGAAAAAAAATGTATTTTATTTTTTTAAATTGGGATATTTATTATAGCTAAAAGGTATTGTGTTTTTTTTTTTCAAAATTGTCGCTCTTCTTTTGTTTATAGTGCACAAAATAAAAACCGCAGAGGTGATCAAATACCATCAAAAGAAAGCTCTGTTTATGGAAAAAAAATTATGTCAATTTTGTTTGGGTACAGCGTCGAACGACGCTATAAATGGCCTGCTCATTGGGCAGCCAATTCTTCCGGGACTTAAGTGTTTAAGCATGCATTATCCCTGCAAAGGTTTACTTTAATGCAGAGCACCAGCATCCAAATATCTATGAATGTGTTGGGTATTTCCTAGCAAACCTTCCTACATCTGAATGTTGAGGACAAAGGTAAGTCAGCAGGTGTACAGAACATGGCCTTTTCTTGAGAAAGGAATGGAAGAGACTCAGGTTGGGCTGGATGTTGAAGTTATGGCAGCTGTATACACTGCTCTACAAATAGCAGGTGAAGAGGCAATATCCGGGTCGTAAAGATAAGCCTTACCTGACAGCTGCTGGTGTGTTTTCCGGCAAAATACTGCAGATAGAGAGCTGAGAAAGAAATTGATAAGTAACCCTAATCCCACTCTATTAAGGCTAAAAGGCTCTTACAAGGCTGGATTCTGTTGTATCAGCACTTTTATTAGACTTCATCATCAACAATATAATCATATCCCAATTTGACACATTTGGTATAATACTTGAGTGAGGACTGAGCCATATACAGGAGCCTCAAGAAGCCAACAACTGGAGCTTCCAACACTAAAAGTGCTCATTATCGCATGGAAAGGTTTTTCAACTTGTTTCATCTACAACATGGGTGCCAATTTTATTGCAGGCCGCATCAGTATTATGATTGCCCTCAAAAGGGCTGGTTGTATCTGTAAGATTAGATGTCCAGCGCATCCCCTCCCCTTTATATTAGATGTCAAGAGTCAACTCACCATCAGAAGTTGAGTCCCCCACTCTCCCTTACATCACAGTGGACCCCCTTTCCTTAAGCTGCTGCTGGGAAGAAGCTGGATGCATTGCTTGAAAGCAGAAAGTAAGGGTCTGGAGGGGGACCAGAGGAGGGCTGGAGATCTCCTGCAGCTGCAGGAGAGGTGCGAGGGCCACATGAAATGGCCTGGAGGGCCAGATTCGGCCCACGGGTCTTGTGTTCGACACCTGTGAACTGTGACTATGGCTCTAATCAGGACGCCTATTAGAGCCCACGGCTCTAATCAGGGGCTTCCAAAAACACCCCCGCCGTAGTAATTCAGCTGCCTGGGCACCCAACAAGGGGCCGGACACTGGAATA
Organism: Rana kukunoris; assembly: GCA_029574335.1. Lineage (NCBI taxonomy): Eukaryota > Metazoa > Chordata > Amphibia > Anura > Ranidae > Rana > Rana kukunoris. The sequence goes on along the minus strand of CM056059.1, from coordinate 173,164,897 downwards.
GGGGGCGGCAATGACAACCATAGATAGATTCATGCAATGCATGAATCTATGATGAGAGAGGTTACAGGAGAGAGGGGGCAGCGCCTGTGACTGATCATGAGTGCCAGACCACATATGGGCCACTGCTTTATAATGGCCCGATTATAAACTGGATCACTGGTGGTTGGGAGGTAAGGTAGGAGACTCCTCATCCATCATCTCATGTGAGTGTCACTGTCTGTCTATGGCCAGTGTGCCTTAAAAAAAAATGCCTATTGAATAAAGTCTAAAGATTCAAGCACACTAATGAATATAAAAAAAAATAAAGCACTCACATGGCCTCATCCGTAAATAATTGTGGAAATGCAGAGAAAGGGGGACCCAAAGGGTAACCCCAAGTCGGACTTGACAGCACAGTATACAATAGGGATATCAGAAAATAGTAATCTTTCTTAAAACATAAACATGGTATACAAAAAAGAAAAAAAAGTTTAAAAAGCATATACAAAGAGATATATGATATGAGCTGGAGTATCAACACGTTTCGTCATTAAGCTTCGTTGGGATACATTAGGGATTCATTAGTTGCAAGAACAAGGAAAGCAGGGCTCACTATCTTGCAGAAGAGTCAATCTTGACCAACAAGTAGTTAGAGAAATTTTGTCCAATAGAGAAAAAAGGTTGGCTCACAGAAACAGGGCGATTTTCATAGCACAGAGTCAGAGGGAACCAGTGGCTCCAAAATTGAAAAGTACTCATGTTATATCCTCAATTAGGGGGGTAGAGCATGTAGGTGGCCACAACAGGCAAAAGATTACTCTAGAAACGATCCTCCAATCCAAGATATCAAGTAAACAAATAAGTTCAGCTATATCCGGGCATAAGGGTATACCTTATTCAAAGCCATGCTGTAGTCCTTATATAGATTTGGTAGTGTTTAGATCTCAAAATAGCCCCCTGGGAGAGAGCGAAATGCTCTGCACTAAGCACACTAAGTTGTACGGTATATATGAATACTGTATATAAAAATACCAATTAAAAGTTACCAAGTGGGACCTTCTATGCCTTCAGCAGAGTTCTTTTTAATTGCCGGTTCTCCTTCTTTTTACCATTCTTCTTACACTAATATATATTGTAGCAGTTACCTCCAAAGGGGCTGCTGGAAAAGAATGGGGTCCCCCTTACCTGTTCAAAGGCTGCAACCACAATATGATGCTATAGAAAGAGGGGGCAGCCAATAAATGTTGGACCCCAAAAGAGCAGTCCCAGTTCTTTGCAGCAACTTCTGGCATCTCACCGTCAAGAAGCATATCTTCCATACCTGAAGCTATCGGCAAAAGGCATCTCCCAGCTGAGATTCCACAGGCAAGTTTCCTAAAACCAAGTTTACTATCAGGCCCTCAGTCCATAGCATATGCCGAGTCCTAGTAGCAGTAGTTCTCTGGAATACCTCCCAGGGTAGAAGCCCCAGGGGGAAAAAGAGCTCTGATCAGATCCTCCCAAATATTTATTTTCTCCCTAGCCTCACTCTCTGGGCCAGCTTCCCAGGGATTGGCTGAGGTCAGATAACTTCATAATCCAGTGTCTGAGCCACCCACATTATTTATGGAATATTATTCCAGAAGCAATCAGCCACCGGGTTAAGAAACTTACCTGATCAGACCTGAAAAGTAAATGCAGCTCAGCCAGTCACAGCAAAGCCAAATGCAGCTCAGCCGGTCACAGCAAAGCCAAATGCGGCTCGATACACATCGGAAATTCCGACAAGAAAACCGAGGATTTTTTTCCGACTGAATTTTGGCTCAAACTTGTGTTGCATGCACACGGTCACAAAAAAATCCGACTGTCAAGAATGCGGTGACATACAACACTACAACGAGCCAAAGACAATTAAGTTCAATGATTCAGAGCATGCCATTTTGTTTTGCACGTCGGAATTGCATACAGACGATCAGAATTTCCGACAAGAACTTTTCCTGTCTGAAAAATTGAGAACCAGCTCTCCAATTTTTGCTGTTGGAAATTCCAACAGAAAAAGTCCAATGGGGCCTACACAGGGTCGGAATTTCCAACCAAAAGCTCACATCGAACTTTTCTTGTTGGAAATTCTGACCGTGTGTATGCGCAAGAACACAAAATGTAGTCAGCCCAGAGTAGGGGCACTATAATATATACACATCAATAAGTTTAGGGATGCTATAATCCTTATTTGTGCACTATTTAAAAGGCCACCTTGACAGCTGCCTGGCTATCTCTGACTTATGCTTCGTTTCCACTGCACGGATCGGGTCTGGTCAGTAATTTTGGAGCGGGTCGGATGGGGCCGGTCTAATCGCGTGAGCGTTTCCACTGCAAATCAGACCTTGAGGGACCATTCAGGTTTTAGAAAAAATTCCTAGCGCATCCACCAATCAGTGAGATGCATTTGTAGGTCCGCCCTAACCGAACCGTTCCACTCTCTCTGGTCCCTCATCTGAAGCAGGACCCTTGCTGGTGCGGTACGGTTCGGTTTTACGGTACGCTTTCATAATGGAAACACCCAAAATAGCGTACCGTACCGAACCGATCTGCTCAGTGGAAACGAGCCATTACAATACAATACTTTCCAAGGCAATGCCAGGAACAAGTTAGCAGAATTCTTACGTCTGCAGTGTCCAGGTCTACGACTTTGTATTGAAGCCAGGGCAGCCATCACAAATTTTGGCCTCCTCTCTCGTGCCACGAGAAAAGCGGAGGGTGGGTTGTGGTAATGAAAGTGTCATCTCTTCTCTTCTCTCTCCTGCTCCGAGATGATAAGTAGGAAGGGGGGACGGGGGGTTGGTGCTGACGAACAAAACAAAGTCAAGTCAAGTCTTCTCTCTCCTGCCGCAAGTTGCTAAAGTCAGACAAAGAAAATTTAAAAAGATTTGGGGCACCGGCCGCTGGGGACCATCGGGCCCCTTACAGGTGGTGGCCCTGATGAAGCTATTGGATCAGTATGACAATCGGTATTGAAACCATTTTAGCACCAAGAAGTTATCAAAGGCAGCCCACTCCACATATTTCTTTCAGTAATGGTTTCCTGGAATAAGACACAAAAGATGTACATAGGCCAGGAGCTCCAACTTCATGGGCCCCAGGTCTGTTTCCAGATACTCCCTAAGTAGTGAAAGAAGGATGAGGACCTGCAACTTCAAAACGTAGTCAGCAATTGTGGCTCCTACTTGTATTCCTCATATTTCCTTAAAACAACTGGAGATGTCTATTAATTGAGCATTTAGTGAGTTCCTCAGATCTTTTCAGTATGCTGGAGGCCTTATATGCATAACAACGGGTACAAAGAAAGCATTACAGCTCCTTACCCTACAGGCACTATCACATTCAAACATCCACACCCAAGAGACCTGGAATATGATAGGTGGCGGCAGGTAATACAGCATTACTCAGTGATGGTGGTAATTATCTGCACCAATATCAATGCCCAACCTAGGACTTCACTCAAACTTACCTTGCAGTAGCCTTCGCACTACAACTAACAGAGTAAAAGTTTACCGGCTATAACACTAAGGCCGCGTACACACGATCGAACATGTCCGCTGAAACTGGTCCGCAGACCAGTTTCAGCGGACATGTGCGATCGTGTGTACGGCCTATCGGATCGTTTTCCAGCGGACAAAAGTTTCAAAACATGCTTTGAAACCTGTCCGCTGGAAATCTGTCGGTCGGACAGGTTCGACGGTTAGTACACAAAATCATCGGACCAAAATCCCGCGCATGCTCAGAATCAAGTCGACGCATGCTTGGAAGCATTGAACTTTGTTTTTTCATCACGTCGTTGTGTTCTATGCCACCGCGTTCTGGTCTGAGGGGATTTTGGTCCGATGGTGTGTACGCACATCAGACCAACAGACCACTTCAGCCTGGTCCGATGAAAACGGTCCGTCTGACATGTTTCATCGGACATGTCTGATCGTGTGTACGCGGCCTAATATTACCCTCCCTATAGCCCTCAAACTAATAATTGGTTTTACTTCACCTGTAACCCTTACACTAATGCCTAGTACACACGTGCGGTTTTTCTGTTGGACAAAAATCCAACGGTTTTCCAGACAGAATTCCTCTCAGGCTGCCTTGCATACACACGCTCAGAAAAAAGTCTGCCCGTCCAAAGCGCAATGATGTACAACACGTACGACGGGACTATAAAAGGGAAGTTCCATTCCAACAGCGCCACCCTTTGGGCTGCTGTTGCCGATCCTCGTGTTAGTAAAAGTTTGTTGAGAGACAATTCGCGCTTTTGTGCTTTTCAGTCCGTTACAGCGTGATGAATGTGCCATCTTCATTACAAACGCTACTTTTACCAGAACGAGCGCTACCGTCTCATACTTCTGATTCTGAGCATGCATGGTTTTCTGCCCGTCGGAAAAACATACAGACGCACGGTTTTCCCGCTCAGACTTTTGGCCTGACGGGAAAAAAGAGATCCTGATCTCTTTTTTTTGTCCGGCAGTTTTCCCCGTTGTAAAAACTGCGATGGAGCATACATACACGGCTGGGATTCCGTACAAATAGCTCTCATAGCAGTTTTCCCATGTCGTGTGTACGAGGCATAAGACCCCTTTCACACTGGGGCGTTTTTCAGGCACTTTAGCATTAAAAAAAAAGCACCTGTAAAGCGCCTGAAAGAAGCTGCATCTGCAATCCCAATGTGAAAGCCCGAGTGCATTCACACTAAAGCACCTGAAAAACCCCGGTGTGAAAGGGGTCTAAAACACAAATCAGTCTACACATATGGAGCTGCGGCTCACAGCATGCGGTCAGGCGTGTCCCTGTTCACCGAATCCAGTGCTAACAGATCCGACATTTTGGCCCCTTTCACACTGTGGTGGGAGGTGTGGTGGCGGTATAGTGGTGCTATTTTTAGCGGAGATATACCGTCGGAATTGTGGCGTATTCGGCCGCTAGCGGTGTGGTTTTAACCCCCGCTAGTGCTCAAAAAAGGGTTAATACCACCGGCAACGCACCTTTAGCCGAGGTTTCCCATTGCTTTCAATGGGAAGGAGCAGTAAACACACCGCTACTCTCACTGGTCCAAAGATGCTGCTAGCAGGACTTTTGGAGCGGTCCTGCTAGCGCACCGCTCCAGTGTGAAAGCCCTCAGGTTTTCACACTGGAAGAACAGAAGTCGCTGTTTAGGGTTGGTTTGCAGGCTCTATTTTTAGTGCAACAGTGCCTGCAAACCTCCCCAGTGTGAAAGTGGCTTTAGCCTGAATTTGCACCTGAATCCAGTGTCGGTGCATCCATAAAGGGCGCAGAAGTGCCGCCCCCTCTCTACCATCAGATAGATTCATGCATTGCATGAATCTATCTATCTATTGGTTGCCGTTGCTGCCCCCTATTCAGGCTGAATTACAGCGGCGGGGGTGTTTTTGGAAGCCCCTGATTAGAGCTGTGGGTTCTAATAGGCATCCTGATTAGAGCCATAGGCTCTAATAGGCTTGTAAAATTGGTAAACAGCGGACGCAATGCTGTGTATTCACTGTTTACACAGTGTTGGGTTAGAAAAAGCGATTTATTTGCTTTCCTAACACTGACCCACCCCTCAGCCTATCAGGTAATCGGGTCTGGTTACCTGTCACCTGATTGGCTGAAACAACAGGCGCTGTGATTGGATGCCTGATAGAGAGGACCGGAGACATCGAGGACTGTGGACGACGCCACTGTGACCAGCTGCGAGACAGGTAAGTCCCAACTCCCGGGCGATGCACAGTGGCAGCATTTGATGCGGCACAGTAGCGGCAATAAAAGCAGCTCTGGGGAAGTCATACTCCATGCAGATTGCTTATCCGGGAGAAATTAAACCAGAAACACGTTTTTTAAATGTATCAGTGTTGGGCACAATCCACTCTAGCAGCCCTTCCAGGGTTTTTCAGGCGTCGCTATGTGGTGAAGTCAGTGCAAAACTTTGACTAATTCATCACATGTCACATCTGGGTTTCCAGCTTCCTACTAAATATTTGGGGATATTTGGGTCATGTTGTCTGGGCTTACAAGAATGCTTCCATTATACCAGCATTTCATGAATTCCTGCCCATAGGATCGGAAACCAATGACCAAACGCCATCAGCTGATTCCTCGCCGAGTTTGTCTACTACAAATAAGCTTTTGTGGAGATGCTTCCTGTCTGCAGGCCATAGGCTGATCATTGTGATACAGAGAAGACATGGTACACCACATAAGGAATTCATGGACATATTGCCCAAATATTTCAAGGAAACCTTCTCCTGAGATAGACCTGGAGCCTGCCACTGCCGACTTCTTCTGAAAGGGTTTATTGCCCGACCAGGAACTTGAATGCAAATGAAAACTTCTGACCCTCCCTGGACTTTCCTGATCTGCATACTTGTTCTGGGTCAGGGGCTTCAAAAATATTAAAGTCAGTGGGGTCAGCATAATAGCCAGGCAAATAGCATCTTCACAAGGAGGTCAGCAGTGGCAGTTTCTAAAATTATTTGTTTGTCAAGAAGCAGGTTGGACTGCAGAGGTTTTTAAATTCAGCCTGGTATAGCCATGGCTCACACTGCTGCGGCTTGCCGTGCTACTTGCGACACAAAGTGGCAACACATTTATTTCAATGGCGGCCATTGTGATTGGCCCTTTACCCCGATCTGTGATAAGCTGTGTTCAAAGCACATAGTGGTCACAGTGTGCCCGAAGCATGGCCCCAGGGGGGTGTGCAGGGGGTGGGTTCTGGGTGGACACCCATTGACTCCCTGCCATAAATGGATGACCGGGCTGTGGTCATCAGCTATAGCGCAGTTGGCAAGTGGTCAAACGAATTTAAACTGAGACTTCCATCAGGCTTGAACAGCTAGATTCTTAGTAGAAATGTTGACACGATTATCTCCACTGTGAACAAACAGAAGCATAATGGTAGTTACATGTACAATGCAGTGCAGTAACAGCGCATCTGTAGGCAGGGCAGTCATCACAAATTTTGGGGCCCCTTACACAGCTTTAGGCAGGGCCCCCCTGGAGCAGAGAACTATTATCTTCTGACACGAGATTATAAGCGGGGAGGGGGGGGTGATGTAATGCTAAATAAAAAAAATAGTAGGGGGCCGGGCGTGTAAGGGGTCCTGGGGACTATCGGGCCCCTTACAGGTGTAATGCAACAAATATATATAACATTTTTTTTTTTTTAAAGTAAAAAACGGGAGGGGGGGCCAGCTAGGCCTGTAAGGAGACCTAGGGAGCATCGGGCCCCCGTACAGGAGTAATGCAAGAAAAACTGGGAGGGGGGACGGCCAGGCCTGTAAGGGGCCCTGGGGACCATCAGGCCCATTACAAGTGTAATGCAAAAAAAATAAAAAAAAATATTTTTTTTTTAAAAAAAGTAAAAAACGGGAGGGGGGCCAGCTGGGCCTGTAAGGGGACCTGGGGACCATCGGGCCCTTTACAGGAGTAATGCAAGAAAAAACGGGAGGGGGGCAGCCGGGCCTGTAAGGGGACCTGGGGACCATCGGGCCTCTTACAGGAGTAATGCAAACAAATTAAAAAATTTAAAAAAGAGAGGGGGGGCAGCTGGGCCTGTAAGACGAACCATCAGGCCCCTTAAAGGTTTAATGCATAAAAATAAAATAAAAAACAGGTGGGGGCCAGGCGGCCCCTGCAGACCATTGGGCCCCTTACAGGTGTAATGCCTGTACCCCCCTGATGGCGGCCCTGTCTGTAGGTCATCACAATACAGACCACAGAACACCATTGCTAAGTGCTCACCATGCTTGCAGTACTGGACCCGCTCTGTTCTGTGCTGACCAGTCCATGGATTTAGAATTTAGAATAAAGTATGTTCTTCCCGTGTCAATGTGACTCTTCCAGATGTGTTCTGGTTTCTTGCCAAAATCGCCCTAGAGGGTTAACCAGGCTCCGTCCTGACCAAATTGTTCCCAAAGTAACGTTGCTCATATCACTGTAATCTGATTGTAAGCTCCTTTGGGCAGAGCCTGATATGAATGCTTCTATTTATACTCTGCTATAAACCGTGCGATAGTTTGGCTCGATTTTAAAATGTGACACATAAACCTGTAAAGAGAAGAAGTGCATTGCAATGATAAGGAAATACAAGCATAGTGGTAAATTGGCAGAATAATGAATAAACTAACTAATACTTAAAGTATGCCGCCCTCTTGTGGAGATTAAGAAGATTACACTGTTCAATTCATTAGGCAGTTTTCAATTAAAATCCGAAAACCAGTCAGTTGAATTCCGTAGAAAATATTCAGAAATAAACATATTTATTAGTCCTAGTTCCTACTTTAAAAATTATTAAAACTAAGCACTAAACTAAGTATATTCCTGAACACATACACAAATGAACATTATAAGGAAAACTATACTTTTTTGGTTACTTCTATACAGGGCTTTTTTTTTTAAAGGGGGGGAACTTGGGGGAACTCAGTTCCACCACCTCTGGCTCAGACCCTTTGGTGCCCGCTCACCACAATCACTTGTAAACACAGAAGTTTGGTTTCTGTGTTTACAAGTGACAGCTCTGCACTCTGTGTGTAACCCCCCTGAACTCTGCACTCTGTATGTAATGCAATCCTGGTATTTAATGCCCCTTTAAGACCCTTCTACTGTTTGTGAAATCGGAACAGGGTCGTGGTTGAGTTCCTGCACCTATTTCCTGAGAAAAAAAGCTCTGCTTCTATATATTTTTGCACCATGCAGTTTTTGTAAGTAACCCCCAATGTTTTGCTTTGCTTCACCTCAAAAATTGTAACCCATGTCACTTTTTTGGCGCTTCAATGTGTCTTCAAAGCCTTCATAGAAGTCTATAACAATGTTTGCTTACAGAACCTGAGAGGCTTTTATTCAGCATTAGCTTTATTTTTATTTTTTATGTATTGCAGGTATGAGATATCCCAAAAGACAAAAAAATAAAATAAAGGCGCTGTTTCTTTTCCTTATGAGATATCCCAAGATGCACTGAGAAAGCAACAAGTGGACCAGAAAGATGTCAGCAGCGGTCACTTCTGCTTCATGTGTATACAGTATATTCTGGAAGTGCCAGGTGCAAACGTCACATCTGGTATGCAGTGTGGAGCTGATGCCCCACTCAGTTACTACCGAGTGGGGCATCAGCAGAGTTGGGGTTTACTACTGTGTGGGGGGATCAGCAAAGCTGGAGGTACTACTGACCGAGGGATCTGCTGAATGCGAGTACCAATAAGCTGGGGATCTGCTGAACAGGGATATTAATGATCTGGTGATCTACCGAGTGGAGGTGCTACTAAGCCAGGCTTCTACTGGACCAATTTAAAAGAAATAAAAATCAACACACACATGGAATTTGCCAAGCTTCGTTAAAGCTTCAAAAGAGCATCATCGAAGAATTATAAATGCATGTTGAGGTGGTAGACACTTTAATGTGTGTTAAAGTGGAAGCAAGTGTAAATGAGCCCTTATGGTACAGGCCTAACCTTACCATCCCCTTCCCCTGTTCTACACACTCTGTCCACTTTTTAAACTCTTGAATTTGGCAACTTCTTTCAACTCTCTTACATTGGATTGATCAATGGTGCACTGGCCTTTTTCACTCTAGGTGTCTTCTATATAATTGCTGCCCCCCTCGGATCTGTTCTACATTCTCTTCTTATTCGTTCCTTGGAAATTACTTCTATTCTTGTTCTCATTCCCAGATTCATCACGTGTTTCGACTGTCGTGGTCTCCTCTAGTGTGCCAACTCCGATTTGTCTCCCAAATGTTTGTCAAATGTCCCTTCTCTGCGTTTTCTAATTCTTCTTTCCAAAGTTCTCAGCATCCCGGTCTCTCCATCTCTGCTTTTGCTGCCATCTTTCATCTCATTTATTATTATATTAAGTAGAGGTGATGTATAATTATTCATAAAGGATTAGGTGGTGTTGCATCCTCACCCATCCTTTTTGGTAAGGTAGCATCTAGTTTTCATATAAAATCAAGATGTTTCCCTACCTTCGTTTTTTCCAGAACCCTGTGTAGCGCTTACCCCCAAAGGAGCCGCTGGTTAGATTTGGGATCGGCGTATTTAATTTACCTATGTGATGATGTCTAGGGGTGATGAGAGCAGTGATAGACTGTCCAGACCGCTGGTTGACGTTTTCAATGCTTTATTTCTGGTCCAACACGAACAACAGTCAACTCAAGGTCGATAGAGTAGATTGGTGAAAAAGAGTAACCTTGCAGATACAGGCTGTGGATAATAGAAGCAGTCCTGCCTCCAATGAATATATTTGTCTCGTCGCCACTCCAGCCGGAGTGGGTACAGCGCTCCCCAGACAGGTCCCTCTCACAGGCCTGGCAGCCAGAAAGTCACTGAGAATGCTGAGAAGGAACAAGTCTCTGCCACTGACTTGGCTCTAATAGAATTTGATTTAGTAAAGGGTCTCTGCCACAGGCCCAGTACTCAGGAACATGAACGTAGAGCGAATCCTCTCAGCCAATAATTAAGGAGCCACCGACTGAGAGTTTGCTGCATACAACCTGTCAGTGTCCGGTCACTCAGACCCCCGATGGTTTTGTCTGCGCTCTACTGGTTCACCTGCCTCCGGGTTCACCTTAGACCGACTCCCCACCTAACAGCACCCAGCTTGGGATCCTTTTCTCTTGAAGTGTGGGGACCCAGTAAGTCACTGGGGCCCCTTTGGCAATTTCAGTTGCTCTGAGCCATGAGGGCCCAGAGTTTGGAACTCTGCATAGCACGGCCCCCGGCCAGGTAGGCCATAGTGGTGGGGCCGTGATGTGCGCACACCCTGAAGATGGGTGCCGCACCCGGAACCAGGAACCCGAAGAACCCCGGGAAATGGTGTCTGCCACAGATATACCCCTCCCCAGCATGCCCCACGAGGGAAACACTCCTCTAATTGGCTGCTGAGGGAAAAGTGGCTCTGCCTGAACCCCTCTGGCACCACCTGCTACCCAGAGATAAGACTGCATCTCTGGAGCACAGAATGACCTACAGGACAATTCAGGGCTGACAGCAGCCCAAATTTACACAAATTAACCTGGGTGAGAGCAGTTAAGTCTCTCACCCCACTAAATTTACAAATAGCGTCCCTTCTGAAAGTCAATGGGCGCTACACCCGTTTGGTAGAAAAAAATTATTATACACTCTTGATGTAGTGAGAGCAGTTAAAGTCTGAAAGTGACAGCTCAGATACAGAAAACTGCTGCCAGAAGGCCCCAAGAATGGGCAGGCAGCATCAAAATCAACTATTTCAAGATGGATTTGTCAGGTTATTATTCAGGCTTATGGTTTGAAGGGAAGAGTTCTGCCTTTTCAACTTAGAGGGTAAGCTACCAGGGCAGTAAGTGCCTCCTGTGCAGTGCATCACCAAGCCTCTATGACCCCGATTTGCAAGGCCGCAACTTGGTTGTCAGTACACACATTTACTAGATTTTACCAGGTGGATGCGAGTCAGGAAGAGGATCCTACCCCCTCTTATCATTCCCTTTATACTACCAACTATCCACCCCTTCACAGTAAACTCAAAACCCTGTTATAGCCGTCTAGAAGGACTATGCACTCTTCGTGGTGAAGCCCAATAAGGTGACATATTTGCAGAAGATCCTGTTTTTGAAGGTCCTACAGCAACTTCAGCAGCAGCTCCTAAAGTCTATTTGGCATCGCCAAAGACCAAGAGTAACTAAACAAACCCTCAGTCAGTAGGTCTCGGGATTGTTTGTGGGTCCCTTATTTGCAGAAGTATTATCATTCTGCCCTATTGGCCATTCTCACCAGATTTAATGCTACAACTGAAGTACCCACCTGGGTATCGCTGGACGTGGTGGATTGTGCCCCTATACTGATAAATGTTATGGCTACTTCCATGTGATAGATCCTCCCTGCCGGACCCATCACTCTCCATTCCCTCTCTCTCTCTGGCACAACCTAAGAAAATTCAGACGGGCGCAAGTTCCCTTTTTTGCCTTTAATGTCCTTCCTCAGAAATGCTGCCTTCATGCCAGGATGGGAAAACACAGAAATGTTTTGGCATTGGATTGACCTAGAATTCACTGTCATGCTTTGCCTCCTGACACCTCATGGCCCCAAGTTGTTTTATACATTGGAAGTAAGTCTATGGTCCCTATACATGACAAGGGGCGGACCCTGTTGTAAGGATCCACACTCCCTTGCTATATATAAATAAAATTTATATATAAATTCCTTGCTATATTGTGAATTTTTTGCTGGCTCCTTGTCACCCCATCATGCCTACACATGCAGGAATGGTAATTGGATCTCAGCATCACCCTAGAGCAGATCTGGGACACCAATAAATCGTGCCCAGAATGTACTTTCACTTGAAACCAATTATAAAATAATTGTATAGTTGGTACCTCGTTCTGACTCAAGTTGCATGATACACTCTGGGACATGCAAGGACTTGCTTCCATAGCTGCTCAGAACTGGGCACTTATATCCATGTATGGTGGAACTGTTCACACTTAATAGACCCAGTTTAGACTAATAACTTGCATTTTTACAGTAACTAAACAAATCATAGCAAGAGCCTGGCTGTCAGATTCCCATTTCTCTAGCAGCAGTAAACTCCAAGGTACTTTGGATGCTTGCTAATGACAACCTGACTGCTAAACTCACCAACACAAATGTGCAATTTCCACAAAACCTAGAAGCCATGGGTTTCAAGCTTCATTCATGCTTCCATGTCTGGCAAATTGTGAAATGGAACATGAGCTGGATTGTCCTTTTTGTGCTGTCCCACATCTCGCTCCACAAGGAAAAATGCCATATATTGCCCTCCCACGCAGGGAACACTGCCCACGATGGGCGTACCCCACAGGGACTGGTCGTCCTGAAACTGTAAAGCACTCTGCAAGCGAGGTCACCAGATGCATTGTACCCAGGACCCAGAGTTGACTGGCATCATTATAGGCTGTCCCTACTCTTGTGTGTGGGGTTCAGGTAATTCTTCTTTTGGTTAGCAGGCCGTTACCCCATCCGGAGGTGTTAGGAACAGGCCAGGAAATATGGTAACTAAAGCATGCAGAAAGAAATCTTAAAAAAACAAACACACAACTATAAGGCGACGTTAACATAACATTTTTTTTTTTATTGAAAAAAATAAAATAAAATTATATTTATTATATTCACGTTCCGCTTGCACGGCCGTGCTTTGTACTATTTGCCAGCCAGCTTTGCTTGTTCTTAATGTAATTTTTTAGTTTAGTCTGATAATAGTACAGACTTTTTACAATAAATATCATCTGGTTTTACCGATGGCAGACTTTTTTTTGTTTTCTTCCCTTGGTTTTATCCACTCATTGAGGCTACCCTCCTCCGCCACTTTTCTCTGCTGGTCAAAAACCAAGTCTTCAGTAACGCCCGGATCGCTAGCCGTTTCATGTGTAGGGAGAAGAATAGGACCCAGGCTGGAGCTCCAGGAACACCCAGCTCGTTAGCCGTTTGAAGCGTTTGGGGGGGATCGTAAGACCCAGGCTGGGTATGAGTGACAAGCTTTGACAGCTTTGTATAGCTGGTAAGCCTTCATTCTGTGTGGTGGTGGATTCACAGTGTACCTCGATCATTGAAGATCCTTCACAGGGTGTTGCAATATTAATTTCTTCTTGAAAATGTACGAAAGAGACTTTCTACTACTTGGTTTATGTATTACTGTACATATTCATTATTATTTAAAAAGCTGTTTTTAATAATCACATGCAAGCATATTTGAAGATTCACTTTTAGCGCAGCTTTTTATGTCCTTATTCCTACATAAATATAAAACATTTCTCAGTAGTAGTATTGCCCCTTCAACCTCCCTATATACCCTACTTGGCTCCTACCTCAATCCAGCACAGGGTACAGAAGCAGTGGGATCCATTGGCTCCTGCCACTGTCAATCAAATCCTGAGGAGGGAGCAGAGGGTGTGGCTGTGTGTGTGTGTGTGTGTGTGTGTGTGTGTGTGTGTGTGTGTGTGTGTGTGTGTGTGTGTGTGTACTGCCTGGTTCGGAAGCAAGCCTGCAGGAGTGCCCCCATAGCAAACGGCTTGCTGAGGAGGCGTGCACACACACAGAAGGAGGAGCCGACGTAGGATGTAAGGGGCTGCTCTGTGCAATACTATTGCACAGAGCAAGCAAGTAGAATGTGATAATTTTAGAAAAAAATAAAGCCTTTGCCATTGGTTTATGATTAGGCTGTAGATCAACGTCAGCATGGTACACAGTGTGAGCATATACATGATCAAAGATAAATTGCAACTTGTAAAATCAAAATATAATCAGTAACCCAAAAAAACAAACAAAAAAAAAAAAAACGTTGGAATTCTTTATTTATCATTTTGGTTAAAAATAAAAAGTGCAAATAATAATTTTTCAATTCTTTTTGCAATGTATTGGTCCAAAACTATTCCATTTATAAAACAATGCAAAAATACAACATTCATCCCTGGATAAGAACTATGGACTTCCACAACAACCTCAATGTGTAAAAAGTGCTGGTCACAATTTAAAAAAGGTAAGGAAAAAAAAAAATGTTTAAAGTGCTACAAAACATTATTAAATGACAAAATGCATAAGATGGCCAATTCTAAAAGGCAATAAAATAGAATTCATACTGAAAAAGAGTCCCACCCATAGCTGGACGCTAAGAAACTATTGGGCAGTGGAATGTTCCTTTTTTTTGCAGTAATCTGGAATAACCAATGAGAAGCCAGTGTTCCCCAGCATAGATGGACAGAGGACTTCTTATTAGCTGCAGTCCATTTCTAGTTATGCTAGTTTCAGGGCAGTCCAGTGATGACACCAAAAACAACGTGACAATGTAGTCCTCCACATGGCACATTTTACACTTAAAATATAAAACGTAAGGCAAAACTTATTTATTTTTTAAAGTTTTTCATATAGTGGAGAGGGATTAGAACACCTGTCAGTTTTTTATTTCTGTCTGTACACCCTCTGCTGGGGAGATTGACCCTCTCCATTTGTCTTGTTTACCATCATCATTGAAAGTAAAAGAAAATCCCCAAAATGTTGGGTTGTCCTCAGAAAAAGTAATAAAAGGGAAATCTTCCAATGGGGACACTAGTTCTGGTAACCTGGGATTTCCGAATTAGCAGGGATTTCCTCGGACTTCCTGTTCTGTGACAATGTGAATAAATCTGTAACCCATAGCAACCAATCAGGTGATCATTTCTTGGAGTCACAGAAGTACTTTGCACATGACCCCTTCTCTAAGCCCACTATAAAATACAATTTAATACGAATACGTTTTAATCAAACCAAGTAAAAAAAAAAAAAAAAATCTATTTTATCCAAAAGGCAATAAAAATAAACTCTGAAATACAAACTCTTTGAAGTGGCAATTCCCTTTAAATATTGCTGAAAATTTAAAAAAAATGAAAATATACTCAATGAGCTGACTAATGGCATTAAAACCTTTGTGGGACTAAGGAATGTTATTTGAATGACGATTCCTGTAATCTGTAAATGACGACATAAAACATGTATGTTTGGAAGTGGAGTTCATCCAATGGGGTTTTTATAATATTGGATAAACCTGAATTCACTTAAAATCCGTCCCTGGGGGAAAATCCTGGAACTTGTACACATTCAGTCACTATAGCTGAACCTGGATTCTTGAAAAATGTACCCTTGCCTGTTGTAGGGGTAGAGGAAAATACTGTACCCTTGCCCGTTTCTACCCTTGCCCCTGAGGTCTAGGAATAGAGGAATAAGGTGCAATACTTACCCTTTTCCTCGCCCGGGCAAGCACCATTTGTGTATCCAAAGAACAAAGGCTGACCGCACTCCAATGGCCAGGGAAAGCCAAACTTTATTGTATAAAAACCATGTTAACGAGTTTCATTCTTGATGAAACGCGTTAACTGCTGTCATCCTGTATTTGGAAACGGGTGTCTTGGTGATATGGATTGTATACAATAAAGTTTGGATTTTCCTGGTCTTTGGAGTGCAATCAACCTTTGTTCTTTGGATAGTCAGATTACGATGATCACAGATCGGACCGGCACCTAATCACACAGTGGAGGGGGCCCAATGTACGGTCAGTCCACTTAGAGCGGTGCTAGTCATTTGAAGATTTTGGAAACATTTGTGTGACTTGTCCCCCAAAGATGCTACGGCTGGAGGTCACATGCTGACCTCATCAAGTACAATGCAGGACCGGTAGCCCTACATTGTACATGAGGACAGCAAGGGGGAGGCAAGAGGAGGGAGCTGGAACTTGCATGAGCGATCAATAAGGTATTACACATTATTTCTCTAACACTAGATTTAGCAAGCCTTTAACCCTTGCAAAGCAGGGGGGGGGGGGGGTTGGAGGCATTCAAGCTCTTTTCAAGAATCCTAGAGTTTAGCTTTAAAAGGGGTTGTAAAGGTAATTTTTTTTTCTAACTATCTTCCTTTACCTTAGTGCAGTCCTCCTTCACTTACCTCATCCTTCCATTTTGCTTTTAAATGTCCTTATTCTGAGAAATCCTCACTTCCTGTTCTGTCTGTAACTCCACACAGTAATGCAAGGCTTTCTCCCTGGTGTGGAGAAAGCCTTTTTGAGGGGGGAGGGGGCGAGCAGGAGTGTCAGGACACTATACTTTGCAGATAGAGAAAGGAGCTGTGTGTTAGTGGGCGTCCTGACACTCCTGCTGGCCCACACCCCCCCCCCCCCCCCTCAAGAGGCTTTCTCCAAACCAGGGAGAAAGCCTTGCATTACTGTGTGGAGTTACAGACAGAACAGGAAGTGAGGATTTCTCAGAAGAAATAAGGACATTTAAAAGCAAAATGGAAGGATGAGGTAAGTGAAGGAGGAATGCACTAAGGTAAAGGAAGCTATTTAGGGAGAATTTTTTTTACCTTTACAACCCCTTTAAAAAAATGTATATGATGTTACGAGATCAGGAGGGGACATAAATGAGAGATGGCAACGACATCCCCTAAATCATATAAACCAACCTGAACAAATATGGAACTTTTATCTTTAAAGGGGTTGTAAGGGTTCGTTTTTTATTTCTAAATAGGTTCCTTAAAGCTAGTGCATTGTTGGTTCACTTACCTTTTTCTTCCATTTCCCTTCTAAATGTTTTTTTTTCTTTGTCTGAATTTCTCACTTCCTGTTCCTCCTCAGTAAGCTTGCTCCCATCATCCGAGCCGTTCTGGCTGGGGCTTAGTCTGTGCTCGCCCCCTCCCTTGGGACTACATCCCTGTGGGGAGACGCGAGCACGCTGACTAACCCCCCAGACAGAATGGCTTGGATGATGGGGGAAAGCTTACTGAGGAACAGGAAGTGAGATATTCAGACAAAGAAAAAAAAACATTTCAAAAGGAAATTGAAGGAAAAGGTAAGTGAGCCAACAATGCACAAGCTTAAAAGGAAACCATTTAGAAAATAAAAAACAAACCTTTACAACCCCTTTAAATAGCCATGGTTAAAGGTCATTGGCTTCCACATCTGTTGCATTGGGTTCAAGAGGGTCCCACTATCCCCACAGGATTGTTAATGCTTTTAGTTTATGGTAAATGCTGTATCAGGTCGGGAACACTAAGAAAAAAGGTGCTGGATAAGCAGGAAATGATAGCGGGGGGATCTCTGCCAAAGCTCCCAGATATAGGCTTGGTCAATTGCTGACCTCCCATACCTGGCTTTGGTTGGAGGACTGACCTGTTAAATGGCTATACCTGCCGTACATGTGACCGGTATGATCGTTCCCCTGAGACATCGAGATAAAAGATACAATGAACTGAAAAACATAAAATACTTAAAAAAAAAAAAAAATGAAGGTGCCTCATCGCTCCTGGAGTAAAATCAAAGTCTTGTCTGCAGCAAAGCCCCCCCGAGGAATGAGAAAGGTCCATAAGAAATGCCCATGTGGGGGGGGGGGGGGGTGACAGAATAAGGCACTAGTGTAGTGGGGAGGCTTCAGTACTGGAATGCACATTGTAGGTGTAAACACTCCCATTCTCACATCAATAAAAGCAGCAAAGTGGTTTTCTTGGTATGGCAGCTTAGACTGGAGCTCCTCGCCTCCAGTTCTGGTCCCACTTATCTGTACACAATGGAGGTCATCTGGATAGATGGAGGTGAGGGTGATGATGTAACCTGTCCATGAGTTCTTCATCTGTTGGTTCTTCCAAGTCCTCCCTGTCAATGCACACAATATATACAGATTTATAAGGACTGAAAGCATTGCAAAGAAAACATTTTGGGATTTTCTTCAGTTTTGGATTAAAGGGGTTGTAAAGGTTTTTTTTTTTTTTCGCCCCTCAAATGCATAGGAAAAAATAAACCAGGCAATGACAGCCCCCTCAACCGCCCTGTTTTAACTTACCTGAGCGTAAATCTGCTGTGCGCTTCCCCCGGCGTCCTCCTCTCTTCGGAGTCTGGCCGTCGATTGGCTAGATTGATAGCAGCGCAGCCACTGGCTCACGCTGCTGTCATGCACATGCAATGAGCTGCCCGAAGGCTTTCACACTGAAGTGGTGCGCTAGCAGGACCGCTCCAAAAGTCCTGCTAGCCGCATCTTTGGAGCGGGGTGGTTACTGCTCCTTCCCATTGAACTCAATGGGAAACCGCGGTAATACCGCCAGCAATGCGCCTCTGCAGAGGCGCATTGCCGGCGGTAATGACCCTTTTTCGGTCACTAACGGGGGTTAAAACCGCATCACTAGTGGCCGAATATCGCTGTAAATACAACGGTATAGGAGTGCTAAAAACCGCGCTGCTATACCGCCACCACACCTCCGCTGGCCGTGTGAAAGGGGCCCAAGTGGGGACAGCCCGGGAACCACGGGAGGAGGGCAGCCGGCTGAGTGAAAGTGCTCGGCAGCTATGAAGCTGCTGCATCACTTTCACTTTGAAGAAACTTCACGAGCCTGTATAAGTAAATTGCAACAAACCGTATTCTACAGGGTTTGTAAAACAAATGATATCACTGCCTTGCTTTACAGCATCAGACAAGAAATGTCAGAACTGGTACCCATCTTACCTGAACATGAGCTGGACTGTCATGTGGTACTCTACTTGCTGGGCTGCAGAAAGGGAGTGCCTGTAACTGCGATCCCATTTGTGGATAAAATTCTAATAAATAAAAAAAAAAAAAAAAAAAAAATAGATGGTAAATCCTATATATACCTGTAAAAAGAGGCGTTATGGTTGAAAAATGCAAAGAAATTTAACTAAAAATATAAAAAAAAATTATTAACCACTTACGTTGTGCCATTTACGTTGGCAGAATGGCACAGCTGGGCACAGGCATGTACAGGTACATTGCCTTTAAGAGCCCAGCTGTGGGTCGCATGCGCGTGACCCGGTCTGAAGCTCTGTGACCACGCCCGCGGACGCGATGGCCGCCGGTGTCCGGCGATCGGGCACAGGAGCTGAAGAATGGGGACAGCCGAGTGTAAACAAATTCTTCCCCGTTTTTCACTGATACAGGGAACGAGGATCAGTGACGTCACGCCTACAGCCACACCCCCCTACAGCAAAAATCACTCCCTTAGGGCACACTTAACCCTTTAGCGCCACCTAGTGGTTAACCCCTTCACTGCCATTGTAATTTTCACAGTAATCCGTGCATTTTTATAGCACTTTTCACTGTGAAAAGGACAATGGTCCCAAAAATATGTCAAAAGTGTCCGATGTGTCCGCCATAACGTTGCAGTCACAAAAAATAAAAAAAATAATGAAAAAACGTTGATCGCCGCCATTACTAGTAATAAAAATGCCATAAAACCATCCCATTTGTAAACGCTATAAGACTTTTGCGCAAACCAATCAAACGCTTATTGCAATTTTTTTTACCAAAAATAAGTAGAATATGTATCGGCCTAAACTGAGGAAAAATGGTTTATTTTTATATGATTTTTGGGGATATTTATTATAGCAAAAAGTAGAAAATATTGTTTTTTTTTTCAAAATTTTCGCTTTTTTTTTGTTCACAGCGCAAAAAATGAAAACCGAAGAGGTGATCAAATACCACCAAAAGAAAGCTCTATTTGTGGGAAAAAAAGGACGCCAACTTTGTTAGGAGCCACGTTAAAGCAACGCAGTGCTGAATCGTAAAAAGAGGCAAGGTCCTTAACCTGCATAATGGTCCGGGGCTTAAGTGGTTAACATGTAAACTTTAAACGTGGCATTTCAGGCATTACCCAAATACAGAGCATCTGGAAAGTAGTGCTGCACAATTAATCATTAGAATATCGTGATCTCGATTCAACCCCCCGAATATCTCCAATGCAGAGTTTGCAGATTATTATTTCATATAACAAGTGGAGTAACTTATCAGCTGCCGAAAGAAAATATTGCCAAGTTCTTAACAGGAAACATTGTAACTAACGCTTTCTTCTTATGTCAAAGGGATAGGGCAGTCTGCCAAGTTTGTAACATAAAACTTGGTAACTTAGATCAAACCTCTGCAGGAAGTTTAACCACTTAAAGGGGAGGTTCACCTAAAAATAAACTTTTAACATTGTCATTAATGTCATAAATGCAATTAGAATCGGCCGTTTAAAAAAAAAAAAAATACGTCCGTACATACCGATTCCTATATGCCTTCTCACCGCTGCTTCCGGGTATGAGGGTCGGGGATGGGCGTGCCTAATTGATTGACAGGCATCCGACCGACACATACAGCGCGTAACGAGATGCCAAAAAAAACGAACGTCGGTGCGCAGGCACCGTATAGAGCCGCACCGACGTTCGGCTTCTTTCGGCATCTCGTGACGCGCTGTATGCGTCGGTCGGATGCCTGTCAATTAGGCACGCCCAGCCTCGACCCTCATACCCGGAAGCAGCGGTGAGAAGGCATATGGGAATCGGTATGTACGGACGTATTTTTTTTTTTTTAAACGGCCGATTCTAATTGCATTTATGACATTAATGACAATGTTAAAAGTTATTTTTAGGTGAACCTCCCCTTTAAAGTCCAAATCTTTTTCTGACACTTGTTTAAGTTATCAACCCTTTTTGCTAGAAAATTACTTGGAACCCCCAAACATTATATATATTTTTTTTAGCAGAGACCCTATGGAATAAAATGGCAATTGCTGCAATATTTTATGTCACACTGTATTTGCCCAGTGGTCTTTCAAATGCAATTTTTTTGGGGAAAAAATACACTTCACCTTTGCTATCATGCCACTATGGACAAAAATCTGATGAATGTTTCAAACACCTTGTTGAATCTATGCCACAAAGAATGAAGGCCGTTCTGATGGCAAAAGGGGGTCCAACGCGGTACTAGCAAGGTGTACCTAATAAAATGGTCGATAGACAGAGATAGATCGTGGATCACAGATGCAATGTCAGGCACCTGCAGACGAGTCATTCAGCTTTCTGCCTGTACCTCTGTACTGGCTCTTAGTTAGCTGAAGGAAGCGTCAATGAACTACAAAAGCACCGATCAATGCACTCAGTCCATTGAAAACTACAAGCCATCTGCCCTGGCTTATTTATTTACAGATTGCCGAGAATGAATGACCTGGCTGTGCAGGCAAAGCCCAGATGATGTTAAATGTGACAATGACTGCGGAGGAGAGGAACGTCAGCACGCTGTCGGGTGGTGGGGTTGATGAGGGGACTGGTGCTTAGCAGCATGCTACACCCTACCTAAACATGGGTGTAACATGTAACATGTTGCTAAAGGCGTACCTATCTTTTATTAACTAATCTGATGTTTGCTTCCATTTGAAATGGGAAAAAAAAAAAAAAAAGGACATCCGGTTCGGGTTTGTTACTCTGCATTTTCAAGCAAGACATCATTTTACTTTGTATTTAATTTTTACCTTTCAAGAAAATGCCAGACGTAAAGGGGTTGTAAACCTTTGTGCTTTTTCACCTTAATGCATCCTATGCATTAAGGTGAAAAAACACCTTGCATTGTCCCCCCCCCGGTTTACTTACGTGAGCCCTGAATTTCCGTGGGCGCGATCCCGCCGTCCTTCTCTCCACGGAGCCCTGGCTTTGATTGGATAGATAGCAGCGCAGCCATTGGCTCTCGCTGCTGTCAATCAAATCCACTGACGCAGAGGCTGAGGGGCGGGGCCGAGTCAGACACACTGCATCTATGGACACCGAGTGTATGACACAGGAGCGTGCCTGCAAGGTAACCCCCTCGGGAGAGAGCTTCCCAGAGGGGGTCATCTAATGCAGAGAGGTGCCGCGAGAGCTGTGGGACCCCAGAAGAAGGCGATCAGGGCCACTCTGTGCAAAACGAGCTGCACAGTGGAGGGAAGTACGATATGTTTGTTATTTAAAAAAAAGTAACAAGTAACAACTTACCTCTAAAATCAGAGCAACAAAGAGATTAATCCAAATGACAGAAGACACCAGCCACCATGCCACAAAGTACAACTTTGACCATCTGAAAATAAAAACAATACATAACACATAGTTGACCACTAAATGAACAATAAGGAAAGTAATTGGCATTGTATACAAATGTTCCAGTCACAAAAATTCTCTATGACAGATGAAGGCTGATGCTCATTTTGAAATTTCTGAAGGAATAAATCTTGCATTGCAAATAACCGGAAAAAAAAAAAAAGTCATCCAAGTCTAAATAAGAAATGTTATAAAGTTTGGTCCTGAGAATGAGAAAGTGTAGCTCTTGTGTTTCTCTATACATCAGATGAGATTTGCCCATCTATGGTCAACTTCAACTGGGGGGATGGGGGTGCAAGTAGTGAAGGAAGCGTGTGTCAGGTAGGTCAGTGTATGTTGCACGGAGCATTCTGAGCTTATCGCATTCCTGAACCCTGCATTCTAAGCACAACCCACTCCTGAACCCTGCATTCTAATCACAACCCACTCCTGAACCCTGCATTCTGAGCACAACCCACTCCTGAACCCTGCATTCTGAGCACAACCCACTCCTGAACCCTGCATTCTGAGCACAACCCACTCCTGAACCCTGCATTCTGAGCACAACCCACTCCTGAACCCTGCATTCTGAGCACAACCCACTCCTGAACCCTGCATTCTGAGCACAACCCACTCCTGAACCCTGCATTCTGAGCACAACCCACTCCTGAACCCTGCATTCTGAGCACAACCCACTCCTGAACCCTGCATTCTGAGCACAACCCACTCCTGAACCCTGCATTCTGAGCACAACCCACTCCTGAACCCTGCATTCTGAGCACAACCCACTCCTGAACCCTGCATTCTGAGCACAACCCACTCCTGAACCCTGCATTCTGAGCACAACCCACTCCTGAACCCTGCATTCTGAGCACAACCCACTCCTGAACCCTGCATTCTGAGCACAACCCACTCCTGAACCCTGCATTCTGAGGGAATCTGGCAAAATCATACGTTCTTGGTCCCTTAGGGCTCATTCAGAGGGATGATCAGTTCCATTCTCTGTATGGTAGGTTTAATTCTGTGTTGGCACTTTAAAATAAGTTGGTTTTGTGTCGCTGTTTGGGCCTCAAAAAGGTTCGCCATCACTGCTTTAGTGCAAGCATAAACCAATTTTGGCTTCATTATGAAGCATCACTTACGGATTTGTATATCTGGAAAAGGCATCCAAGAACACCTGCCAGTTATTTACCACCATCACGTTCCACAGCGTCACAAGAGCAGCCTGAAACACAAAGTAAAGACGATAAACCAAGTGAAACAATCGCGGCTACAGAAGAGGAACCGCTTGCAGGACTTACAGCAAAATCATCAAAGTTGTTGGGCCAATACTCGAGTTGCTCAAAGGTCCCGCATTGTGCAGTCTCATTGGTGGAGTTCTCATCAGCTGGAGAACTAAAAAAAAATGACACAAAAAAATAGGAGAATTTTAAGATTTTATATCCAAGAAGGTAAAGGTTCTAAAGTATTTTAAGCCCAAACGATTATTTTTGGAACCACAATTTACCTTATGTTTCTTGGATTCGGCAGGACACCTCTAAACAGGTCAATACCAATGATTGCAAAAACATAATATACCACCTAGATACAAACACAGAGAGAGTCAAAAAGTGTAATAAGGAGAAGGCAGCTGGTTAACAGCACTTTCTCTTGACGCCCCAGTGAAAGCATCAAGCTCAGACAAAGCAAGGAAATTTCAGCAGACTGAATATTTGATTTTTTTCAGTTTTTTTGAATTCCAGCAACCCAGTTCACCATTTGAAATTTATGATAAACTGAATCCGAAATTAGAGTCATACAGCAAGTACTAAAGCCAGCCATACATGGACTGAAATTCGGAGGGTCCATGTATGGGCAGGCATGATCCACCAATCCAAAATGTTTTAAAGGACTTTGTACTTTTTTTCCCCCTATTATAATCCACTTGTGTAGAAGCAGCCGGATGTTTCCCTCCTGCTCAAACCATGCCGTGCCGCTAGTGATAGGCTATTAGGAGCAGTGCCGATCCTGACCTCCCTGGGGTCATAAGCAAAACGACATGTCACAAAAATGTTGGGGGGGGGGGGGGGTTCTGCTATCGGAAATTACATCTTACATTAAAGTGAGAAGTGGGGGGAGCCGACTTCTTACCTCTTCTCCCATGCAGCCAGCGAGTTGAGAAGTGAGATGAGGGGCCGAAAATTACTTCACACCAGACGGGGCCTCTAGTAATTTGGGTGGCCCTCCGGAGCTTTGCGGGGCCCTAAGTGGCTTGCATAGTGAGCCTATAGGACGGATCGGCCCTGATTAGCAGCACTGATCAGTGTATTCAGGATGGCGGCATCTCCCCACTGTCAGAATACAATAGCTTAGCAGGGAGGATTTCCCATCAATATCAAAATGTGTGGATGGAGGAATCGAGTCCATTCTTGTTTAACCTGCTAAATGAAAACAAAAAAGGGAAGAAGGACCAAATCAATGGGCTGCATAAAGTGGTTGTAAAGCCTTTACAACCACTTTATGCTACAGGTAAGCCTATAATAAGGCGGTATAGGAGAAATCCCCTGTATGTGCCAATGTCATCAGCACATGTGCACAAGAGCAAACTGAAGCAACGGCACCTATGTTTTAGTCAGTGTGCCGTTGCAGGCAGCATATGTGCGGGAATGAAATCATCGCAGCTCCGGCCAATCACAGCACCGGAGCCACAATATCCGGAAGTAACCCCCGGGAGAGATGTCGCTGGCCGGAGGGGGTACAAGGACCACTGCGGGGGCTTCGATGTGAGGTATAATGAGCTAGTATGCATAGTTTATTTTTATATATATATATATATATATATATATATATATATATATATATATATATATATATATATATATATATATATATATATATATATTTTTTTTTATAGGGTTTACAACCACTTTAACCACTTAAGACCCGGACCTTTAGGCAGCTAAAGGACCCGGACAGTTTTTGTGTTTCGGCACTGCGTCGATTTAACAGACAATTGCGCGCTCGTGCGACGTGGTTCCCAAACAAAATTGGTGTCCTTTTTTCCCAACAAATAGAGCTTTCTTTTGGTGGTATTTGATCACCTCTGAGGTTTTGATTGAGTGACAATTTTGCAAAAGATTCAAAATTTTTTACTTTTTGCTATAAATATCCCCCAAAAATATATATAACAACATTTTTTTTTCCCTCAGTTTAGGCCGATACGTATTCTACCTATTTTTGGTAAAAAAAATAAAAAAAAAATATCGCAATAAGCGTTTATCGGTTGGTTTGCGCAAAATTTATAGCGTTTACAAAATAGGGGATAGTTTTATTGCATTTTTATATAAAACATTTTTTTTTTTTACTACCAATGGCGGCGATCAGCGATTTTTTCGTGACTGCGACATTATGGTGGACACTTCAGACAATTTTGACACATTTTTGGGACCATTGTCATTTTCACAGCAAAAAAATGCATTTAAAAATGCACCGATTACTGTGAAAATTACAATTTGGGAGTTAACCACTAGGGGGCGCTGAAGGGGTTATGTGTGACCTCATCTGTGTTTCTAACTGTAGGGGGGTGTGGCTGTAGGTGTGATGTCATCGATTGTATATCCCTATAAAAGGGATCACACGATCGATGACGGCGCCACAGTGAAGAACGGGGAAGCTGCGTTTACACACGGCTCTCCCCGTTCTTCAGCTCCGGGGACCGATTGCGGGACTGTAGCGGCTATTGGGTCCGCGGGTCCCGGTCGGACCGGGTCGCAGGCGCGCGCCTGCAGCTGGGCACTTAAAGAGGACGTACCTGTACGTGCATGTGCCCAGCCGTGCCATTCTGCCAACGTAAATGTGCAGGAGGCGGTCCTTAAGTGGTTAAAGGATAAGTTCACCTTTAGTAACATGTTACACCCATATTCAGGGTGTAACCTATAACATATTACATATGCACCAGCTCTTGCACGCCTCCCCGATCCCCACTGTGACAGCAAGCGGATGCTGTGGATCGCTCTAGGTAGTTAATTGAGCTTCCGGTCTGAGTGCAACTGCCTGCATGTATCAGAGATTCGAGCAGACGGCTACACAGGCAGTCTGTAGGACAATGGCATTACACCCACGGTCTTCTGATCATGGGTGCAATATGCTTTATAGATCCCTAAGGCCCCATGCACACCCAAGCATAGCATTTTTAGGCAGAAAGTAGCGCAATTTTAAAACTATTTTTGCAGCATTTTTTTACAGGGTAATATCGCAGCAGAAATCTCCGATAATGGCCGATAATGGCCATACCCCCCCTCTCCTCTCCCCCGCTGCCTTCTCAGACACACGCAGGTCCCAGAAGCCGGCAAGACTATTCAGAAAGTGCAGCGCAATTTATGTATGCGCAGTAGGAAACGGCCTGTGAGGCCTTCAGGCTTCACAGGCGGTTTCCCTTGGTGAAGATGGCGGCACCTGTATCCGAAGCCATTTGAAGAGTTGGCTCCGAGTGCAGACATTGCTGGATCCCATTCCCTGGACGGGTAAGTGTCCTTATATTAAAAGTCAGCAGCTACAGTATTTGTAGCTGAAGACTTAAAGGGTCACTAAAGGAAAAAAAAAAAAATGTTTAGCTGAAATGACTGTTCACAGGGTATAGAGACATAAAAGTTAACGGATTCCTTTTTAAAACGATTAAAAATAGATAAAAATCAATCATATAATGTGCCTGCAGGTTAGTTTCACTTTTGAACTGGCTTCATGTTTCTGTGATGTAGAAATAGACACACAGAACAAAAACAAACAAATCCAGGGCAGTGTTTTGTTTTTAAAATGAATCGGATTGGTTCTGAATGAATGAATGAATGAAAAACTTATATAGCACGGCACATGCGAACCAAATCGCCTCTGGGCGCTGGTTGTTTCTGTCTCTCTTGACATCAAAAGAGCAGAGTTTTAATCTGTCTTCTGAAGGTCAGGTGGTTTTCCTCCAACCGAATGCAGGTTGGCAAAGCGTTCCAAAGTCTGGGACCTTGGACCGCAAACCTTCTTTCTCCTTTGGACTTGAGTCTGGCTTTGGGTACTTTGACCAAATTTTGGTCACTGGATCGCAGAATGCGATTGGGATTGAGGGGTTCTATTTTATCGCAAAGATATTGCGGGGCTTTCCCATGGATGCATTTATGAGTCAGACAGAGAGCTTTAAAAGCAATTCTGTCTTTTACTGGCAACCAGTGGAGGGATCTCAGCGACGGTGATATTGATTCCCAGGGTTTTTTCCCAGTCACCAGTCTGGCGGCCGTATTTTGTACGACTTGCAGACGAGCGATTTGGTACTTTGGGAGTCCGAGGTAGAGGGCATTTGCATAGTCCAGTCTGGAGTTCACAATTGTTCCCACCACGACTGGCACATCTTCTTTGGGAATGAATGGAATAAGTCTGCGGAGTAGGCGCAGCAGATGGTGAGATCCACTGACTACTGACCCTATTTGTGCGTCCATTGTCATGTGGGTGTCAAAAATGATCCCGAGACTTTTGACTTTGGCGCTAGGGGAGATGATCTGGCCCAGAATGGGTGGAGGTGTCCAGGTTGTTGCCAGTTGACTCTTGCGACTGGCCTGGGAAGTTTTAGACACACAGTAATGACAGCTCAGACCACCGTGAGAAAGCTCCCAGCACTGTGGTTATAAGGAAACAGACAAGCAGGAAGTGTGGAGAACAGAGCAGGATTACAGCAACTGCAAAGCAAAAACGAACAATAAGGACATAAAACCAGTACTGCAGTAGGGTAAAGTAAGCTATTTAGCTAAAAAAAAAATATTTCCTTTAGTGATCCTTTATTATTTTTTTGCCCAGACTGGAGCTCCTCTTTAAAGTGCACCTGTCAAACGCACACAAAAAAATTAGGGTAAGCTAACCAATGCTGCTGTTCTTGTTTCAATCTATGTCTGCTATTTGCAGTAATCCTCTTTTTGCATTTTCATGTAGCAACCAACTTTAGCTATACAGGCCTAATGTCACAATGGTCAAATTCCATCCTCGATTATTATGTTATGAGATCAGAGCACCTTCTACAGTACATTGAAGCCTCTGCTTGATCTGGTGAATGTGTTGTAAAATAAAACACCACTAGGATCCTATTTACAGCTCTTTTGACACATTGACCAGATCAAGGACAGATCTCAACACAGCAGGCTCTTCCTGCTGATCACCTAACAGTACTGCAAACAAGCATGGTGGAGACAGTAAGGGTGTATATCCCCACCTACTCCGTGAGACTTATTTTTAGAAAGCAAGATGGACAACAGGAAACAGAGGGGAGCGTCTTGTGCCCTCTACTGTACCCCAAGATAAGGAATGTACAGACAAGTCCAAGTTCCCTTTATCTGAATTGCACAGTCGAAGACATATGGCTTGTATTCATGGATCATGCATTATCAAGGGTAGGCAAAGCAAACAAGACCACCAAGAGGCCCACAAAAAAGGGCTCAAGAAACCTGAAAATAAGAATCTTTGCCAAGGCATAAAATCAGCATGAATGTAGGCCAAGGAATCACCAGGGAAGGGTGGAGGATCCCTAGATCTGGCTAAATCCATGGGCTGGGCTCTGAGGAATAAGGTAATCCTTTAAAAACGCGCCAACCGGCTGTGGCCCTTGGCATCTCCTCTGTGACCACCTGGAGTACATCGGTTTTAGACTCATTGGTGCTATTTTGGAGACTACTTACATTGTAAGCCATTCACCTACGTTTGCGAGTAGTTTTTTTTAGTTCTATTCTTAATAAAATGTATCCGAAGGATAATGCACTAGGCTAGTGCGCCCTTTTTTTATTTTTCCTCGTTTAGCGTTAGGATACCCCTATCCCTGAGGGCAGCAAGGCCTGTGACATACACCATCGTGATACATAGACTGTCTGGTGATCCACTCGTGGGCAGGAGTGTTTGTCTTCTGCTATCTGAACACAGAGGGTTACTAATCCACAAACTACTACATAGCCCAGCGCAATAAGCAGCAAGATCTTGATTGAAATGCCTGAAGGAAAAGTTCCATCAACTAAAGACACTAAGGCTGAGACAACTAAATCGATTAATCGACAACTAGTCGATTATGAAATAGATTACAATTTTCATAATCCACCTGAAGGTGACCAGCATATAACCCAGGAATGTCTATGACTACAATACAAGACTTGTGTCCTCTACTTTATGACTATCATAGGAAGGTGGCAATGGTAATTGGCTTTGCTCACTTCTTCAGGGGTACTCTTACCCAGGGCTTTTTTTCTGGGGGAACTTGGGGGAACTCAGTTCCACCACCTTTGGCTCAGACCCTTTGGTGCCTGCTCACCACAATCACTTGTAAACACAGAAGTCTGGTTTCTGTGTTTACAAGTGACAGCTTTGTAACCCCCTGAACTCTGCACTCTGTATGTAATGCAATTCTGGTATTTAATGCCCCTTTAAGACCCTTCTACTGTTTGTGAAATCTGAACAGGTCGTGGTTGAGTTCCTGTACCTATTTTCTGAGAAAAAAAGCTCTGCTCTTACCTCATAGACATTTGGTGGGTACAAGTTCATTATATGCAGCTTCAGATCTGAGAGTTTCCAATCATTTACATTTTATTTTAAAGTATAAAACAGGCAATATTTGAAAATCCATCAGCATAAAAAAGGTACTTACCACGAGGATTCCAGCGAATGCCCGAAGATTCTTCACTAGATCCAGCAATGTGCCCGCTACTAGAGCCATCATCTACAAGGTAACATGATTTGGACATTAAACCATGAAAAGCAACCAAGGACATGGCGATACATCTTACCACTCAGAACCCTACCACTGTCTTTATACAGCAGGCCAAACAAATGTCAACTCCTAACTATTATTAATTTAAGGCATTTATAGAGAGCTGATCATTTATGCAGAGCTTTACATATACATTGCACATTCACATCACTCCCTGCCTCAAAGAGCTTACAATCTAAAGTCCCTAACTCACATTCATACATTTGCCAATTTAGACAGGAGCTAAATAACGGTTTTAATGTTATGCCTGTTGACATTTTTGAGAGATCTATGGTTGGATCTTTCTACTCGATGTCCTGAAGTATTATACTTGCCGATCTCTTGAAGGAAAAGTATTTCTACATGTGCGATATGTTGGACATTTATCAGCATTATGGTTCTAAAAAAGTGCCTCGTAT
The DNA here is from genome assembly GCA_029574335.1 of Rana kukunoris. Classification (NCBI taxonomy): domain Eukaryota; kingdom Metazoa; phylum Chordata; class Amphibia; order Anura; family Ranidae; genus Rana; species Rana kukunoris. The sequence goes on along the minus strand of CM056059.1, from coordinate 173,134,405 downwards.
TACCTCGTCTGGAACTTTCAATAAAAAAAATAAAAAATTAATAAAACAACGATTGAAAGTGAACTAGTGCTGCCTACATATCGGTCTTGTGAAAGATTTCTTCTGCTTCAGCGAGGAACGGTGGGGTGGATTTACCAAAGGCAAATAGACTATACACTTCGCAAATGCAGTTGCTCCAGAGCTTCACAAACCTCCACTTTACAAAGAATACCCAATCACATGCAAGGAAAAAACACATGCCTGCACATGATTGGATGATGGAAGTCCGCACAGCCCCCCCCCCCCCTCATTTACTAAAGTCTGGAGCAACTGCACTTTGTAAAGTGCTCAGTCGATTTGCCTTTAGTGATGATGTGATAAAGGAGGGCGCTCCCAATACAATCACTGAAGTGCAAAGAGTGATCTATGCAAATATGTATACGTTTATAACCTTGTTTAAACGTGTATTAGCGAATCGCTTCACTTTATACATGTGCACAAATGTTTTAAAAAAAATAACAATACTGTGTATACTCGAGTATAAGCCGAGTTTTTCAGCACATTTTTCTTGTGCTGAAAATGCCCCCCTCGGCTTATACTCGAGTCACCTTTTTGCACCTGATCTCCTGGATTTTGAGGACCTGGTACCGGCTGGCCGTAAGTCCCCTGGGCCCCAAACTTGGCACACATGTAGCCTCACTCTTCCTCTACAAGTGTGGAAAAGTTATTGTCCGGGGGACCTACAGCCGGGGAGCACCGATTTTTCAAAGCCGGACACCCATTCCATAGACTCCAATGTTAAACAGTAATTTCTCCAGTGACTTTGGGGACCCGGTACCGGCCGGCCGGTCGTAGGTTCCCTTTACCCGGAACTTGGCACACATGTAGCCCAATTTCTCCTCTACAAGTGTGCAAAGTTTTTGTCTGAGCAACCTACGGATGGGGAACACCAATTTTTCAAAGCCGGGCACCCCGTTCTATAGACTCCCATGTTAAATGTCAGTCTAGTCATGGGCACAGTGAGGCATGGGCACAGTGAGGCATGGGCACATGGGCACATGGGCACCCTAGGCTTATACTCGAGTAAATACGTTTTCCCAGTTTTCTGTGGTAAAATTAGGTGCCTCGGCTTATATTCTGGTTGGCTTATACTCGAGTATATATGGTATGTCATAAAAAGTTCAAAAACAACTCCAGAAATCTTTTTGAATGATTCTGCTCCAAACACCATGTGAAAAATAAAATCCCTGTTCCAGATAAAATTCTGCTGTTGAACTCCCCTGCTGAAAACAAATTGTAAGGGACATTAATAAACAAGCGTTACTACACTATATCTGCCTTCCCTGGCTCTTTTTGGCAGAGCTTGCTTTGCAGATGTGGGCGATTGAAGCGGAGAATAGATACGAAGGATTTTATCTTGCTGTGCCCGGCTCACTCGACCTGGTTCACCACACATGTAAACGATCGTTTGGGAGGAGGTCGTTGAATGGTTTCCAGGGATTGAGAAGCAACTTCATGCTTTATGGTCGCTTGCCGGCCAGAGTAACCTGGTGAGCGCAATTTGTTGTCACTTTGGGTGAAAAGTCACAAATTTTATCTGGAACAGGGATTTTATTTTTCACTTGGTGTTTGGAGCAGAATCATTCAAAAAGATTTCTGGAGTGGTTTTGAACTTTTTATGACATATTTGTTTTGAGTAATTATAAGTTATATACACAATTTTTAAACATTTGTGCTCATGTATAAAGTGAAGCAATTCGCCAATACACGTTTAACCACTTAACCCCTGGACCATATTGCTGCCCAAAGACCAGAGCACTTTTTGCAATTAACTGACAATTGCGCGTCCTTTTTTTCCCACAAATAGAGCTTTCTTTTGGTGGTATTTGATCACCTCTGCGGTTTTTATTTTTTGCGCTATAAACAAAAATAGAGCGTCAATTTTGAAAAAAAAAAATATTTTTTACTTTTTGCGATAAAAAATATCGCCCAAAAATATATAAAAAAAAATGTTTTCCTCAGTTTAGGCCGATACCTATTCTTCTACATATTTTTCGTAAAAAAACAACAAAAAAACAAAAAAAACACAATAAGCATTTGATTGGTTTGCGCAAAAGTTATAGCGTCTACAAAATAGGGGGTATTTTTATGGCATTTTTATTAATATTTTTTTTTACTAGCAATGGCGGCGATCGATTTTCGGTACTGCGACATTATGGCGGACACTTGACACATTTTTGGGACCATTGGTATTTTTATAGCAATCAATGCTATAAAAATGCATTGGATTACTATAAAAATGCCACTGGCAGTGAAGGGGTTAACACTAGGGGGCGGGGAAGAGGTTAAGTATGTTGCTGGGTGTGTTCTAACTGAATGGGGGGGGGGTGGACAGACTGAGGGAAATTACTGATCTTCTGTTCATACATTGTATGAACAGAAGATCAGCGTTTCTCTCCCTGACAGGACCGGGAGCTGTGTGTTAACACACACATAGCTCCCGGTCCTCGCTCTGTAATGAGCAATCGCGGGTTACCTGGCGGCGATAGCGGCCACCGGACACGGGACTTGGGGGCGAGCGTGCCTCTCGCAGCGCGCACGCGCCCCCTAGTGGCCTGCGAGAGAGCCGGCATGGAGCTACGGGCTCTCGCGCAGGGGAGCCGACCTGTCGCCATTCCTCATTAGATTTTTCACAAATTTCAAGTGCAGCAACCCTCCTCTTTTTAGTTTCACTATTGGCGCCAGTATCCATTTATATATTATTTGCCTTTAGTAAATCAACCCGTGTGACTTTGTCCATTTTTTTTTTTGCACCAAACTTTGCAAGTAGTTTTAGGAAATGTAGATTGTGGGGTGAAAAGCCAAAATACAATGCACTGACCTTCATGTTTGGGATGATTCTTAGAAATCGGAAAACGATAAACATGTTGACAAGACGAACCATTTCCCAAAGAGACAAGAGGCCCTGCATGTCCGGTTTCCTGGAATATAGAGTAAGGACGGGAGATCATAATCCAGCATTCAATGTAAAGCCAATTTACATGTTGGAGCTCACACAGTGCTAGTGTATGTGGCAGCACTGGGGCCATCAAAAGGAACATGGAACCATCAAAAAAATCGAGAGAAGGAGTGCGTCACATGCCCCCCCCATACCCAGAAAGGGTGAGTATTTCCCATAGGCCTAGCAGAGACGTAGCAGTGAGGCAAGTGTTTGTTTGCTGCTGAATGTCAAAAGGAATCCACCATAAAAAATAAAAAAACACTGTATGGGAGCTCCCACTGCTGGCTGTTTTTGAAAGTGCAAGCAATAAGAAAGAAAGCAGCTTGGGTTCACTGCTTCTCCCAAACGTAAAAGCGGAAATAAATCCATCCATGTGCCGGAAATGTAACACTCCCATTGGTTGTGCTCTCAACCAAACTGTCTAACCATCCAATGGTTGGTGTCATAACTGATCACATGAGCAGCATCATGGCAGTTGTAGATTTAACAGAGGCCAAGATGGCAGCTTCCTTGGCGGAAAGCGACTGGAGGGTTTACTTCCACTTTCAAGCAGACCTTCACCTATAAAAAATTGAAAGGCCCCCCCTGTCCACACCTCTTCACCACCACCTGTATAACTGCTTTTAAATTTTCACTTTTTTTTTTAAAGTGTATTTTTTGTGCGCGTACTCTAGAGAGGAGCCGGACTGCAGGAGTTGGGAGTAGGCAGACCTCCCCCAGAGGCAATCTGCCATCTTTCTCTAATCCTCCGGGTGGCAATGGCGGGTGTGAGGGGGTCCTCCCACACAGCCCGCCCTACCTGCTCCGCTTTGAAGCCGAACGAGGCAGAAGGACTCCCCTATGAGGGAGTGAGAGGATCTAGCCCGCTCAGCCAGCCCCGTTAGTCCTTCTCCTCTCTTTTTTTAGAGACCGCGTGGCCAAAGTGCGTGCATGTTAACCAAATATCGAGTGCGTGTAAGTGTGGTGTTTTTTTTTTTTGTGGGAGGGGGGTGTGCGTACTAAGCGCAGGCTTACCTCGCATAGCACACCCATCGGGAGACGGGCTGAGACCACCAAACTCAATTCGCATGTAGCCGAGACTGGGATCCGAACCCTTAGCTGCAGAGGTGAACAGCTTGTCAGCGCAGTGCCAATCGCGTTGAGCCACCGCTCCTAGGCACTAAATTCTTGGTTTTGTTTTTTTACCAAAAAGGGTTCAGTCCTGCCTCCAATACGCCACTTTCCTCTGCTGTGCCTCCTGGAATACGTTCAGAACATATCCCTGGAGTCCTTGGTGATTCATTCACAGGTGAGGGGGGGGGGGGGGAGGCTTAGCAGCACATCAGGCCTCATGCACACTGGACGTTACAGGTGCTTTTAGCAGCATTTAGTGACAGGGCTTTTAGAGGCAGTAAAAGAAACGCACAGCCAGCGCATCCGAGAGCAGCAGCATTGTTGAAGCTTTTAAAGTGCAATTCAGCTCCAGGTTGTGTTGGTTGCCACTTTAAGAAGGCTACTAGCAGGCTTCAGCACCTGACGGTTGTTGAATGCTGCTAGCAGCTTGCTTAAAGTGGCAACCAACACTTCCATTAAGCCCCATACACACTATCAGTTTTCCTGCGGGTTTTTCTCTTCAGGTTTACCAAAACCATCTAATATAAGGTCAAAACCTCCACAGTTTCAATTTATATGCAATCAGGCAGGCCTTTGCACTACATGGTTTTGGTAAACCTGAAGAGAAAAACCTGCAAAAAAAATTAGTGTGTATGGGGCTTTAGGATCTGTGTTCAACATATTTACAAACTGGAGCTTAATGGCACTTTAAAAGCTTCAACAAATCTTGCTGAAAGCTCTACAAATGCTTTGTCAAAGCTTGTTGCTCACACTGCTCTTATACCAACTAAAGCCCATGTGAAACGGTCCTTATGCCTCGTACACACGACCAGTTTTCCCGTCGGAAAAACTGCCATGACAGCTTTTGGCCGGGAAAACTGGCCGTGTGTATGCTCCATGGCAGTTTTCCCGACAGGACAACCGCCGGGAATCGTGGCAGGGAAAATGAGAACATGTTCTCGTTTTTTCTGCTGAGATTCCCGGCGGTCTTTTTCCCGGCAGTTTCCCTACGGTAAAACACTGGGGTGGAGCATACACATGGCTGGGATTCCCGGCCAAAGCTCTCATGGCAGTTTTCCCAATTGGAAAACCTCTGATGAGTACACGGGGAAAGTGACCGAGCAGGATCTCGGTTTTCCCGGCTGACTTTTTACTGCCGGGAATCCCAATCGTGTGTACGGGGCATTAGAGTCACTTCATTCTAATCATATTGTATTAGGTTGTGTATTGGTGAAAAGTAAAGCAAACGTCTGAACTCACCAGCCAGGATGGGGGAACTTGTATATAGCAAATGTAGCAATTTCCAACACCTACAAGAGAAAGGATTTCATGACTTAAGATGGAAGGACATATGTACCAATCCTGCGATGCAAAACAAGTCACCTGACGCGTTTTGGAGCTCAGTTATATCCCACATATCATACAGCAATCCCTGAAGGACTGCAATGAACAGGTACTTCTTTAAAGTGCTCCTTTACATGGCCAGCACCCTTTGCCACCCTTCTAAAAGGTGATCCACAGGAGATTGAGAGTGGTAAAGCAGCACCTGCCACCAGGCAAACCTGTCACTGAATAGCTGTTTGTTTTCTTGAAATTTGAAAGAGGATTGTATGTAAATACCCCATTTGGCCCCCGTTTGCGATGTGGTGCAGTTCATTTGAATTGGTGGCTCTTGGTTGGCAGGGGAGCTGCCAAACGTGATAGAGGGTACAAGCCTCAGCAGCTGCATGCCATCTTTAAGGTAGGTGTTACATCCACCTATTTTTACCGCCTTCCACCTGCACAAGTGAACGAGTCCTTAGTGTGTTCCCATCTACTCCTTTTTTAATATCTCACATACAGTGCCAGGACAAGCTCACCTAGAGCCCCCCACCTAGATGTATGCGCATAATGTGCCGCAAAAATCCCCTCACCCAAAAAAAAAAAACACTAAGCACCAATCCGTATGCTTACCCCCCGAGCATAAATCCCCCCTCCCCCCAGCACAAATTTTACCCCCTCCCCCCAGCACAAATTTTACCCCCTTCCCCAGAAGAAAACAAAAAAATGAAATCCTCCTCCCCTAAACTTTTCCCTCCTAGTGCACATCTTCTCCCGCCCTCCCATTTTAATTCCTTCCTCCCAGTACAAATTCCCCTCCAGTTCCCTCTCCCAGCACAAATATCTTCTCCTTGTCCCCCCTCCCAACACAAATCCCCCTAAATCACCAGATAAGAGAAAAAAAAAAAAAAAAAAAAAAACACGGTTATACAACCACTTTAACTATCCTTTAAAAAAACACATACAGGGGGGGGATTTACTAAAACTGGAGCACTCAGAATCTGGTGGGGCCGTGCATGGTAGCCAATCGGCTTCTATCTTCAACTTGTTCAGTTACGGTTTGACAATAAAACCTGGAAGCCGATTGGTTTCTATACAAAACTGCACCAGATTTTGCATTCTCCAGCTTTAGTAAATAACCCCCATATTGTCCTTTTTAGGATATACACTGCTTTCTTTTGTGACATGGCCTTGCAAAAAAAAAAATATATATAATTTTTTAATGCATTACACAGACGATTTTTTTTTTTAATCATTTAAAAAAAAAAAAAAAAAAAAATGAAAGGTTACGGTTGATAAAAAGTATACACTTAAAGCGGAGTGCCACCCAAAATTGGAACTTCCGCTTAACCCACTCCCCTCCCCCTTACATGCCACATTTGGCATGTAATTTTTTTTTGGGGGGGGGGGGGGGGCTTCAGGAGGAGTGGGACTTCCTGTCCCACTTCCTGCTTCCGCCGAGGGGCTGGTTAGGCGATTAAGCTTAATCGTCTACAGCAGCCCCTCCCTGTAGGCGATCGCATGGGACACATGACAGGTCCCATGCGATCGCCTGTCCAATCAGCGGCGGGCCGCGCCGCTCGCGCAGTTCCGCTCGCACATGCGCAGTTCCGCTCGCGCATGCGCAGTAGGTGCCTGGCCGTTAAAGCCGAGGGCTGTCACGGCCGGGTGCCCACAGTTGCAATGAGGACGCCGGCCGGGGAGGGGGGGAGACGAGCGGAGCCCCGGTCGGCGCATCACTGGAACGCTGGAGCAGGCAAGTAATTGTTTATGAAAAGCCAGCAGCTACACTTTTTGTAGCTGCTGACTTTTAATAAACAAAAATATTGGCTGGAACACCCCTTTAATGCTAATTGTTATCCCCCCATCCAAATCTACATTGAAATTATGATGCTGGTACAAAGCAACACGAAAAAAATAAAAAATAACTTTCCATTGCGCCAATGCGATCTGCCTGCTGTTATTTATATTGTTCTCCACTTTCTTTATGTCCCCCAAAAGTTTATGGTGATAAGGAGAGGTGTTCTGTAGTCACTGACCCACAATAAGTATGGAGATCAGGATTTCCAACTTTTCTATGCCGGACTAAGAAATTGCTAGACTCGGAGACAGCTAGAAGAAGATTCGGAAGTGAGCAAGGGCTTCCCCTGTATTTCTGTCAGCACAGGTTCCTGGTAACTTCTCCATGTCTGTGACCTCACCCTTAACTACACCATGGCTGAGAAAGTCACAAGTCTGCCGAGTCGGATTAGCCCGGTTCCCTTCTGTCATGTGCATACTCCATGCGGCTGCACCCCTTAACCACTTTGTTCAAAACTAAAAAATCATTTTGGAAGGAATTGGAATTAAGCCCAGGTTCACACTGAGCTGCGGGAATGAAGCCGTGCGAGTTCAGCACGATTTCACTCCTGCATGTCAGTCCCGATTCTGGCTGCGATTCCACAGACAGCCGTGTGGGTTTCTGCACAGATGTCAATAAAAAAAAAAAACGCACCACAAAATCGCAAAAGGTAGTACAGAAACGACTTTTTGAAATCGGTGCGGCTCTGCGCCGCTTAGGACGGTGCCACTGCCGGCAATTGCCGCCGATTCGACATGTCAAATCGCACCAATGTGAACCAGGGCTAAACACCAGAAAACACAAGACACCAGCTAAGAAGAATGTCCTACCAGCAAGATGAATGTTAGAAATCCATCAAAAATGTTGCTTGGATAGGAGAGGTAGTTCTTTATTCCCAGGGAAAAGATTTTCAGGCACATCTCCAGAGTGTAGTACAGGATGAAGAAACAGTTGATGGCCTGCGGATAATGGAGTGGACAGTTACAGAATACAAAGTGCTACAACTAGGATGACCAAAGGTGTAGATTAAATCAGACAGTCTACAAGAAAAACAGACACACAGGAGGGAGCAAAACCCTAGTGCAGGGGGCTGCTCAACCTTTTGAAGAGTGAGGGCCAGTTTAGTGATTTGGTTGCGGGCCACAAAGTAATGTAAACAAGCCTTTGCTGTCCTCAGCCCCCTACTCAGATCTGTATGCCGATCCCCCACTGAGAAGAGCGGAGAGGACAGATGACAGGTCCGCATATGCAGAGCAGATACAGCCCACTCTGGTCTATGGGCCTGCCGATCCCATCACCCCAGATGAAGAGGAATGGGTCCCCTTCCATTTTTATTTGCGGATCGGATTGGGGGGGTTGTGGAGTAAATGCACACAAGTAGGTTTATATACACCACTTCATAAAAGGTGAATAAAAAAGAGTCTAATTAGGTCCTGCCTGAAAAACAGAAAGGAGGACCCAATCAGACTGATCATGTGAAAGGGGACCAAGGCTGCTTCTCACTGATGCCCTGCAGTCTATCCACACCATGGGAGCTGTGCAGTGCACCTATGGCTTTCCAGTGGGTTAGCTGTGCTTTGCAATAGACTTCTATTACATCCCATGGGTTTGGTGCGCTTGCCAGATATAATGGAAGTCTATGGCTCAGTGCAGTAACCCGCAGTTACACTGTGCTGCACCTGGAAATCGGTGTGTAGACAGCCTAATAACCATTGCAGACCTCCGATATTATGCCCATTGTGACTTCATAAACAGACCTTTTTAATCCTTTAAAAGCGGAGGTCCACCTAGAAAATGAACTTCAGCTGATTCAGTTCCTCCCCCCCACCGGTGTCACATTTGGCACCTTTCAGGGGGGAGCAGATATCAGTCTTATCCAGGTATTTGCTCCCACTTCCGGTAAAAGAGTGCCGCAGAATCCGCGGCGAACTACACCATGTCCATCCCCCCACTTTCTTCTGGGAGACACACAGGTCCCAGAAAACAGAGAGGACCATTCAGAACAAGCAAAGGCTTTACTTCCCGATTCCCTTACTCCACCCGGAGCCGAGGGACGGGTCGGCTTTGGGTGAGGACATTGCAGGCGGCTTTTCCTGCGGAACTCCACTAAAATCCACTTTCTGCATCAATGGCCACTTTCTGCGGGCAGAGACTGTAGAAAGTCTTGCTGTCCCAGGAGGAGTAGAATGAGGGCATAACAACATGAAAACGTACCCCTGAAACACATCAGCACAATGGTATTGTTTAGTAGGCCATGCGATTTCTGCTTTGAAATGCATCTCATATTCTTATGCCTTCATTTCCACTACTCTTGCGAGTGCTCATCTGTCTACAATTACATTTCTTATAATAAATCTCTGGTAATGCACTAGGTCTTTGTGCCCTCCTGTGTGTTTTCTACTAGTTTTTAATGGATACCTCAATCTAAGGAGGGCTGCATTGGCTGAGCGTTCTTGACATAGGTTATCTTGCCATTTATGGTCTATGACAGAGGAAGGCAACCTGGTGCCCGCCAGCTGTTGTGGAACTACATTTCCCATGAGGCATTGCAAGGCTGGCAGGTAGTTATTCCCAGAGGCATGATGGGACCTTGTAGTTCTGCAACAGCTGGAGGGCCCAGGTTGCCTACCCCTGGTCTACGATATATACCTTGTCTTTAGTGCATCTCTGAGTGCTGGAATTGATTGTGTATTAGACAGTCTATCCTTGCAGTGTGGCGCTTTCTCTACAGGCCGGGACATGATGCGTACCTGTGGGCAGAGATAACTCCACCCACAGTACAGTCTCTCTCAGTACCAGCATTGGAACACAAAGCGTATTCCAGCACCCCGCTGCCACACACTATTTGGTGCCCAACAGCCTGCGGGCTCCACACAATAGGCTGGTGGGCCACATGTCGGGCACCAGGATTTTAGACAATCTCAATTATATCACGTTAAAGCCATGTTATCCAAGAAACAAAAGAGATACCTACTCCTAAAGAGAAGTCATCGCGTTCACTCCCAGCTTTCTCTGCATCGATCATCAAGACAACCTAGACAGGCATCAGATAACAAGAAAATCATATTCTATGTGCTCACCAACTCTCTCCGAATGAAGTCCAACACAAAAGTAACAATAATAAGCACATTGCAGTAACCCAGCAATCAGACAAAATTTTCCAATTTAACATTTAAAGCATTTTGAAAAGTCCATTATTATTTGGGGTAATGGCTTCTATGGTAGGCTGCATCACTGCATGCAATACCCAAAGCTATATTGCTGGTGACGCTATCCAAGGATGAAAACTGGTGCACGTGGCTAGGATGTGCAGTCCAGCAAAACTTTTAACATTAATAGATACAAGCTGGCAACTCTGAGGACTCAAATGTTGAAAATCTCCATCAGCTACACAAGTACATCCAGAAAAACAATGCCAACGTGTTTCTGCCACCGTAGCCTTACTAATAGCATACTAGGAGTAAGGCCACATTGGCCAAAACACGTTAGCATTGTTTTACTGGATGTACTTATGTAGCCAATAAAATGTTCAATGTTTCAGTCCACCGAGTTGCCAGCTTATATCTATGGCATGCTGCATGAGAGATTCCTTGTATGTAAATAAAGATATATCCTGAAAAATCGGTGAATATTTACTGAACATAATTTAATCCTTTTGGACCATTTTGGGGTTTTTTCAATAGAAATGCTAAGCTGATGTAGAACTGCACTATAACAGATCGGATTGGATAATTGGACCTTTGGTTTATGAAGGCATGCAGAGGAATGTGCGGTTTTTGGTTGAAAAACTGCAAACAACATATAGACCATTTGTCACGTTGGGTGCCCATGAAGTAATCACTTGCTCCGGGCACTGGGAGGGAACAGCGCCCCATTGCCGGGGATCAGCAGAGGGAACAGTGCCCCATTGCCGGGGGTCAGCAGCAGGAAGTATGCCTCAAGTGCCAGATGAAGGAAAGCAAAGGGGCGCAGTTTGGAGACTACTGCTATAGAGGGATAAGCTTTGTTCATCTTTCACATAAGAGGTTTACGACCACTTTAGGTTGGCTACATTCCTGTTTAGCTAAGCCCTTCTGTAATGCCTTGTACACACGATAAGAATTTCCGATGAAAAAAGTCTGACGGAATTTTTTTATCGAATATTCGGACCACGTGTGGGCCCCCTCAGGACTTTTTTCCGTCGGAGTTTAGAGAAGTAGAACATCGTTTTGTTTTTTTTTCTATTGGAAAAAAAAAAAATCCTAATTGGAAATTCCAATCGTCTGTGTGGAACTCCGATGGCAAAAAAAAAAACACGCATGCTCAAAATCAAGCGACGAATGCTTGGAAGCATTGAACTTCATTTTTCTCGGCTCGTCGTAGTGTTTTACGTCACCGCGTTTTGGTCTGACAGTGTGTATGCAAGACAGCTTGAACGGAATTCTGACGGAAAAGAGGAGACAGGTGAAGATCCGAAACAAGCAGGCATGCAGTACAATAAAATGACAAGTTGTGAGGAGGAGGCTCCCCTTGCTATACTTGTACTCAGTGTCTGCTACTTACACAGATAGAAATTAGGTTGGCCAAAGCCACAATGTTCCCCAGATAGTCGAAGTACCGATGGCTTCCAACGATCTGCAAAATCTGCAAGAATCTAGACTGGTACACAGGCTGGGGCGGGTGCTGCAAAAAAATTAAATAAAACTATTACATTTCTTTAATTCTTACAGGTATATTTCAGAAAATAATTTGATTTCTCATCTTTGCAAACATGGCAGCAGTTATCCAACTGGTAACCAAGATATGGCAACTGACCACTGGACTCTGGGATGAAAAAAGGATTTTACAGGTAAGCTGTTTATTAAAAATCCTTTTTTCTTTATCGTACATCACGGGACACAGAGCGCATAGCCATTACACTTGGGATGTCCTAAAGCAATGCTCTATGAAGGGAGGGAGACCGTAAGGCCAAGAATAGCCAAATAAAAACATTGTCAGGAGAAAAAATAGCTCCACCAACAGAAAAACAAGGGGGCGTGAACCGGGCCAGAGGATTCTATACTGCTGCCCGTAGGACCGCCTGCCCAAAAGCTGCGTCCGTACCCTTTGCAACGTCCAACTTATAAAATTTAGTAAACGTATGTACGGAAGACCAGGTTGCCGCCTTGCAAACCTGTGCCATAGAGATCTGATGGTGTGCCGCCCAGGAGGCACTCATGGCCCTCGTAGAATGGGCTTTAACTGATAAGGGAGGTGGAACGCGCTTCAGACCATAGGCCTGAAAAATCAGCTGCTTAATCCACCTAGCCAAGGAAGACTTGGCAGCCGGCTGACCCTTCTTGGGGCCATCCGGAAGAACAAAAAGCACATCTGTTTTCCGAATCTTCTCTGTAGCCTTGAGATAGACCCTCATGGCTCGAACCACGTCCAAAGTATGAAGCAGTCTTTCCTCTCTGGACTGGGGAGTAGGAAAGAAGGATGGTAGGACTAGGTCCTGATTTAAGTGAAAACTGGATATGACCTTAGGAAGGAAAGAAGGTTGAGGCCGCAGAACCACTCTGTCTTTATGCATGACAAGGCTGCCAGCTCGGAAACCCTTCTGGCTGAAGCCATAGCCACCAAGAAAACCAACTTTCGGGTTAGTAGCACCAGAGGGATTTCTGTCAGAGGTTCAAACAGCTGCCTTTGTAAAGCTGACAAGACCAGATTTAAATTCCAGGGGCAGAGGGGAGCTCTAATAGGGGGAGTCACATGCAAGACCCCCTGCAAGAAGGTTTTCATAAGCGAATGGGTGGCCAAGGGTCTTTGAAACACTATTGATAAGGCCGACACCTGCCCCTTTAGAGTACTAAGAGCCAACCCTTTGTCAACGCCAACCTGGAGGAATCGCAAGATCCTGTCAATAAAAAAAACTTTCGAGGATGCCATTTTTGAGACTCGCACCACTCCACATAGGTTCTCCAGACTCTGTAATAAATATTTCTGGAGACCGGTTTCCTAGCCTGAATCAACGTAGATATGACCTGATCTGAGAGGCCTCTGCCCTTAAGAATTAGGGATTCAGCCGCCAAGCCGTCAAATTTAGCTGCTGTGAAGCAGGATGGCAGATTGGGCCCTGAGACAGCAGATCTGGGCGCAGGGGGAGCAGCCACGGCGCCCCGACTGACATCTTCACGATGAGTGCGTACCAAGCCAGGCTGGGGCCACCAGAATCACAGGCCTGCGCTCCACCCGGATCCTCCGTAGAAGGCGGGGAATCATCTGCAGTGGAGGGAACGCATACAGAAGAGAAAACTGGTGCCAAGGACAAACCAAGGCATCGGTCCCGTAGGCCGAGGGATCCCTGGCTCGGGATATGAATTTGTCCAACTTTTTGTTGGATCTCGTTGCCATAATGTCCACCTCTGGGACTCCGAATCTTTGGCAAATCTCTTGGAATACCTGGGGGTGAAGAGACCATTCCCCCGGGAGCAACTGTTGACGACTCAAAAAATCTGCTTGAGAATTGTCTATCCCTGGGATGAACACCGCCGAGATGCAGGGTACATGGGCTTCGGCCCATGAGAAAATCAGGTTTACTTCTCTTTGGGCTGCTGGGCTCTTCGTGCCCCCCTGGTGGTTTAAGTATGCCACCGCAGTGGCGTTGTCGGACTGTATCCTTACTGGCAGACCCTGAAGGGGGAGAGTCCAGGCGATCAGGGCCAGCCGAGCAGCTCTGATCTCCAAGATATTGATGGGAAGCAGTTTTTCTGCCTCCGATCACTGCCCTTGCTGGGTCTGTTCTTCTAGAACTGCCCCCCAACCTGACAGGCTGGCATCCGTGGATACTATCTTCCACGTGATGGGGCAAAAGGATTTCCCTTTTGATAAATTTTGAGAGACCAGCCACCAAGACAGGCTGCGCCGGACCTTCGGGGAGAGCACTAACGGACGATCTAACACCTGAATGGACTTGTTCCAAGCAGAGAGAATGGCTGCCTGAAGATATCTGGTATGGATCTGGGCGTAGGGCACAGCCTCGAAGGCGGCCACCATCTTCCCCAGCAGTCGCATACATAGGCGAATAGTCGGCCTCTTCTTGCCTAAGATCACTTGAACTGCTTGAGCTATTGATCTGATCTTTGCTTGAGGTAAAATTATCCTCTGGCAGTCTGTATCTAGCCGAAGGCCTAGATATTCCAACTGCTTTGTTTCAATACCGATTTTTCTAGGTTTACAATCCACCCGAATTCCTCTAGATGCTGAACTGTGCGACCTACTGCCTGAGGTTGGAAGCTGAGCTGTAGATAACCAGAAGATCGTCCAAGTATGCCAAGACTAAAATGCCTTCTGTCCCTAGGACGGCTAGCACCGGGGCTAACACCTTTGTGAATACCCGCGGAGCTGTTGCCAACCCGAAAGGGAGGGCTACGAACTGGTAATGGCGGTGATCTATCATAAAACGAAGAAACCTGTGATGTGCTGGGTAGATCGGCACGTGCAGATACGCATCTTTTATGTCTATAGATGCTAGCAAGTCGTCTTGATGTAGGCTGGCTGCCACCGAACGTATGGACTCCATACGAAAGGTCTGAATGTTTAGAAAGCGATTTAGGCGTTTGAGGTCCAAGATAGGCCTGACGTCGCCATTGGGCTTTGGTATTATGAAAAGGTTGGAGTAGAATCCCAGACCCCATTCCTGGGTTGGTACTTCTACAATTACCCCTTGGAGCAAGAGACGATCCAATGCTTTTACAAGAGAGGCCCTCTTTAATGGGTCGCTTGGAAGACTTGACCCCTGAAAATGAGGAGGGGGGACTTCCCGAAACTCTAGCTTGTAGCCCGTGGTTACCACGGATCTTACCCAAGAGTCAGGAATTCTGGCCTTCCACACTTCGGAGAAAAAACCGAAGCCTTCCCCCCACCCAAGAGAGTGGGGGCGCCCCTTCATGAATCTGACTTGAGGACTGGTTTAACCGGCTTGCGAGACCATGGCCTCTTGCCTGTCGTGGCTTGTCCTTGTGGGCGGCTATTAAATGCTGAACGCCCGGGAGGCCGTCGATACTGACGGGAAGTTGAAGGGGCCGAGCCTGCGAAGGCCTGTCGCTTAAATGCGGGCCCACGCGATCTTTTCTTGACAGGCAAGAAAGAACTTTTACCACTTGATATGGTCTGGATATATTTATCTAGGTCTTCACCGAATAGTCTCCCACCATGAAAGGGAAATCCTGCTAAAAGCTTTTTGCAGGGTGCCTCTGCTGACCAGTTTTTTAGCCACAAAAGGCGACGCATATGAACCAACAGCAGAGATAAACGGGACGCCTGTTGAACGGAGTCCTTAATAGCATCTACTGCAAAGCAGAGAGCTCTTGGGAGGTCAGCCAATTCACGAGCTTGCTGAGCCGGTATGTCCCTTAATATCTGTTTAGTCTGATCCTTTAAAGCCTGACAAACGCCAATGGCTGCCACTGCTGGCTGAACCACGGCACCTACTGTGGTAAAAGAAGCCTTCAGTAGGGTCTCCAATTTTTTGTCGACTGGATCTTTAAACACCTGGACATTTTCCACCGGACAGGTCAGGGATTTATTTACGCAGGAAATGGCTGCGTCCACGGTAGGGAGTGCCCATTTCTTTGCAAATTCTTCTTCCATAGGATAGAGAATGGTGAACCTTTTAGGAGGGATAAAAATCCTATCAGGTCGAGCCCAATCCTGAAAAATCACGCTCTCCAGAAGGGGGTGAACTGGGAAAGATGCACCACTCAATGGTGCCTTTAAGGAACCTAAAGAGGATACCGCGGGGGCTAATTGTTCTGACACTGGAAGTTTAAAAGCAGTGCGAACCATATCCGTCAGAGACTGGATCCACAGACTCTCTGCTTGAGAAGCCGAAAAAATTTCATCTATAGTGGAATCTTCAATGTCTGACCCGTCAGGACTCAGGTCCGCTTGATCCCCCTGTGGGTCCAATTCCTCCGAAGAGAGGACCTCTGCATCCGAACACACCGTTCTATGTGACGGGGATCTAGCCCGTTTGCCACCCGGCAAAGAGCGGGCAATTAAAGCAGTTAACCTTTTCTCTAGCCCACCCAGGGTGGATTCTAGCATTTCTTTCGTAACATAAACGGGAATGGGTTGATTGGGGGCCGCCTCTGCCCCTAGCACCCTCAATGGCTCCTGCACGATGCTGTTCGGTGGTCTATCTGGTGAGGGTGGGACCACTGGAGCCTGGCCCAAATCCTCTGACCCCGTTGGAGACCCCTTTACTTTTTTGGCACCTTTTGCAGCCTTAGCTGGTCCTGATCCCTTGGGAGCAATTGCACAACCTTGAGACACCCCTACAGCCAACACCCAACTGTTGTAGCTAGAAGTGAAACATTAATAAGGACAGGCTATGGTAAAAAAAAAAAAATCTAAATTTTCATACGCCTGAGAAGGCGGCAATACCGAGGAAAGTCCTGTGAGTATTGCCACACCAATGCCCGTTAGCTGGAGTCCAAGGTTGCACAGACTCAGATACTGCCAGATCTAAGGCTGAGTCCCTTTAAGAAAAAAATCTTTTTTTTTTTTTTTTTCTGGTCAGTGTGGACTAAGTCCAGACCTGAAGATCCACAAACCACCACTGGGTGTCACTGTTAGCCAGAACTGGCTCAGCTGCGTGCTCTATGTCCTCACTCTCCACTGCTCTCAGGAGGGAATGACCAGCCAGGAAATGCTTTTTTGCTTTATCTGAGACCTGACGCTGCTGGCCCGCCCCCCCCACGCTGAAACCAACATGGAGGAAGCAGAGAGCAGAGGAGAAGCCTGGACCAGCGCTAGTAACACAGACACCCGGTAAGCCACTAATCTTCGTAGTGCACACATAGAGGAAGCTGTCCCCCTAGGCTTCCTAGGAAACAGGAGTTTTGTCAGCACTTCCTCTCTATACACGTGGGGCTGCAGTATCATGCTAACAGGCAAATCTGGGGGGAGTAGCAAAATACATATCTTTAAAAGCATATATATATATCTACATGTTATCTGGGTAAACATTAGTACATCCCATCCTGCCTCAAAAGACATAGTGGAGATAGTGGCTGATGCACAAGCATACCATTAGCCAACCCAGAACCCCCAGGGGGATACCTACTGTCGAACCAAGTCCCGCAGGTTCCCTCTTACCTGCTCCACGCCGCAGGGTATTGCAAAATGCAAGAGGCCCAGCCTTCCCCCATCTCCGTGGGTATTGTCTTGGACCTTCAGGGACCGGGGTCCTGTGTTAAGGAACCCACACCCCTGGACCTATATAGCATCCTGGCATCAGTAGCGTTTAGTTCTTGGAAGAGACTAAGGCACTGGAGCCCAGAATCCAGCCCTCCAAGGAGAGGCATTATAGGCAAAAACCCCACTCCAGCAGGGCCCGGGTACCGTACACCTTGGCTTTGAAGCACTTCGGACGGATCCGGCTAGCTATCCTGGGTCCCGAGACCTCCGAGGGACAGCTAGACGTGACCAACACCTAAGACACTGGCGAAAAAACTGAAGCACTCCCAGTGGGAGGGGGTTATATAGGGAGGAAACTTCCTGTGAAATTGATTACACCAGTGTCCACACCTGAAGGTACCCATATAACCCTAGTGTAATGGCTATGCGCTCTGTGTCCCGTGATGTACGATAAAGAAAGTGTACCCATGTTCTGAATGCCTGGTGTTCAGACAGCAGGGTTGTAGACAATCACTGTTCCCCAGATTTAGAATTATCGAACGTAAATTGTAGACCCTTTTATTTGCCAAGGGAATTCAGGACGGTATTCGTCCTTGCGGTATACGTCCTTCCGGATGCGAATGCTGCTTTAACTTTGGCAAAAGTAATAAGCAAACTCCAGTGTGCACATCGTGATGGGGTGATTGCGAATGCTGGTGATTTCCGCCACGTAAATTTGAGGTCCACTTTCCAAGGATTCCATCAATTTGTGAAGTGTGCAACTAGGGATGTAAACACACTTGATAAGGTTGACTCTAAGGCCTCGTACACATGACCAATAAACTCTTGCCGCCGAGTGTACTGACTTCATTTCAAACGAACCATGGTTTTCTTGAAAGAAAAGAACGCAGTGACGTCATCGCGTACGATGAGCATGCGCTTGTCACATTCAATGCCACCGCCATCTTGTTTTACCCTACCTATGCCGTGGAAGCTACCGTGCATGCGTCAAAGTCATTTCGAGCATGTGCGGGTTTACACTGCTACAGGTAAGTATACACACTCTCGGGTTTCTCGTCTGGAAACAGGCCAACGAGAATCTCGACGAACAGAACAAAAAAAAAAAAGGAGGAGGAGCACGGTCGTGTGTATGAGGCCTAATGCTAGGAAAGCATATATAGCTGTTCCATCATCTCAGTCAGTCAGATCATATATCCCTCCTTCTTATTCTCCTGTATATTCTAATTAGGCAGAGAACTTTTCCAGAGAGCAAGGGGATAAGGATTTGGCCAGATGGTTCTCTTGAGCGGTTACAGGACTGCTTTGAGAGGACCAACTGGAAATTTTTGGAAAAACATGACCTAAACATGCGCACTAAAACAGTACCGAGTTACAATAGTACAGTACTCGTGTAGACCAGCCTTTTTCAACTAGGGTGCCTTGAGGTTATTTTAGGGGTGCCTTGGCAAAATTGCTAAAAATTGCCCCAAAATTGTATACAAGCCGGCATATGGATGAAGCCTGCCTTTTAGTTACACTAAGTCACAAATTTTCATAGTGCACCATTACACCCTTCTAGCTGCCGGTGTCTTGTCGATCTAGTCCGCCTATCGAGATGGTTCACTGCGCAGGCGCAGACAAAGCCCACGGAAATCTCTAAACCTCGGGCGGCATCCAGGCCAATTCCTTGACATCCCCGTGGATTGGAGGACGTTAAAAAAAAAAAAAAAAAAAAAAAAAGAAGGAGCTAGGATGCCGTCTTGCCACTTACAGCCCTGGACCTCTTGCTACAGCTCCTCAGGTTCAGTGATTTCCGTTGGCTCTGATTGCGCAGTCAAGAGGGGAACCATATCGGCAGATCACCGGCATCCCAACGACCAATGGTGTCATAAGTTGATAAGGAGGATGCGAGTTGCCTGCATAACATCCTTGTATGGTCCTCCCAGCCCCTCTCCATCAGGGGTGGTGTCACATTAGCTGAGTGATGGGGAAATATTGGAATACTAGTCGGTACCAGTGTGCAAATGTGTATTTGCTTTGAAAGAATAAAATCACCTCTAACGTTGGATGTTCTACTTGGACTTGGATGTTGTGGCTTTATGAAAAAATATTGGAATTGTTTTTCCATTTTAGAATAGGCTGCCTTGAGTCCAGGGCCGGACTGGGAATGAAAACCAGCCCTGGAAATAATTTCATACCAGCCCCGTAACATTATTATACCAGCCCCACATAACGCCAGAGAGAGAGGGGGGTGCAACAATATGAAAGAGATGCAATGCTCTGCAGGCCAAAACAACTATAAATTCACATTTATTTTTATCTGAAAAAAATAAAATAAAAAAAATCCACGAGAGAGAGAGAGACAGAAAGGGGCTGCAATGGTGAGTGTGAGATAGAGAAGGGGAGAGGGAGAGGAAGAAGGGGAGAGGGAGAGGAAGAAGGGGAGAGGGAGAGGAAGAAGGGGAGAGGGAGAGGAAGAAGGGGAGAGGGAGAGGAAGAAGGGGAGAGGGAGAGGAAGAAGGGGAGAGGGAGAGGAAGAAGGGGAGAGGGAGAGGAAGAAGGGGAGAGGGAGAGGAAGAAGGGGAGAGGGAGAGGAAGAAGGGGAGAGGGAGAGGAAGAAGGGGAGAGGGAGAGGAAGAAGGGGAGAGGGAGAGGAAGAAGGGGAGAGGGAGAGGAAGAAGGGGAGAGGGAGAGGAAGAAGGGGAGAGGGAGAGGGAGAAGGGGAGAGGGAGAGGGAGAAGGGGAGAGGGAGAGGGAGAAGGGGAGAGGGAGAGGGAGAAGGGGAGATAGAGAGGGAGAAGGGGAGATAGAGAGGGAGAAGGGGAGATAGAGAGAGAGAGAGAGAAGGGGAGATAGAGAGAGAGAGAGAGAAGGGGAGATAGAGAGAGAGAAGGGGAGATAGAGAGAGAGAAGGGGAGATAGAGAGAGAGAAGGGGAGATAGAGAGAGAGAAGGGGAGATAGAGAGAGAGAGAAGGGGAGATAGAGAGAGAGAGAAGGGGAGATAGAGAGAGAGAGAAGGGGAGATAGAGAGAGAGAGAAGGGGAGATAGAGAGAGAGAAGGGGAGATAGAGAGAGAGAAGGGGAGAGAGAGAGAGAGAAGGGGAGATAGAGAGAGAGAAGGGGAGATAGAGAGAGAGAAGGGGAGATAGAAGGGGAGATAGATAGAGAGAGAGAGAAGGGGAGATAGAGAGAGAGAGAAGGGGAGATAGAGAGAGAGAGAAGGGGAGATAGAGAGAGAGAGAAGGGGAGATAGAGAGAGAGAGAAGGGGAGATAGAGCAAGAAGGGGAGATAGAGCAAGAAGGGGAGATAGAGCAAGAAGGGGAGATAGAGCAAGAAGGGGAGATAGAGCAAGAAGGGGAGATAGAGCAAGAAGGGGAGATAGAGAAGGGGAGATAGAGAAGGGGAGAGGAAGAAGGGGAGATAGAGAGAGGGAGAGGAAGAAGGGGAGATAGAGAAGGGGAGAGGGAGATAGAGAAGGGGAGAGGGAGATAGAGAAGGGGAGAGGGAGATAGAGAAGGGGAGAGGGAGATAGAGAAGGGGAGAGGGAGATAGAGAAGGGGAGAGGGAGATAGAGAAGGGGAGAGGGAGATAGAGAAGGGGAGAGGGAGATAGAGAAGGGGAGAGGGAGATAGAGAAGGGGAGAGGGAGAAGGAGAGAGGGAGAAGGAGAGAGGGAGAAGGAGAGAGAAGGGGAGAGGGAGAAGGGGAGAGGGAGAGATAGAGAAGAGGAGAGGGAGAAGGGGAGAGGGGGAGATAGAGAAGGGGAGAGGGAGAAAAGGAGATAGAGAAGGGGAGAGGGAGACGG
The DNA here is from genome assembly GCA_029574335.1 of Rana kukunoris. Taxonomy (NCBI): domain Eukaryota; kingdom Metazoa; phylum Chordata; class Amphibia; order Anura; family Ranidae; genus Rana; species Rana kukunoris. Next base: position 173,113,227 of record CM056059.1, on the reverse strand, counting down.
AGAAGGGGAGATGGAGAAGGGGAGAGGGAGAGGGAGACGGAGAAGGGGAGAGGGAGAGGGAGAGGGAGAAGGGGAGAGTGGGAGATGGAGAAGGGGAGATGGAGAAGGGGAGATGGAGAAGGGGAGAGGGAGAGATAGAGGAGAGGGAGAGGGAGAAGGGGAGAGGGAGAAGGAGAGGGAGATGCTCTGTAGGCCAAAACAATTATAAACACATATTTTTACCTGAAAAAAATAATTTGATTAAAAAAAAAAATCCGCTGGAGAGGAGCTGCAATGGTGAGAGAGAAAGGGGGTGCAATGCTCTGCAAAACAATTATAAATGCACATTTATTTTAAACCTGCTTTAAAAAAAAGAAAGAAATCCATGAGAGAGCCAGAGAGGGGCCGGGGTGCCATGGTGAGAGAGAGAGGGGTGCCATGGTGAGAGAGAGAGGGTGCAACGATGAGAGAGAGAGAGAGAGAGAGAGAGAGAGAGAGAGAGGGGGGGTGCAATAGTGAGAGAGAGAGAGAGAGTGCAACGGACAGAGAGAGAGTGCAACGGACAGAGAGAGAAAAAGTGCAACGGACAGAGAGAGAGAGAGAGAGAGTGCAACAGACAGAGAGAGAGAGAGAGTGCAACGGACAGAGAGAGAGAGAGAGTGCAACGGACAGAGAGAGAGTGCAACGGACAGAGAGAGAGAGAGAGAGCGTGAGTGCAACAGAGAGAGAGAGAGCGTGAGTGCAACAGAGAGAGTGTGCGAGAGAGAGAGTGTGCGAGAGAGAGAGTATGCAACAGACAGAGAGAGAGAGAGTGAGTGCAACAGAGAGAGAGAGAGCGTGAGTGCAACAGAGAGAGTGTTCGAGAGAGAGTGTGCAACAGACAGAGAGAGAGAGAGAGTGTGCAACGGACAGAGAGAGAGAGAGAGAGAGTGTGCAACAGACAGAGAGAGAGAGAGAGAGAGTGTGCAACAGACAGAGAGGGAGAGAGAGAGTGTGCAACGGACCAAGAGAGGGTGGGAGAGAGAGAGAGAGGGTGAAACAGTGAGAGAGAGAAAGAGTGTGCAACGGTGAGAGAGAGAGGGTGCAACGATGGGAGAGAGAGAGAGAGAGAGAAAAAGAGAGAAAGAGAGAGAGAAAGAGACGGGGAGGGTGCAACGGTGAAAGAGAGAGGGTGCAACAGTGAGAGAGGGGGGTGCAACGGTGAGAGAGAGAGGGTGCAAGAGTGTGCAGCGGTGAGAGAGAGAGCGCAACGGACAGAGAGAGAGAGCGCAACGGACAGAGAGAGAGCGCAACGGACAGAGAGAGAGCGCAACGGACAGAGAGAGAGCGCGCAACGGACAGAGAGAGAGAGCGCGCAACGGACAGAGAGAGAGCGCAACGGACAGAGAGAGAGAGCGCGCAACGGACAGAGAGAGAGAGCGCGCAACGGACAGAGAGAGAGAGCGCGCAACGGACAGAGAGAGAGAGCGCGCAACGGACAGAGAGAGAGAGCGCGCAACGGACAGAGAGAGAGAGCGCGCAACGGACAGAGAGAGAGAGCGCGCAACGGACAGAGAGAGAGAGCGCGCAACGGACAGAGAGAGAGAGCGCGCAACGGACAGAGAGAGAGAGCGCGCAACGGACAGAGAGAGAGAGCGCAACGGACAGAGAGAGAGAGCGCAACGGACAGAGAGAGAGAGAGCGCAACGGACAGAGAGAGAGAGAGCGCAACGGACAGAGAGAGAGTGTGCAACAGTGACGGGGAGGGTGCAACGGTGAAAGAGAGAGGGTGCAACAGTGAGAGAGGGGGTTGCAAAGGTGACAGAGAGGGGGGGGGGGGGGTGAACCATGCTATGGTGAGAGAGATTATTATACAGATTACAATTTGCAGGGGCAGCAAAATTCTCAGACTCTCACCATAGCATGGCGCAACCCCCCCCTCTCTGTCACCTTTGCTGCCCCTGCAAATTGTAATCTGTATAATAATCTCTCTATCTCTCACCATTGCATGGTGCACACCCCCCCCCCCCCCCCAGATTACAATTTGCAGGGGTAGCAAAGGCGACAGAGAGGGGGGCACCATGCAATGCTTGGTGAGAGAGAGATTTTTATACAAATTACAATATGCAGGAGGAGCAAAGGTAGGTGACACTGACAGAGAGAGGAGGGGGGGGGGGGGGGCGGGCTGGTTCACCGTGCAATGGTGAGAGAGAGATTCATTACAATCCGATTCCATTTTATGCGTTCACCTGAGATGAGATTTTGTGCTCCAACTCCGAGGGCGGCCGACGCCGATCACTGCTCCTGTGCCCTCACTTGTGATCTGCCTGCAGACAGACATTGTGGGTGGTGCTGGCGCCGCACGGGCAGATGGAACTTGGAAGGGGGAAATAGAGCAGAAGAACCACGGCGTTCTGACGTTCTCTTGCTCGGCTCCTCCCCTCAAGATTGACGTGATCACACTGAGTCGCAGGCGCTGGATCCGATGAGAAGGAAAGTGTGGCGGCGATCATGGCGGCCGCAACCCGCCGACCCGCCGCTCCTTTACTGACATGACATGGACAGTGGCACTGGCAACCAAAGCGGCCCCAGGGCATCCCTGCATAGTTTATAAAGTGCGATGATGGCTGCGGCTGTGGCCATTTGCGGCCGCGGCGGCTGCTTTGTATTAGGCTTACAGGAGGCAAAAGCAGCCCCCAGGGCACTGAATGCAGGCGGCCTACCGGGAATTTTCCCGGTATCCCGGTAGGCCAGTCCGGCCCTGCTTGAGTCTGTCCATGATTTTTAAAGGGTGCCTTGACTGAAAAAAGGTTGAGAAACACTGGTGTAGACATTGTTACAGAAAGGAAGCGTATCAAGGTTTTTCCCCCAATCAGAAGCCCTGGATGACCAAGAGAGAACATTGTCATGAATGAGAAATCAGGATTTCCAAGAGCTGAATAAATGTTACGACACCACGGGTCACCCCAAACCTGTACAACTCACCTGTCTGACCGGATCCTTATCCAGTTCATCAAATAGTTTCTGAAACTGCTCTGCAGGGATAACACCGCTGGGGAAGCACCTTGCCTTCTACGATGAAAACAAAATGTATGTTTTTTTTTAAAATAAAAATATAAAATTTAAAAAAAACAATCCCACCCACCTCTCGATTTTACCTCGATGATTGCCAATTTGCAGTAGCCATCCATTTTAACGTCCTGTAAGACGTTAATAAAGGTCACACAGTCCACACAGGCCCTAAAGAGAAAGTTCATTTAGATCACGGATTCCGTTTAAGCTGAACTCCATCCAAAACATTTTTATGAGAAAACAATCAAACATACTCGCCTTAACGCTGCAGCATCGGTCTGATCGTTGCAGCTGTTCCCTGCTGGCTCCAAGTCCGAGAACCAAGTGATCACATAACAGTTGATCTCTCAGTTCTCAATCAGCACAGAATGGAGAGCAATGACTGTCAGTCACTGCTCTCCGACTTGGGGGAGGGGGGAGCGGTGACTGACAGCCATTGCTCTCTGTTCCAAGCTGATTGAGAACTGAGAGGTCAACTTATGTGATCATTCAGTTCCTGGGCTTGGAGCCAGCATGGAATGAATGAAAACGTATATAGCGCGGCACATGCGAATTAAATCGCCTCTGGGTGCTTGTTGTTCCTGTCTCCTTTGGAACCAAAAGAGATGATCTTGATCTTTCTCCTGAATGCCAAGTGGTTCTCCTCCAACCGAATGCTGGTTGGTAAAGCGTTCCATAGTCTTGGACCTTGGACCGCGAATCTTCTATCTCCTTTGGACTTGTAGTTGGCTTTCGGTATCTGGAGTAGATTTTGATTGGTGGATCGCAGAACGCGATTGGGGTTATGAGCTTTTATTTTTTCGCATAGATAATGGGGAGCATTCCCATGATACATCTATGCGTTAGACAGAGTGCTTTAAAAGTGATTCTGTCTTTTACTGGTAACCAATGAAGGGATCTCAGTGAAGGCAAGATAGATTCCCAGGGTTTTTTCCCAGTCACAAGTCTAGCGGCCGTATTTTGAACGACTTGTAGACGAGCGATTTGGTACTTGGGGAGTCCGAGGTAAAGGGCATTTGCATAGTCCAATCTTGAATTTACAATTGCTCCCACCACAACCACTATGTCTTCTTTGGGGATGAAAGGAGTAAGTCTGCGTAGTAGGCGCAGCAGATGGTGAGATCCGCTGACTACTGACCCTATTTGTGCGTCCATTGTCATGTAGGAGTCGAAGATGACCCCAAGACTTTTGACTTTGGCGCTAGGGGTGATGATTTTGCCCAGAATGGGCAGGGGGGGGGGGGTCCAAGTTGTTGTAGATTGATTCATACGCTTGGCGTGAAACAGGAGAAGTTCTGTTTTCGCTCCGTTGAGTTTAAGATAAATCTTTGTCATCCAGTCCTCTATCAAAGAGAGGCATGTCTCTAGATTGAGGTGGTGATCCTTTTTATTGCAAATGCGGAAATACAGTTGCGTGTCGTCTGCATATGAGTGATAGAGCAGTTTTTGGCTGCTGATGATTTCGAACAGAGGACGAAGATAGATGTTGAATAACATCGGCGACAGGGGGGATCCTTGAGGGACTTCGCACGATAATGTGCGTTTTTCAGAAGTGAAAGGTCCCAACTTCACTATTTGTGATCGGTTTTCCAAAAAAGAGGAGAACCAAGATAAGTCGCCTTCTGCGACTTTGGCTACTTCAGCTAGCCGAGTCAATAAAAGCTTGTGGTCTACAGTGTCGAAGGCTGCGCTTAGGTCCAACAGAACCAGAAGACAAGATTCTCCTTAGTCTGCGGCCTCGAGAGCGTCGTCCCATATCTTGAGCAATGCGGTTTCTGTCCCGTGTCCGGAGCGGAATCCCGATTGAAATGGATCAAGTAGGTTGTGGGTATCTAGATGCTGTTGCAGCTGTTGTAGCACAACTTTCTCCATTACCTTGGAGAGAACGTTTAGGCCTGTTATGGGTCGCCGGTGGAGTGGGTCCTTGGGATCCAGGGTGGGTTTCTTCAAGATGGGTTGAATTATGCCCTCCTTCAACTGGGAGGGCACTATGCCCTCCCTGAAAGATTGGTTAATAAGCTGTGTGATAGGAGATGCCAGGATGTCGGCGCATTCCTTCAGCAGTTTGGTGGGGATGATATCATTAGGCGCAGTGCTGTTACGCAAAGTACCGATGATATTTTTTGTGGTCCGAATAGAAATGGGTTCCAGCGTGAACTTACCTGGTTGTGGTGGATCACTGTAGATGTTGTGCGAATAATTACGGGGGGGCTAGGAGGGAAATTGTTTTGCTGAATGCTTTGCCGGATTGCCTCGATTTTATTAATGAAGTAATCCGATAATTCATTGCAAAATTCTTGTGTGTCGAAATGGGGGCTTCAAGACATCCTGGATTCATGGTCCGAGTGACCAGCTTGAAGAGTTTGCGGGGCGGTTGAGAGCGCTATTGATAGCCTCAGAAAAATAGATTTTCTTGGCTTTGAAGATTTCTTTGTGGTATTATCTTGTTATTGCCTTGTGGATGATCAGGTTCTCATCTGAAGAGCTTCTTTTCCAGGCGGCTTCCGCCCTTCTGCGCTCTTGCTTCAGTAACGCCAGCTGGTTGTTGAACCAGCTGGAGTTATTTTTCCGGATGTGGGTTTTACGTTTCGGCGCTATTAAGTCGGCTGACTGTAATAGGGCTGTGTTTATGGCATCCAGCGTTTCTTCAGCCGTTTGATGTGGCTGGATTGTTTTAATTTTTTTCCTTAATGTGGCTTTGAAGAGTTCCGAGTGGAGCTTCTTCTGACATCTAAAAAATAAAAAATGTGGCGCTAAAAAGAAACACGACACAAAGGAGGGAGTGTATCTCTACCCCAAAATATAAATGGTGATATATGCTGTATAGTAAAACAAACATATAGTGATAAAATGTGATAAATGCACATCAAAAAGCAATCCAAGCAGGAACCGTGTAAGGGGAAAATAAGGCCCCTTAAGGGCTAAAAAAAGTTCCAGGTAAGTCCAGGTAGTATTGACACTACAGTACTAAGAAAAAGTCTGGTGCGGGTAGTCCCGATGGAAGCTGACAATCCAATGGAGGGAAACAGAGGATCAAACATACATTCCAAAGTTGTCAGAAGAATTAAACACTTACCAGATTCGGTGGACATACAGACCATTGGTAGTATGTCAAATGGGCAAAGAATGGATCCTCAGTCAGGTGCAATTCATGTAAGGCACATCCGATGATATCTCCAGGAATCTCCAAATTTCTTAAGTCTCACCCCAATGGTCTCGGGGGAGTCTTGAGGAAGGAGCAGGGATAACTGGCGTGGGTAACCCTCTAAGTATAAGTCTTCTGTATGAAGTCCAGTGAATGTCAGAAGGCCTGTGACTGCCCTTCTCAGGGGGTCAAACAAACTTATAATATGAGGTTATCCTGCAGATCAGCTGAAAGGATCCTCCGTCTCCCATGCCTTCAATGGCTCCAGACTGCAGCTCACAGGTACTTCTGACATCTAGTCCAGTGTGTCGTCACTGGATTTGATGTTTTTGTTAAGGGGGAATTCGGAAATAATGAATTTAATTGCATGGTGATCTGTCCATGGCCATGGCAACGGTTCATTTTCCAAGATTTTTATTTCCAGATCTTGTCTGAAAATAAGATCGAGCGTGTGACCTGAAACATGTGTGGGCCCACATACTAGTTGCTGAAGCCCTAATCCTTCCAGGTGGTCAATGCAGGCGTCGGCAATGGGGTCTTGCGGGGAGTTGGCCCAGAGGTTGAAGTCCTCGAGCAGCAAAAGGTGTTTGCTGTTAAGGATATAGGTGGAGATAAAGTCTGTAAATGATGGGAGAAGCTGCGATTTTGGGCCAGGTGGCCTGTAGCAGAGTAGAATCCGGACGGTCTCCTGGGAGTGTACTTACAGTTGCAGAGTAAGGGTTTCCATGAATGGAAGAGGGTTTTGAAGGACTGGCTTTGTGATCACAAGATGAGTCTTATGGATCACCGCCAGTCCTCCTCTTTGCCCTATTCTGTTTTCCGTTCTAATACGATAGTTTTCTGGCACCAATTCTCCTAGAATGGTGTTACATTCGGCTGTGAGCCAGCTTTCTGTAATAAAGAGGCAGTCTAAATCGTATTGCAGAATGAAATCATGGATTTCCAGTCGGTGTTTTACTGCCGATCTTGTGTTGATCAAAGCACATGATATGTGCTTAGGCTGGGGTATACGGCTGAGATTTTTGATAGTCGATCGTCGATCGATTCTTGAAAGTCGCTCAGTTCAAAGGGCTTTTTTGGTGATGGCTGGTAGTATTGCGGCAAATCGCCTCAGATCCCAAATGGTCTCAGCCGAGTATTGCAGATTAACCATGGTCGCCAACACCAGGAGGGGGGTGGAAGGATTTTTCAAGGATTGACTGAATCCTCTATCCTGGCTTGGTCCAGAGGAAGGCAAAACAACCCTGACCGTGCTGTGCCAATATGCTGCGGCAGGGAAAAATATTCCTTCCTGACCCCTTGAGAGGCGATCGGGTGAACCTTGGATCAAGTTGTAATGGTGTTGAGATAGGGGAGATTGGGGCTGGGTGTAGCAAGATGGCCGCCAATCAAGCAGCAGGATCTAGGCTGGGGGGCTCCCAGATTAATCGGTGCTGCCATGGGGGGGCCTGGATCCTGGGGTATGGGGGGGGGTTTGTGGGCTGTTTGGTGACAGTTGCTGGGGGTGAGGAGCGGCGCGCCGCTAGGCCGCAGATGAAGCCGCGGCCTTTCCTAGATCGCGGCTGCCGCGATTGCACACAGGCCGGCACGGAGGTATAGAAAAACGCCCGAAAAGGCAGAAAATTGCGGCGGATAGGTGGCAGAGGGGCAGCTTGAGTGGGGGTGGTAGTGTGGGGGTGTAGGGGGGAGAAGAATGGCGAGGGGGAGAGCCAAAAGTTTTGGGTAAGCTGCAGCGGCTTGTCCTAAAAAGGACAGCCGCCTACAGTCCCAGTAGATGGCTTACCTGCTGGAAACCTGCAAGTTTCTCTCCAGCGGGGACACAGGCAACAATATAAACCGTATAAAAGAAGGAATATGTAGAAGCCCATCACATTGGGTCTCTAGGACAAGGCCTAACTTTGGGTGAAAGGCATCAAACATGTCCGGGGAGGATGTCTCAGGCATAGCGTTGTGTTTTCCTGTACAGAACAATAAAGCTACACTTGCATTGGATTTTAACAGAATGTTGTTGGCTTTTTTTCCCCCCCTTTTGAATCTTCTAGTACGGTAAATACTCGAGTATAAGCTGACCCAAATATAAGCTGAGGCACCCAATTTTACCACAAAAAAAAAATGTGAAAAAGTATTGACTCGAGTATAATTACCTAGGGCAGTGATGGCGAGCCTTGGCACCCCAGATGTTTTGGAACTACATTTCCCATGATGCTCAACTACAATGCAGAGTGCTGGGGCATCATGGGAAATGTAGTTCCAAAACATCTGGGGACCCATCACTGGCCTAGGGTGTCCATTTGCATGCCTCACTGTGCCCATGCCTAGACTGACGTTTAACATGGGAGTCTATGGAAGCGGTGTCCGGCTTTGAAAAAATCGGTGCTCCTCAGCCGTAGGTTCCCCAGACAACAAACTTTTTAGAGGAGAAATGGGGCTACATGTGTGCCAAGTTTCCCGAGTCCAGGGGACCTACGATCGGCCGGTACTGGGTCCCTAAAAATCACCAGCGAAATTACTGTTTAACACGGGAGTCTATGGAAGGGGTGCCCGGCTTTTAAAAATTGGTGCTCCCCTGATGTAGGTCCCCCAGACCACAAACTGCACACTTGTAGAGGAAGAGTGGGGCTATATGTGTTCCAAGTTTGGGGTCCTTCGGATCTACGGCCGGCTGGTACTGGGTCCCTAAAGTCCGGCAGATCAGGTGACTCGAGTATAAGCCGAGGGGGGAATTTTCAGCACAAAAAACAAAAACAAACTCAGCTTTTACTCGAGTATATACGGTAATATAAAAACATGATGTAGCTCCTAATCTTTCTCCCTCCATCCATAAATGTTGGCTATGGATACAATTTAAAAAAATCTATCTCCAAAAATGCAGATTAGACCCCCTGTCAAGTTTTGTCTGTGCCCCTGTTGGGGAGCGTCACCCTCTCCATTTCTCCTGCTTGTCATTGAAAGTAAAAGTAAATCCCACATATTTGGTTGTCCCCAGAAAAGCAATAAAGGGAAAATCTAATAGGGACACCAGATTTGGTGACCTGGGAGCCACAATGGATTCACATACATTCAGGGATTTCCTCTCACTTTCTGTTTTGGCTATGGGACAGGAATAAGGATGAGCTCCGGCGAGTTCGCAAACCCCACGCCAGGAAGTCGGCACTGCGCTAATTACAGGCAGTGAGACATTGTCCTGATGTGCGGCTGCAGAGATCGGGAAATGTCTCACTGCCTGTGATTAGCGCAGCGCCAACTTCCTGGCGGGCTCTGCACGTGGGGTTTGCGAACACGGCGGAGCTCATCCATAGACAGAAAGCGAAGGGAAATCTCCACAATGGGACACAGATGGCAACACAATATAAGCTGTCAGGGGGTTATAACCCTCCCTTACTTTACCAAAAAAACAAAAAAGGAAGACGTTTTGACTATGAATCTACTTTAATTCTCCAATTTTAAATTGCAGACTTAAAGGATCACTAAAGGAAATTTTTCATGGTTTCATGTCCTTATTGTTCGTTTTTGCTTTGAAGTTGCTGTAATCCTGCTCTGTTCTCCACACTTCCTGCTTGTCTGTTTCCTTATAACCACAGTACTGGGAGCTTTCTCACGATGGTTTAAGATGTCATTACTGTGTGTCTAAAACTTCCCAGAACCAATCAGATTAATTTTAAAAACAAAACACTGCCCTGGATTTGTTTGTTTTTGTTCTGTGTGTCTATTTCTACTTTGCAGAAACATGAAGCCAGTTCAAAAGTGAAACTAACCTGCAGGCACATTATATGATTGATTTTTATCTATTTTTAATCATTTTGAAAAGGAATCAGTTAACTTTTAATGTCTCTATACCCTGTAAACAGTAATTTCAGCAAAAAAAAAAAAATTCCATTAGTGACCCTTTAATATCTTATATATAACTGATCTACCCTTCCATACTGCACCTACAATGGATGTGGGCAAAGGAAAGCTACTTTAGAAACATTGGTAACATAATCCTCAGTTTTGGCCAAACTACGGCGCCCCCCAACCCCAAGCAAGCAGCCACTCTGGAGGGCAAAGGCAGCCTAACCGCTGCTGACTAGTCGTCATCAGTTTGCATTTCCAAAAGCAAAGTTTCTTACGCTTGATCACAATTGTGGGATGTGAGTTCTCTGTGGAAGGAAAGAATTTCAAAGGCAGCTCTAATTCCCAACCGCCGTCTGAGCAGGGAGGCCTGAACAGATTTCTGAGGAAGAGAAAAATAAAAATCAATGTGAACATAAATTGGCTGACTGTACCGCATCAAAACAGTAACGCAAATTTCACACAGTGTGCCCAAAGCAAACAAACATACTATGGGGTTGACTTAGGCCCCTGTCACACTGCTGAGAATTGAAAGTCGTACAATTTCAGGGAATGCCTGTTGTCATGATCAGTGTAATTGTCTGGGTCATCTGCTGGTGGCACTATTGCTTTCAGCACCAAAGGGTGTATTTTTTTCACCAGCAGGTGTCTCCCAGTATATTGACTTTTTATTAACAAATTAAGCCCCAGACCATTTTGTTGCTAAATGATCGGGCCACTTTTTGAGATTCTGGAATGCGTCGCTTTAACTGACAATTGCGCGGTCGTGCGCCGTGGCTCCCAAACAAAATTGACGTCCTTTTTTTTCCCACAAATAGAGCTTTCTTTTGGTGGTATTTGATCACCTCTGCGGTTTTTATTTTTTGCGCTATAAAAAATAGAGCGACAATTTTGAAAAAAAAAAAATTCACTATTTAGTTTAGTCCGATACGTATTCGTCTACATATTTTTGGTAAAGATCGAAATAATCGTTTGATCGGTTTGCGCAAAAGTTATAGCGTCTACAAAATTGAGGAAAGTTTTTTAGCATTTTTATAAAAAAAAATTTTTTTTTACTAGTAATGGCGACGATCTGCATGACTGGACACATCGGACACTTTTGGCAAATTTTTGGGACCATTGTCATTTTTACAGCGAACAGTGCTATAAAAATGCACTGATTACTGTGAAAATGACACTGGCAGTGAAAGGGTTAACCACTAGGTGGCGCTGTAGAGTTTAAGTGTTCCCTAAAGCATAATTCTTACTGTAGGGGGGCGTGGCTTGCTGTGACACGTCACTGATCGTGTTCCCGATGACAGGGAACATGATCAGTGTCAGCTAGGCAGAACGGGGAGATCGAGTCCGTGGGACCCGCAGGCGCACTCACGGAGATCTCAACTGCTTCTTAAATGTGACGTACAGGTAAGTCCTTCTGCCTGCCCGTGCCATGCTGTAGACGTAGATCTGTGTGCGGCCGGCGGTAAGCAGTTAATCAAGCTGCACCTGATGTGAGCTGCTGGGAGTATATAAGCCCGCTCTTCACCAAGGCTCAGGGCTTCAGTATCCTCTCAGCAAGCCTTGTCCTTGCCTGACCTGATCCGTTTGCCCGAATCTGTGCCTGATCTGCTTCCTGCCCTGGACTCTGTTTCCTGTACCCCGAGTCTTGTCCCCTGATTCCTGCTTCCCCTCCATCTGGCCGCCCGTCCCCCCTTGTGTCTCGTCCCTGCCTTGCTTGTGCTCCTGTTCTTGTATATATTAAGCCTCATACTCACAATACAACTTTTTGACAACAAACTTCAAAATGAGCAGGTGTTCAATAAAATCCGACCGTGTGTACGCTCCATCGGACAAACTTTTTCGGTTTTCATTGGGCAAAAGTTCGCTGTACAAAAAGGACAAACTTTTCGGCAACAAAAGTCCTATTGTGCAAAATTCTATCGTGTGTACACAAGTCCGTTGGACTTTAGTCCAAAGTACAAACATGCATGCCCAGAACCAATGTTAAAGATAAAGGCACATGCCTGATTTTAATAACTATATATTTTTCGCTTACTTTTGTGCCCAATTTCTTAAGTGCAGCCCACTGATCTGTTTAGCCTGTGCTGGATGCCTGTGTTATTCATCCCTGACACCTGTGTAAACTTGAGGTCTATGGACCTCAACTCAAATCAAAAGTCGGACCGAAGTAGTACTGGTGCGACCATAAGAATGGTACTGATTGGAAATCATGGGGTACGACTGTCATGTGACTTTTGCAATCCCAAGTTGCAGGACAAGTCGCACAAGTGTGAAAAGAGCCTTACTAAAACTGGAGAGTGCAAAATCCTGTGCAGCTCTGCAGAGAAACCAATCAGCTTCCAGGTTTTATTGTCAAAGCTTAATTGAACAAGCTGAAGTTAGAAGCCGATTGGCTACCATACACAGCTGTATTAGATTTTGCACTCTCCAGTTTCAGTAAATCAACCCCAGTTTGTGGACACCTGACCAGCACACCTAAATGAGCTTGACAAGCCTCCACCTACACACCTCTACCTTTAAAGCTTGAAAAGCCTCCACTATTCTGGAAAGTCTTTTCAACATCCACCATTGCAATTTTTTTTGGATAAAACCGCAAAGATTTCAACTTAAAATGCATTTTTATGCAGTAAAATGAATGCGTTTTACTGAAGAAAAACCACCAATTGTGAATAGGCCTTGTTGGGTAATCACACACCATTCCTGCTCTATTCTACGAGGTTGTTGAGCACCAGATCTGCAAATATATAGACTGTGGCATGAACCTAGAGGTCAGATATCCGCGCTTGCTCTGTGATCTATAATGCACAAGAATTGTTTACAATGGGCTTGTTACAGCTTTCATAAAATTTGTAATGCTGAACTCACCAATAAATAGCCCCGGAACTGATTGTAGATTATGGCTGTCAGCAAGTTCATCAAAATAAGACTGCCTGTGTAATACAGAAAGTAATGGCGAAAAAAAAAGAACAAATTAAAGCCAGGTAACAAAAGCAGAGAGTGCTTACATTTTTTTATTTACTTTGCATCAGGCAAGAGCACTTAAGCCAGCCATAGACTGATCAAAATTTGTCTGGTTCACCATGAACTGGCCGAATTGCAACCCATCTATATGGGCAGGCTGGTTGTACTTGAAGTCCATCGATCGGCTTCAGTACAACCAGCCTGCCGTTTTTTTTTTTTTTTTATTACGATTACTTCCGCTGGCTATAGACAACAACACTAATCATTGTTCTGACAGAGGGAGGTTTCCCTGCTGTCAGAATACAAATAATGCAGTAGGAGGGATTCCCTCATCAACAATGACTGTATTGATGGGGGAAGTGAGCAATTTTCTTTAACCACTTCCTTACCGGGCACTTATACCCCCATCCTGCCCAGGCCAATTTTCAGCGCTGTCGTAGCTTAAAAAAATTTCCCCACAAATAGAGCTTACTTTTGGTGGTATTTGATCACCTCTGCTGTTTTTTATTTTCCCTACACAAATTAAAAAAGACCGAACATTTAAAAAAAATAAAAACCTTGTTTTGGCTATACAATATTGTAAATAAGTACGTTTTCGCCTTCACCGACGGGCACTAATAAGGCTGCACTGATGAGCATGCATAGGTGCAGGGCCGGCGCTAGCAATAGGCGGATCAGGCGGCTGCCTAGAGCTCCAGATTAGGGGAGCGCCAAAATCCGGACCCCCACCCACTCGCTGGGATTTAAATTAAAATCCCACCAGGACCTGCGGTTGCGCCTGTGAATACCGACGGACCGCGATCTATCCCCAGCATGTAGTAGCGGTGCGGCGGCTTGCAGTTAGAAGATGACTGAGGTCTGAGGGTTGAGAACCGGGGTGAGAAGCAGCCGGCCGGAAGTGCCGCATGATCGGTGGAGGGGGAGGATGAGATGGAAGCCCTGCGGCTGCATGTAGTGTTAACTACGGCGGGCTTGCCGTGATATCTGCTCCCCCCTCCTCCTGGGCACTCGGGGATCTGATTTGAAAGGACAGGCAGGGGCAGCGCCACTCTCCTGGACCCAGAGTAAAGTAATCACCGCCGCTGGCTCAGGTATAGTGGAAGCACAGGCATCGCTCCGTGCTGTAGCCTGTGCCCAGTCACAAAAAAAGCAAATATGCTTTTTACTCTGCATGGACTCTGTTATGCATTGCACTGTGTACACAGGGACAGGGGGAACTGATATGTGGGGGGGCGGCTTAGGCAGACATGCAGGGGGGTACTGGTGTGTGTGGGGGGGGGCAGACATGCAGGGGGGTACTGATGTGTGTGGGGGGGGCAGACATCCAGGGGGGTACTGATATGTGTGTGGGGGGAACAGATGTGCAGGGAGGTACTGATATGTGTGTGTGGTGGGGGGTACTGATATGTGTGGGGGGGCAGATGTGCAGGGGGGTACTGAATGTGTGTGTGGGGGACGGGACGTGCAGGTGGGTACTATGTGTGTGGGGGGGGGGGCAGATGTGCAGGGGGGTACTGAATGTGTGTGTGTGGGGGACGGGACATGCAGGGGGGTACTGATATGTGTTTGGGGGGGGGGGCAGACGTGCAGGGGGGGTACTGATATGTGTGATGGGGGGCAGATGTGCAGGGGGGTACTGAATGTGTGTGTGGGGGACAGGACGTGCAGGGGGGTACTGATATGTGTTTGGGGGGGCAGACGTGCAGGGGGGTACTGAATGTGTGTGGGGGGGGGCAGATGTGCAGGGGGGTACTGAATGTGTGTGTGTGGGTGGGGGGGGGGGGGGGACAGATGCACAGATATGTGTGAGTGGGGGAGCCGATGTGCAGGTGGGTAGAGGGGAACAGGTGTGTGTGTGTGTGTATATAGGAGGGACAGGCGCATTGGGTACATTGGGTACAAAGGGGGAACAGATATGTGTGCAGGGGGGGAAACAGGGGTGTGTGTGGGGGGGGGGGGGGGAACAGATGTGCAGGGGGTACAGAGAGGGAACAGATATGTGTGTGGGGGGGCAGATGTGCAAGGGGGTTAGAGAGGGGTAGCAGATGTGTGTGGGGGACAGATGTACAGGGGGAGGGGGTGTGTGCAGAGGGGAACAGGCATGCAGAGTGATACAGTGATGGGGTGAGAAGGTCCAGAGGCACAGGTGCAAACCTGTGGACCACTGCTGAAGAAATAGGTGCTGCAATTTTTTCAGTGAGGGGCAGAGTCAATGTGTGTGTGTGTGTGTGTGTGTGTGTGTGTGTGTGTGTGTGTGTGTGTGTGTGTGAGGAGAGGGGGGGGGGGGGGGGGGGTTGCGGCAAAATTAGGTTTCGCCTAGGGTGTCAAAAATCCTTGCACCAGCCCTGCATAGGTGGCACTGATGGGCACCGATAGGCAGCACTGACAGACATCTCTAATGGGCACCGATTGGCATCCCTGGTGGGTCTACACTGATAAAGGGTGGATCCTGACTGTAAAGTTGGGATTTATCCAGCGCCTTATGACGTCAGCAGACTTTAGGCTAACCATGTTTTTAGCCCAACAAAATTTACATCCACAAAGCACATTCCTGATAATTCTTGAGAGAATATATTATATATATATAGTTTTTTTTAATTAATAAAAAAAATAAAAATAAACACACACACACCATTGTTGTGCACTTTTGATTGGCTAAGTAATATCTATTATTATTATTATTAGGTGAAGGGTAAAAAAATAAAAAGAAGGAGGCTGCTTTTCCTCTGGTCATTTGATCAACTTACTTTTCCAAACACCCTTCTGCATTCTAATTTATAAGGCAATGCATTCATCTTAACGTCACAAAAGTGTTTTACTGGTTTAGCCTGTTAACTATATGTCACATAAATGACGGGGGGTAATTGTACCAACAATAGCAGCACAGCAATAAAACCTCCCAATGCTGTGACTCCACCATGGAGACTCACCTATAACTGTGAAGATAATGAAGAACAAGGAATAGGCTCTGTTGTAGGAGTAGGCTGGAATCATCACTGTTATAAAAAGAAGACAGAAACCTTTTACATTCTCAGTACGAAGGCAAACGAAGAAAATCACAGGTAGATGATGAGAATATAGTATGCTAGAATTAGGTGTGCAGTAGTGCCAGACAAAGTTCATCTGAAAAGGTTGATCATAAGAGAAGTAGTTTCTGCTGAAAATCATTTCCTAAATCATTTATATATTTTTAAGCCATATATCAAATAAAATAAAAAAAGAACAAAATAAAAAAAAAATTCATAATAGTTAACTGATTCCTTTAAAAAATGATTAAAAATAGATAAAAAAAAATCAATCATATAATGTGCCTGCAGTTTCAGTTTTATTTTTTATCTAGTTTCATGCTTCTGTGATGTACAGAGACACAGAACCAATACAGGGCAGTGTTTGTTTTTAAAATGAAACCGATTGGTTCTGAGGGGTTTTAGACACACAGTAATCACACCTCCTTGATTAGAGACCACAGAGAGAAGCTCCCAGGACTTTTTTCATAAGGAAACAGACAACCAGGAAGTGTGCAGAACAGGATTACAGCAAAAACGAACAATGAGGACATGAAACCAGGACTGCATTAGAGTAAAAGGAAGCTATTTAGCTAAAACATTTTTTTCCTTTAGTGACCCTTTAATTACATTTTCTTAATACTCTCATTGTCTCAGACAATTATAGTATTAAACAGAGGCACCCTGTCACCTACAAGCTGCAGTGGCTTGCGCAAAGAAGAAAAAACGTATTTTTTTTCGAAAAAAAAAGCCTCTAGCATGTATACGATCCATGTCATAGCTGACATAGTTCTCATATTATCCATTGACGGACAAAAAAAAAAAAAAAAAGTACATCAGGGCATCTCTATGAAAAAAAAAAAAAAAAAAACGCATGTACAGGAATGATCATCCAATTACTGTATTTATTGGCATAGAACACTCACTTTTTTACCCTGAAAATAGAGGGTAAAAAAGTGCCTGCGTGTTATACGCAGGGGGCTGTGGAAAGTATTTTTCCTGAAACTTCCCTCTTAAAGTTAGGGTGTGTGTTACACGCCGATAAGCCCTATTTTTCTTCTGTTAAAAAAATGGAAAGGACGAGATAGGAATGAAAAACTAACAAAACTGTCCATTTTGCATTGGTACTGGATGTTAAAAAAAAAAAAAAAGAAGAAGGAGATACATTTTTTTCTTTGGAAAAACTGACAGGTGATCGGACAGCCTGTGTGAAAGGGGCCCTAGGGTACACAGGAGATTCAAAAGCAAATTCCAACAGTATCCATTTTTACATTAATCTATCCCTGTTGCACATAATTATGCTGAATTGGTTCTGCTCAGATCAGCGAGACATGAAAAAGAAGGCCGTACCGTCTGGATTATTGGCAGTTGTCAGCAGCACGAGGAGTGAAGTAAGCGAGTCGGGTAGATTGCGGAAATATCTCAGCCACTCCACGTCCAGACTGGAATCCTGCAAGCAATACAGAGCATAGAAAGATCTGACCTAGTACTAATCACAATGTCAGCACTGTAAATCAGGGCGAGTGAAAACTATTCTAGCTACTGAAAGACACACAATCCCAACATTTCCATTAGGTAAATGCTTATGGATCTTTTCTATTGGCTAGATTGTTTGCTATAGTTTAGATTGACCAATAAGAGACAACACTGTCCCCTCCTAAACTTCGACAGTCATTTCCACAAGAGTGAAACCTCGGCTTTGAGGATCCCCAATTCACGTTTCCCAGTAAACTATATTCCACGTCAAGCTTCTAACCCTTTAATGCAGAATTCCACAGTTGCTTGCATTGCAAATTTACTGCACAGTAATCAGATGGCTGGTGTCATAACTGACCACATGTGCATCACCATGGTCACCGCAGATCAAAACAGAGGCCAAGATGGCAGCATCGATTGGCTGTGAAGGATAGGAGGGTTTAGTTCTGCAGGTACACTATATGGCCAGAAGAGTGCGGACCCCTGACCATCACACCTATGTCAGTTTGTATTGGTGGAGGCCATGGTAAGGAAGCCACTGTCGTATCTGAATGGTACCTACAAACTGCATTACCTATAAAGCTGCATCATTTTAAGATGTAAAGACTCTAAAAGCTCCGTCATTAGTGCTTGTTAACCACTTAAGGACCGCCTCCTGCACATATACGTCGGCAGAATAGCACGGATGGGCACAAGCACGTACAGGTACGTCCCCTTTAAGTGCCCAGCCGTGGGCGCACGCCCCGAAGCTCCGTGACCGCAGGACGCGACGCGATCGCTGCAGGAGTCCCGCGATCGGTCCCCGGAGCTGAAGAACGAGGAAGGCCGTGTGTAAAGCACAGCTTCCCCGTTCTCTACTGTGGCGTTGTCATTGTGTTTTCCTATATCAAGGAACACCCGGTCAATCAATGACATCACACCTACAGCCACACAGCCCCTACAGTTAGAAACACATATGAGGTCACACATAACCACTAGGGGGCGCTGTAGGGGTTAACTCCCAAACTGCAATTGTAATTTTCACAGTAAACAATGCATTTCTAATGCATTTTTTGCTGTGAAAATGACAATGGTCCTAAAAATGTGTCAAAATTGTCTGCCATAATGTCGCAGTCACGAAAAAAAAAAAAAAAAAAAAAAACGCTGATTAAAAAGTGATCGGTCAAAAAACTGACCGATATTACTTGAAGGGGTTTTACTGGGGTGATGCTTGCAGCTACCATTCTTTAAAGCAGACAGTCGGCTCAGCATCTGCTGTTATTACAAGCAGCGGGAGGGGACTCCCCCCAGCCTCTGTCACCTGCCCGGGCTCTCCCATCCATCCCACCGGGAGGCCCAGGCAATAAGCCAGCACATCCGCTGGCTGGTCCTAGACCTGAAACAAAGCCGATGCTTCGTTCGGGTCTTAGATCTAGTGATCCGGACAGGACATCACTTCCTGAATTACGCAGATCTTGACATTACGAATACTTTCAAGTGCAGAGGAGGGGTTTGGGGTCTCTACATAAAGAGTACCTGTCACAAGGGATGTTTACATTCCCTGTGACAGCAACAACAGTGCTAAAGAAAAAAAAAATGCCTTATTTTTATACAACAGGCCAACAGGAGTCAATTATAGGAACAGGGGGGTGAAATTCTAGAGAGATAGAAAAAACTTTATACATATAAAATAAATTACAAAAAAGGGTTCAGATAACTCATTATGCCAGATTACCAATTTAATTTATTAGAGTTTTTAATTCCATTTATGGTCTTCACCTACAATTCACACCTGGTAGCTGATGCCATTGTTTTTTTTTCTTTAGGGGCAGCAATAGGTTATCATCCTAAACCTATAGAGGAGAACGTAGGAGCTTATATCTCATTAATAAGTTGGTTACCTTTGCATGAGCAAACAGCAGCATACCAAACATGGTGAAAAGGCACAGATGCAAAGCCAGCAGCAGCATCACACTATTCAGAAACAAATCTTTGCATTAGTCTCATTACAAACAACACACATTACATAATTACACTGCTCACCAATGAAAAAAGTAACCTTCAGCTAAGCATGTCTATCCACTCCCTTGAAATTCATATTGTGGGGGCAAAGATTCAGAAGCATTATATCCCCCAAGGATTCCCTCTTGTCACCAGAAAGCTGCAATTTAAAAAGGGAAATTCAACTCCCTCTGCAGGTGGATTATGGGTACTGCAGTGTGTCCATTTAGATAAATAGGCGGACCCCTCCATAACTTTTAGACATGGGGGTCTAATCAAATCATTTAGGAGACAGTATGGAAGATGTTTTGTGTTATAACCTTTTTTCCTGCATCTCTAAAAATGCCTTTTGCTGAATTCAGTACAATCTTCACAAGCAAGCAAGGGGATTTAGAAATATGGAGGTCAGAGTTTAAGATTTCACTTTCACTGAAAAAGCCTCCTTTGACATATCCAATACCGAATAACCAGAATGCTATGCGTTTAATCCCACTACAGGGATTCATTTCTAACACATTTGAAATGCTAAGCAACAGCAAAAACGCACAGCCCCGAAGCCTTATGCTGGCCATACACTCCACGAAAAATCGTCCGAACGAACTTTCGAAAAACGAAAGTTCTTTCGTGAGTGCAAACGATAGTGCCATCATGTACTGGCCGATAAATAGTTCAGTGGACATAAAAAAAATTTTTTTTTTTTTTTTTTTTTTACATATACCTAGTGCAGAAGGTTCAGACGGGAAACACATTAAAGGGGTAGTTCCCCCAAAAACCTTTTTTTTAACATTTATTCAGGCTCGTTATGTCAAGGGGAATCAGGTTTTTTTTTTTTAGAAATGAAGCAGTACTTACCGTTTTAGAGATGCATCGTCTCCGACGCTTCCGGGTATGGGCTCCGACTATAGGCGTGCCTATTTGATTGACAGGCTTCCGAGGTCGCATACATCGCGTCACGATTTTCCGAAAGTAGCCGAACGACGGTGCGCAGGCGCAGTATAGAGCCGCACCGTCGCTCGGCTTCTTTCGGCTACTCGTGACGCGATGTATGCGACCGTCGGAAGCCTGTCAATCAAATAGGCACGCCCAGACCAGACGATCATACCCGGAAGCGACGGAGACGATGCATCTGTAAAACGGTAAGTATTGCTTCGTTTCTAATAAAAAAACACCCGATTCCCCTTGACATAACGAGCCTCAATCAATGGTAAAAAAAGGTTTTTGGGGGAATTACCCCTTTAACCTTCCGATTTATCGTTCGTTCGGCAGAACATTTCCAAACTTGTCCTTTTTTTGGCTCAAAAACGTCCAACAGATTTTCGATTTTGTGCCCATTAACTGGCTGAAAAACGAAAGATCTTTCTTTACGACCGATTTTCGTGGAGTGTATGGCCAGCATTACTCACTTTCTGCCAAGCCTCACCCTTCTACCTATAATGCAGTTGTAGAACATTAAGGCCTTAGTCACATAGGTGCTTACACCTGTAGTCTGTGGGTCATGTCTAAGTGGCTGGAGCCCCCAGGTGCTGTGTGCAGGCACCCCATTCATGTCTATGGGAAAACAGCAGCTGCACAAACACAGCTGCTTGCCCTAATTTGATGGTCTTGTGGGGGCACAGCTCTGAAAATACACTGTCTGCACTCATGGACACTCACATACCCAACACGTGGGTGCTCAAATTGTGGAACTACAAGTCCCAGCATGCCTCAGTCTTTGGGAGTCATGCTTGTAAATTTCAGCCTTGCAATGCCTCATGGGACTTGTATTGCAGGAAAGGAGAAAAATGGGACTTTGAATGAGGCCCGCCATGTCATGGCGGGCCTCATTCAAAGTCCCATTTTTCTCCTTTCCTGCAGCTCATATCAGGGATGGAGGCCTGCCATTAGGCTTTGGCAGGTAACGACCCCTTTAATTGCATCATGGGACTTGTAGTTCTGCAACAGCTGGAGGGCCACAGGTTGAGCACCCACGACCTAACACATACAGTGCACAGCTGTCAAACTGGGACAATCAGTTGTTTCCATAGACATGAACGGGATGCCTGCACACAGCACCTGGCGGCTCCAGAAGCTTAAAACAGAAGTTTGCGATTCATAAAAAATATATATATTAAAAAAAATATGTATACACGCACACTCATCTAGGTGGAGGCAACCTCATTCCGTTGTTGCATCTGTATCCCGCCTTAGACAGCTTGCATCGGAACATGTGTCCCCATTTAAAGATTTACCCCCTATCCCTGTTGACGGTCCCCAACCAATCACCCACAAGGGATTTTAAAGGACTCTCTCGGTACCAACTGATACAGCATATACTCAAGATTTAATAAAAATATTAAATTCTTTATTAGTAAAAACACACACACAAACAAAACACTTTTCCCCTGTCTCCGCCCTTTCCCCTACCCCTTCCTTTTTTTTTTGCACCCCCCGCCCCTACTACTCTCTCACCAATTGCTCCTTGATGTTTATATATTATCCACTGATGCACTATCATTATTCAATAGACGTCCATTCAAATTTTGCATGCCCCCCTTAGCCGCCGTGGGGGGGGGGGGGGGGGGGACGGGACTTGGAACACGGTGGTGCTGCGACTTTAGTTAGGCTTGGGGGTTGGTCTCTCTCTGTCGGTCCCTCCCTCTCTCGGGCAGTCGGTCTCCCTCGCACATTGTTTTTTTATAAATTGTTATATACAATTACATGTATCAAACAATTTCCCAAAAAAATAAGGGGGGGGGGACCCCCATGTCACTTACCCGTGACCCAAGAGTAACTACAGTCGCAGCACCATCAGGGCCCCCCCCCCCCCCCCACGGCAGCTAAAGGGGACGTGCAAAATGTTTATATTATATATATATATATATATTATATTATAAAGGGATTTTTAAATACAGCTTACCTGTAAAATCCTTTTCTTGGAGTACATCACGGGACACAGAGCGGCATATTCATTACTATGTGGGTTATATGGAGTACCTTCAGGTGTGGACACTGGCAATCTCAAACAGGAAGTCCCCTCCCTATATAACCCCCTCCCCTAGAGGGAGTCCCTCAGTTTTGTAGCAAGCAGTATGCCTCCCAAAATGGTCACCCAAAAGAGGGGTGGGAGCTCTGTGTCCCGTGATGTACTCCAAGAAAAGGATTTTACAGGTAAGCTGTATTTAAAAATCCCTTTTTCTTTCTCGTACATCACGGGACACAGAGCGGCATATTCATTACTATGTGGGATGTCCGAAAGCAATGCTTTAATGAGGGGAGGGAGACATCTTCCAAAGAAGGATTCAATTTAGAGATAAACTCAAATCATAATAATAATTCTAATTTAGTCAAGAAAAACTTATATTTTTTTTTTTATAACCAAGGGTGTTTCTGATCCCGAGGATTTCAAACTGCAGCCCGTAGTACTGCCTGACCAAAGGCAGTATCCGCATTTCTTCTCACGTCTAGTTGATAAAACCTTGTAAACGTGTGGACTGATGACCACGTTGCCGCCTTGCATATCTGAGCCCTAGAGATCTGATGGTGTGCTGCCCAAGAGGCGCCCATGGCCCTGGTAGAATGGGCCTTTACCGACAACGGAGGAGGAGGCAACCTCTTCAACCCGTAGGCTTGAATGATTAATTGTCTAATCCATCTCGAGATGGTGGATTTTGCAGCTGCCTGCCCCTTCTTGGGGCCCCATCTGGTAGAACGAATAACACATCTGTTTTCCGGATCTTTTCTGTAGCTTTAAGATAGGCCTTCATGGCCCGGACAATATCCAAGGTATGCAGCAACCCTTCCTTTCTAGATGTAGGTTTTGGAAAGAAGGATGGATGGAAGTACCAAATCCTGGTTTAAGTGAAATTTGGATATAACCTTTGTAGTAGAAAGGAAGGATGGGGCCGGAGAACTGCCCTGTCCTTATGCAGAACGAGATATGGTTCCTTACACGATAAGGCTGCTAATTCTGACACTCTCCTGGCCGAAACAATGGCGACCAAGAAAACCAACTTTCTTGTCAGTAAGAGTAAAGGAATCTCAGCCAACGGCTCAAAAGGCTGTTTCTGTAGAGTGGACAGGATAAGATTTAAGTCCCATGGACAAATTGGTGACTTGACAGGAGGATTAATACGCAAGACCCCCTGTAAGAAGGTCTTTACCAGCGAGTGGGTGGCCAGCGGCCTCTGAAACCACACTGACAGAGCTGAGATCTGTCCCTTGATTGTGCTTGTGCCAGGCCTTTATCCACTCCTAGCTGGAGGAGAAAACTTAACACCCTATCAATAGTATATTTGCGGGAATTCCATCTTTTGGATTCACACCAGCCCACGTAGTTCCTCCACACCCTGTAATAAATCACCCTGGAGACCGGCTTCCTAGCCCTAATCAGGGTAGGAATTACCTGCCTAGACAGGCCTCTATCCCTGAGAATCAGGGATTCAGCCTCCAGGCCGTCAAATTTAGACGCTGTAATGTAGGGTGGAGGATCGGGCCTTGTGAGAGTAGGTCTGGTTGTAGAGGAAGAGTCCAAGGGTCTCCCACTGCCATCTTCAGGACTAGTGAGTACCAAGTCCTCCGGGCCAAGCCGGAGCTACTAGAATGACTGGCTTGTTCTCCACTCTGATCTTGCGCAACAGGCGCGGGAGTAACTGTAGTGGAGGGAATGCATATAGAAGTCTGAATTGATGCCAAGGGCAAACCAACGCATCGGTTCCGCAGGCCATAGGATCCCTCGCTCGCGACACGAACCTGTCTAGTTTCTTGTTGAACCTGGATGCCATTATATCTACGTCCGGCATTCCCCACCTCTGCAGATTGTCTGAAAGACCTGGGATGCAGAGACCATTCCCCTGGCAACAGACTCTGGCGACTTAAGAAGTCTGCCTGCAGGTTGTCCACTCCGGGAATGAATATCGCTGAAATGCAGGGTACATGAACCTCTGCCCATTGAAAAATCAAGTTCACCTCCCTCTGAGCGGCGGCCTGGCTCCTGGTTCCCCCTTGGTGGTTTATGTATGCCACCGCCGTGGCATTGTCTGACTGGATTCTCACCGGGAACCCCTTTAATCTGGAGGTCCAAGCCAGAAGGGCTAGGCGGGCAGCTCTGATTTCCAAGATATTGATGGGGAGCTGCCTCTCTGCTTTCACCCAAGTTCCCTGGCGGGAGAACCCCTCGAAGACCGCCCCCCAGCCTGCCAGGCTGGCGTCTGTGGTAACTACCTTCCAGACAACAGGGCTGAAGGATTTTCCCTTTAGAAGATTCTGAGGGTTCAACCACCAGGCCAGGCTTTGTCGGACCCTTAAACATATGTATGTTTTCCACCGGGCAAGTTAGTGATTTATTCACACATGAGATGGCTGCATCCACTACTGGGAGCCTCCACCTCTTGGAGAACTTTTCCTCCATGGGGTAAATGACCGCAAATCTTTTCGGTGGCAGAAAAATCCTGTCCGGCCGTACCCAATCCCGAAAGATCAATTCCTCCAAGAGAGGATGGACCGGAGAAAAAACTGCGTTGTTTAACGGAGCTTTCAAAGAGCCCAGAGAGGATACCGGAGGAACCTGAGACTCTGGCAATGGTAAACTAAATGCCGAGCGGACCATGTCCGTCAAAGACTGTACCCACAGTCTTTCTGTCTGGGAGTCTGAAAATGGTTCCTCAGAGGCAGATCCCTCAATCCCTAAACCCTCTTGGTTCAGGTCTAGTTGATCCTCCTGTGATTCCAATTCCTCTGGAGAGAGAATCTCAGCATCTGAGGATACACCTCCTGGTGATGGGGATCTAACCCGTTTTTTACCAGGAATAGCTCTAGCGATCAATGTTGCTATTCTCTCTTCTAGCCCCCCTAGGGATACGGCTAGCATCTCCTCTGTGATAAACACAGGGCTGGGCTGATCTGGGCCAGCCTCCGCACCAGATCCCCCTAATGGCTTATCCAAGGCGCTTCTTATGTTAATAAGTTGCGGGGAAAGTATCGGCATATCAGAATCAGAAAGGGAACCCTTTTGTTTTTTGGTCTTTTTTGTACCCTTTGACCCCGAACCCTTGGAAGCCATAATACAAAATCGAGGGACTCCGCCCACACAACAGACTGTAGTGGGCAGGAGTACAAAATCCGAGTTTAGGGGACAATAGATTACTAATGCCCAAAAACTGATGGGATCCCGTATGTTCTCTTTTTTTTTTTTTAAATATATTATATATTTACTTTTGACAACATACCGTGACCCCAAACTAAGTTTGCCAGCCTCCAAACCTGCTGCAAAAAAGGGGGGATTTCTTGGCTTAACAAAAAAGGTATTTGGAACAAAGTCCAGATGTACTACCCCTCTTCCGCCACCGGGAGTCACTGTTCTGCCACTTCTGCGTCCTCTCCTGTGAAAATCAGCCTCAGACTGAGCACTGACCATGCCTGCTGTCTATAACAGCACAAAGGCGCGCCCCTGTATGACGCCGCAGGCACGCCCCCCCCCGCCCCCCTGTCTGAACGGCGCGAAAAATGTCAATAAGACGTGCGCGCGCACAGCAACGCCGCGCGCGCGTATGCCGGAAAACAGGAGGAACATGGAGGAGCCGCGCTGCTGGAGATCCAGGAACGCAGAAACAGGCGGCAGATTCAAACTCCCGGCCAGGTAGGACTCTCCAAAGGCCCCTAGGGATCCTTTCTAGCCCTAGGAAGAAACAGCAGGTTTAGCTAGCACACATATTTAGACAGGGGGACCTAGTGATGGGGGAGACAAGGTGTCATCCTGTCTCTCTTTAGACATAGTGAACAAGGTTGCCCATGCAGAGCATACTTAGGCTATCCCCCCTTTTAGGTTACCCCGGAGAGCCTGCTGTCGAACCAAGTCCCGCAGGCTCCCCCTTACCTGCTCCATGCTGCAGGATGTTTGTCCAGCAAACTGATCCAATCTTCTCCCATCTCCGTGGGTAGCGTAGTAGACCTTCAGGCCCTGGGGTCCTATGAAGGTACCCACTGTCCTGGACCTATATAGCACCCTGGCAAACAGGAACTTATGGTTTTTTCAAACTCCAAGTCCTGGGCCCAGGGTCCAGCCCTCCAAAGAGGAGCATTATAGGCAAAACCCCACGGCTTGGGGCCCGGGTACTGTCCACTTTGGCACTGAGGCTCCTTGGACAGATCCGGTTAGCCCGCCCTTAATCCCAAGGATGTGGAGCAAAGCTATTCCGTGACCAACACCTAAGACACTGGCGAAAAAACTGAGGGACTCCCTCTAGGGGAGGGGGTTATATAGGGAGGGGACTTCCTGTTTGAGATTGCCAGTGTCCACACCTGAAGGTACTCCATATAACCCACATAGTAATGAATATGCCGCTCTGTGTCCCGTGATGTACGAGAAAGAAATATATATATTTTACACATACAATATCTGGTGTTCATTATCCCAATGACTGATATTCTGATGAAGCGTTAGAATCCCGCAAAACATGTTGAGGACAAATGTTATCTATGGAAGCCCACCGTATCCTAATCCTGATCCTGATGAATGCTGGTGCTATACATCAGTGGTCATCAACCCTGTTCTCAGGGCCCACTAACAGGCCAGGTTTGCAAGATAACTGAACTAGATCACAGGTGATAACATTTGCTGCTCAGTGATTGCAGTATTCTAGTCTGCATCTCCCCAAGGTAATACATAAAACCTGGCCTGTTAGTGGGCCCTGAGGACAGGGTTGATAACCACTGATATGCATGGATTGTTACCATGAGCCTGTTATGGATGTTTATCATTAAGTATTTGAATATCCAATTTTTATTTTTTTTGTACTAATAAAGAATTTAATATTTTTATTAATCCCTGAATATATGCTGTATTAGTTGGAACCAAGATAGTCCTTTAAAACTCCCCTTATAGGTAATTGGTCGGGGACCGACCTTCCAGTTTTTTTCCCTTCTAAATTGGACGATGGTACATCATACTTGAAATTATCAATAGAGGCTTTAGTTTCCTATTCCTGTTGATGACAGTCACCAAGATAAAAGGTTTACATATACTTTAAACAGTAGATTAGAAAAGCAATGTCTGGTTTCATTACCTCCCCATCTCTGGCAGGGTTCTCTTAATGCACTTCAGAGTCTTTTTCATGAGAGATGAATTCTGGAGAAGGAAGAAAGGCCGCAGGAGTCTTCTAATTCTCACTCCCTGAGAATGATAAATCCCGAACATAAAAGGACATGAAATGCATTATTCAAAATACCAAATCAACAGTGTGACCCATAGTGCTTCAGATACACTAGTGGCCACCATGAGATCGCAGAGACCATTTATCAATCCAATGCATTTTATGGTTTTGATTACAAAAGTTTAAAGTGACATTAAAGTCATAAAAACAAAACAAAGTGTAACACTTACCTGCCCTGTGCAACAATAATGCACACAAACATCCCTTCCTTAGGGTGCCCCTGTAGCAAGCGGGTGACCGAATGCTTCTGTTGAACTATGCAGAGCCATGTGTGTCTATAGACACACACAGCACCAGCAAGCCATGCCCCTGCTTCCGCCTTACAGGCATTTGACTGACAGAGCCTATGGCTCTGCTGCCCTTAGTTTCTCCTGCGAAAGCAGGATGTGAGGAGAGCAATGCTGGAACCGGAGACGGTGCTGCAGCGGTGACATGGAGCGCAGGTGTTTTAATGCAGAGATTACATTAAAAGGTAAAACACATTTATACATTAACAGAGTGTGAAACTATCAGACTATAACAGAGTGTGAGAATGTTGGAGCCTTTAGTTTCTAAGTGGCCATGGTTCTCAGGTTTGCCATCTCTCTCTTAAAAACAAAAAAGCACATATATACATAAAAAACAAAACAAAGCAGTTATGTTATAATCAAAAGTAGGGTTGCACTGATACTAGTATCGGTATTGATGCAGAGCATTTGCCCAAGTACTTGTTCTCAGGCAAATGCCCCGATGCTTAATTCGATACCCAGACAGTCAGGGGCGATTTCAATAAAGTAGCTTACAGTGCTTCTCCTCCTCCCCCCGTGGCTGTCAGCTGCTTCAATGAAATCTATACAGGGAGATCAGCGATTGCAATCCCCCCCGCCCAAAACTGATCGCCCCTAACAGCCCAGGTATCAGATTAAGTATTGGTCCTCTTCCGTCCTGGATCTGTCAGGATGGAGAGCAGAAATCTGTCCTTCACCGTCTCCTTCCTTTTGCGAATGAGCAGAGTCAGCGATCACCGACTGTCCATTCATAAAGGTCACTGAGCATCGTAAACTGCATTTACGATGCTTTCGATTATGAAGAGAGAGGAGCCACTGTCTCCTCTCCATTCATCATCAGTGCAGCTGAGGCTGCAGAGAAAGGGGCTGGGGAAATCTGTGTCCTTAGTCTCTTTCCCTATCACAAAAGGGAGATGTTAGGGATCTGGTAAGACCACTGATATCTCAAAGCCACCCCCCAACAGGGCAAAAAAAAAAAAAAAGGAATTGTAATATTGAAAAGGATAGAATTGTAAAAAAAAAAAAAAAATTAAAAAAAAAAACACACACACACCACACTTTCACCCCCCCCCCCCCAAAAAAGAAACCATTGTAAAAAAAAACAAAAAAAACACAAACAGTAAAAAAAATAAACTACTGACACAGTCCACGCATCAACACTGCATATTATTGCCACTGTCACTAATGAAAGCGGATCTTCCTCCTCTCCCCTCTCGAGTGGTCCAGGTGGCACACTTCAGATACTCATCCACCCAGAGGATCCAGCGTTTGTCCTGCTCAGATCCTCTTGTATTTTGCCTCCTCTTGGTCCAGGGCCACCATGTTGATTTTGACATCAGCAACAGGGCCGCCAGGCTCTTCCTGGTTTAGTCTGTGCCCCTCCTGATGCACATCCAATTGCCTAGGCGGATGACGCACAAGGGAGGAGTGCCGCTGCACTTTTAAAATAAAAAAGAGAGACGTATTCTGGCAGCCGGGGGGAGAGGAGGGAAGTCTCTCCTCAGGGTGAAGAAGATCCCCTAATTTAAATATAGTAAAAAGTGATGACATTTCAATTGGCACCATCATCCTGCAAACCTCTGTACAGGAGAACACAGGCTGGGAGAGGGAGGTGTAGCATTAGAGGCCAATAAGGTGTGTGCTGACAGGAGGAGAGAACAAAGATGAACTCATCAGTCTCCCACTGCTCCTTCTTGGTCCAATCACAGGCTTGCAGTGGGGAGGTGACAAAGCTGTATTGCTTTGCTGCAGTATACGAATGTCAGAACACCAACTTGTCTAACAGGGCTGTGTATATACACACACACACACACACACACACACACACACAATTCATCTTCTGTGTATTTATTTCAAATACGTATTTAGCAGTTTGTCTGGAGATCTACTTTATAAAAATAAAAAATAATACTTTCAAATAAAATATTCAAGTTTGCGGCAGTTTATATGTCTATTACCTCTCTGCACAAGAAGCATAGAGACACCGTCCAATCTACAACGGAAACCGAGAGCGCTAGGATGTAACACAGCAGCCACTTGTTCTTGATAAACTCATTCCAGCCGATTAGATAACTCTAAAAAGGGACATACATGGAATTAACTTTCAAGGTTATAAAAAAAAAAAAAAAAAAAATTATAATAATACACACACTATATGACCAGACGTTTATTTTCAATGATTGGGTGCCCTTAATGCTCCAGCACACATTTTTTTTTTAAGTTAACTGTGAGGCCTCATACACACGGGCAAGAATCTTGTCGTCAGGGGAAAAAAAACGTTGTTTTCCCCAACGAGATTCTTGGCAAGAATCTCTTGCCGCCCGAGTGTACACACAGACCCTTCAAAAGAAATGCGGTGACTTCATCGCATATGACAAGCATCTTGCTTCACCCTACCTATGCTGTGGAAGCTACCGCATATGCGTCAAAGTCATTTCGAGCATGCGTGGGTTTTCACGGCGACAGGCAAGTATACACACTCTCGGGTTTCTCGTCGGGGAACAGGCCGACAAGAATCTCGACGAGAAAAATAGAGATCCTCTAACCAGATTTTCAGACGAGAAACCTGAAACCTTGTACACACGCTCGGCAAGCTCTGCCAGCAGTTTTCTTGCTGGTTTTTGCAGAGAAAACCGAGTGGCTTCAGGTTCCAACCTTGTGGTGACAGTTTGGGGAGGATTCTTTTCTGTTCCAGCATGACTGTGACCAGGGGTACACACCCAACTCATAAGGACATGGTTTGAGGTTGAAAACGCGAGTGCACAGTGCCCTGACCTCAACCCTACTAAACACCTTGGGGGAAGAATTGGAACACCAATTGTGAGCCAGGTCTCCTCATCCACCATCAGCAACTGAGCTCTTTTGACCCAACAGGCATAAATTCCTCAAATACACTCCAGAATCTTGTGAAAAGCCTTCACAGAAGAGTAGAAGCTGGTAACTCCATATCATTTTAAATACCCTTGGTTGCAGCAGCCAAGCTCAACCACTGCAACTTGTGAATGTGAGAGCGCGTTGCACACGCCCATAGTTTGACCGGCACAAAATGCATGCCTTGACTTGCAAACAGCATGAGTGAGAGGGGACCGAGGGGCCATCTCTGTGGAAAGCCCCCCCCTCCCATGGCTGCAGGTGTAAAGGAAACCAGGAGCAAATAGAGACCGCTGGTATATACCATTTATGGGATCTGGAATTGCATAGGGGGATTTTTGTACAGAGTTACTAAAAAGGAGAACTTTGACTTTAATTGGACTTTCAGCAGGATGATGACAGGTTCACTAACCCATTTTTGGTGTAAAGTTCTCAATGTATGTACACCTTCTAGGTCAGCCAGACAGTAATTGTCATTACCTTCACAGAAAAGTCAGCAATAAATACAAGAAAAGTCACAAACTCCACGCTTTCCGTCAGTCCGCAGGGTGGTTCCCAGGCTGCTTTGCGGTAACGCACGTCTGAGGTTACAGTTAGAGACGAGGGCTTCTCAATGAAAGCAAGAGCCAAATTCACAAATATGGTCACATTCAGTATCCTAAAAAATAAAATAAAAGCAGAAATGTCAAAATCTAAAAGTTTAACTTAAGAGTTGTAAAGGAAATTTTTTTTTTTGCTGAAATGACTGTTTACAGGGTATAGAGACATAATAGTTAACTAATTCCTTTTAAAAATGATTAAAATAGATTTTAATCTATCATATAATGTACCTACAGTTTCGTTTTTCATCTAGTTTCATGTTTCTGTGAAGTACAGAGACACACAGAACAAAAACAAACACAGGGCAGTGTTTGTTTTTAAAATGAATCTGATTGGAGAGAGCTTGGCTCAGATGCCCCCATAGTAGAGCTGAGCGATCCTGGCAAAAATGAGAATCACGATTTTTATTTATTTTTTGCTTAAAAGATAGATCACAATTCTCGTGATGCAACATCATCTTTCACATTAAAACAAACATTGAAGTGTTTTTTTCCCCCAAAAATTGCATTTGAAAGACCGCTGGGCAAATACAGTGTTACATAAAATATTGCATCAATTGCCACTTTATTCCCTAGGGTCTCTGCTAATAATATATACATTTGGGGGGTTCCAAGTAATTTTCTAGCAAAAAAAATATTGATTTTAACCTAAACAAGTATCAGAAAAAGATTTGGGGCCATAATTTTCGTAGATTTGCGTATCTACGAGCCGGGCGTAGCGTATGTCATTTATACTACGCCGCCGCAAATTACTGGAGCAAGTGCCGTATTCTCAAAGCTCTTGTTCCGTAATTTGCGGCGGCGTAGTGTAAATGGCCCGACGTAAGGCCGCTTAATTCAAAGGGGGCGGCTTGTATTTCAATTAAAACGAACGAACTGCGCATGCGCCGGCCTTAAACGTAGGCCACTGCGCATGCTCCGTAGTACGCCGCAAATACATTGGTTGTGACGTGAACGTAATTAACGCACAGCCCTATCCGCGACGAGTTAAGTAAACAACGGAAAAACCCGACGCTGTCCCGACGCCCATAGTTAACATGGCATACGGTGGACCGACGTAAGGTTACCCCTTATATAGCAGACGCAAAAACGTTTCGGCTCATTTGCATATTCGGCAACGAAATCAACGTAAACGCCACCTAGTGGCTGGCGTAGTATTGCATTTAGGATCCGACGGTGTAAATGACTTACGCCAGTCGGATCCTAGCTTAAAACCGGCGTATCATGTTTTCAGAATAGAAAACAATGCTACGCCGGAGGGAATTTCGAATTACGCCGGTGTATCTGTAGATACACCGGCGTAATTCCTTTGAGAATCTGGCCCTTGGACTTTAAGTGGTTAAACTTCCTGCATTTACACACAGAGAAGGAAGTTAGTTACAATGTTTCATGTTATTACAAACGTGGAAGACTGCCCAGATTTTTACTTTACACAAAGAAGTTTATCCCTTTGATCCTAGAACAGCTTTTCTCAACCTTTTTACCGCTGGGGAACCCTAAAAATAAATTTTCAGGTCTTGGGGAACCCCTGATAAAACCCATTCATTGGGGGGTCAGTGGGAACAAATGCCCCTTACTTTGGTGGTCAGTGAGAAGAATGTCCTTTTTTACAGTAGTGGTAAGAATGCCCCCCCCCCTACAGAGAACTATGAAGATCATTGGTATAATACCACTGGCTCCTCCAAGTGGAATTGGCTCAGAACTATGTAGACCCCATCAAACAGGAGGTAAATCAGCCAAGGAACCCCTAGCCACCTCTAGAGGAACCCTAGGGTTCCACCAAACCCTGGTTGAGAATGGCTGTCCTGGAAGCAAGCATTAGTTACAATGTTTCCTGTTAAGAACTTGGCAGACTGCCTGTATATTTTCTGTTGACAGCTGAGAAGTCTCTTCACTTGTTAGAAAAAAAAAAACGCAAACTCTGCATTGGAGATGTCAGGGGGTTGAATGAAGATCACGATTTTGTAACGATTAATTGTGCAGCTCTACCCCATAGCAAGCAGGGATTCCTAGCTGAACTTGGAAAAAATGACTTTAATTAATAAAATAAAAATATATAATAACCTAACCAATAAAGTTAGCCCTTAGTATACAGTGAAAGATTTTACACCATGAGAATCGTGATCTTCATTCCAAGCAAAAAAACAACAACATGATTCTCATTTTGGCCAGAATTGTGCAGCTCTAGCCGTTAGGATCACTTTTTCATCACAACACCGCCCCCCCCCCCCCCCCCCCACATGGTCAAAGAAACAGGAAGTGATTGGAATCTGCGTGATTTTTTTTGCTGTCCATATTGTGGATGGTTATCCTCCGTACATCGTATGTGGTTATGGAACGGGAAGTGAAATTTCCTTGGAAAAACGTTACTAGAAACTCAGATGTCTTAACACTTCTACTTAAAAAAAACCAAGAGAAAAAAAAAAGGGATTTTTAAATACAGCTTGCCTGTAAAATCCTTTTCTTGGAGTACATCACGGGACACAGAGCGGCATATTCATTACTATATGGGTTATATGGAGTACCTTCAGGTGTGGACACTGGCAATCTCAAACAGGAAGTCCCCTCCCTATATAACCCCCTCCCCTAGAGGGAGTCCCTCAGTTTTGTAGCAAGCAGTATGCCTCCCAAAATGTTTCCCCAAAAGAGGGGTGGGAGCTCTGTGTCCCGTGATGTACTCCAAGAAAAGGATTTTACAGGTAAGCTGTATTTAAAAATCCCTTTTTCTTTCTCGTACATCACGGGACACAGAGCGGCATATTCATTACTATATGGGATATCCGAAAGCAATGCTTTAATGAGGGGAGGGAGACATCTTCCAAAGAAGGATTCAATTTAGAGGTATACTCAAATAATAATAATAATAATTCCAACTTAGTCAAGAAAAAACTTTTTTTTTTTTTTTTTCTTTTTTACAACCAAGGGAGCTTCTGATCCCGAGGATCTTAAACTGCAGCCTGTAGTACTGCCTGTCCAAAGGCAGAATCTGCATTCCTTCTCACGTCTAGTTGATAAAACTTTGTAAACGTGTGGACTGATGACCACGTCGCCGCCTTGCATATCTGAGCCATAGAGATCTGATGGTGTGCTGCCCAGGAGGCGCCCATGGCCCTGGTAGAATGGGCCTTTACCGACAAAGGAGGAGGCAACCTCTTCAAACCGTAGGCTTGAATGATTAATTGTCTAATCCATCTCGAGATGGTGGATTTTGCAGCTGCCTGCCCCTTCTTGGGGCCATCTGGTAGAACGAATAACACATCTGTCTTCCGGATCTTTTCTGTAGCTTTAAGATAGGCCTTCATGGCCCGGACAATATCCAAGGTATGCAACAACCCCTCCTTTCTAGATGTGGGTTTTGGAAAGAAGGATGGAAGTACCAAATCCTGGTTCAAGTGAAATTTGGATATAACCTTTGGTAGAAAGGAAGGATGGGGCCGGAGAACTGCCCTGTCCTTATGCAGAACGAGATATGGTTCCTTACACGATAAGGCTGCTAATTCTGACACTCTCCTGGCCGAAACTATGGCGACCAAGAAAACCAACTTTCTTGTCAGTAAGACTAAAGGAATCTCAGCCAACGGCTCAAAGGGTTGTTTCTGTAGAGTGGACAGGACAAGATTTAAGTCCCATGGACAAATTGGTGACTTGACAGGAGGATTAATACGCAAGACCCCCTGTAAGAAGGTCTTTACCAGCGAGTGGGTGGCCAGCGGCCTCTGAAACCACACTGACAGAGCTGAGATCTGTCCCTTGATTGTGCTTAGTGCCAGGCCTTTATCCACTCCTAGCTGGAGAAAACTTAACACCCTATTAATAGTATATTTGCGGGAATTCCATCTTTTGGATTCACACCAGCCTACGTAGTTCCTCCACACCCTGTAATAAATCACCCTGGAGACCGGCTTTCTAGCCCTAATCAGGGTAGGAATTACCTGCCTAGACAGACCTCTACCCCTGAGAATCAGGGATTCAGCCTCCAGGCCGTCAAATTTAGACGCTGTAATGTAGGGTGGAGGATCGGGCCTTGTGAGAGTAGGTCTGGTTGTAGAGGAAGAGTCCAAGGGTCTCCCACTGCCATCTTCAGGACTAGTGAGTACCAAGTCCTCCGGGGCCAAGCCGGAGCTACTAGAATGACTGGCTTGTGCTCCACTCTGATCCTGCGCAACAGGCGAGGGAGTAACTGTAGCGGAGGGAATGCATATAGAAGTTTGAATTGATGCCAAGGGCAAACCAACGCATCGGTTCCGCAGGCCATAGGATCCCTCGCTCGAGACACGAACCTGTCTAGTTTCTTGTTGAACCTGGATGCCATTATATCTACGTCCGGCATTCCCCACCTCTGGCAGATTGTCTGAAAGACCTGGGGATGCAGAGACCACTCCCCTGGCAACAGACTCTGGCGACTTAAGAAGTCTGCCTGCAGGTTGTCCACTCCGGGAATGAATATCGCCGAAATGCAGGGTACATGAACCTCTGCCCACTGAAAAATCAAGCTCACCTCCCTCTGAGCGGCCTGACTCCTGGTTCCCCCTTGGTGGTTTATGTATGCCACCGCCATGGCATTGTCTGACTGGATTCTCACCGGGAACCCCTTTAATCTGGAGGTCCATGCCAGAAGGGCTAGGCGAGCAGCTCTGATCTCCAAGATATTGATGGGGAGCTGCCTCTCTGCTTTCACCCAAGTTCCCTGGCGAGAGAACCCCTCGAAGACCGCCCCCCAGCCTGCCAGGCTGGCGTCTGTGGTAACTACCTTCCAGACAACAGGGCTGAAGGATTTTCCCTTTATAAGATTCTGGGGGTTCAACCACCAGGCCAGGCTTTGTCGGACCCTTGATGATAGCGTCAAAGGGGACTCTAAGGCATGTGCCCTCTTGCCCCAGGCTGCTAGAATGGCTGCCTGTAGGACGCGAGTGTGGATCTGAGCGTATGGTACTGCCTCGAACGTGGCCACTAGCTTGCCTAGTACTCGCATACACAGGCGAATAGTTGGTTTTTTTTCTTGTTTAGAACCAACTGAACCAACCCCTTGATAGCCTCGATCTTTACAAGGGGCAGGAACACCCTTTGCTGTTCTGTGTCTAACCTCATGCCGAGGTATTCCAACTGCTTTGTAGGCTGGAACGCGGACTTTCCCCGGTTTAGGACCCAGCCGAATCCTTCGAGGTACCGAACCGTGAGGTTTACTGCCTGTTGCAGACCCGGCCGTGAGTGATCTATGATTAAAAGGTCGTCCAAGTATGCTAGGACTGTGACCCCTTGGATCCTTAAATTGGCCAGAACTGGGGCTAGGATCTTCGTGAATACCCGGGGGGCCGTGGCCAGCCCGAAGGGGAGCGCCCTGAATTGGAAGTGTCGCTGCCCCACCGCGAAGCGTAAAAATCTTTGATGCGACTGAAAGATTGGTACATGAAGGTAAGCATCCTTTATGTCTATGGAGGCCAGAAAATCGTCCCTCTGAAGCGCGGCGGCTGCTGACCGGATGGATTCCATCCGGAAGGAACGAACCCTTAGGTAACCGTTTAACCTCTTTAGGTCCAAGATTGGCCTGACATCGCCGTTGGGCTTTGGTATGACAAAGAGATTGGAATAGAAACCTAGCCCTTGCTCTTGGGCTGGCACCTCTATAATATTACGTCCTGGCAAAGCAGGTGATCCAAAGCTGCCAGCAATGAGGCCTTCCTTGCTGGATCCTTTGGTAGCCTTGATTCTTGAAAATGAGGCGGAGGACACCTTAGAAACTCCAGTCTGTAGCCTGTGGTTACAGATGCCCGGACCCATTTGTCGGGGATCTTGGCTTCCCAAACTTCTGAGAAGAAACGAAGCCTTCCCCCCACCCGCGAGAGTGGGGGCGCCCCTTCATAAGGCAGACTTAGGGGCTGTCTTTGTCGGCTTGCGATACCATGGCCTCTTACCCCCAGGGGCCTGTCCCTGCGATCTACTGTTAACGTTGGATCGTGCAGGCGGCCGTCGATACTGCCTGGAATTTGCGGGCCCGAGACAGAAAAGAGCTGCCTTTTAAATGTAGGACCCGGAATGTCTTTTTGACCGGTAAAAGGGTACTCTTGCCACTTGAAATAGTCTGAATATATTTATCCAGATCCTCTCCGAAGAGTCGTCCTCCATGGAAGGGAAACCCTGCCAGAAGCTTTTTGCATGGGGGCTCCGCCGCCCAGTTCTTCAACCATAAGAGCCTTCTCATG
Source organism: Rana kukunoris (assembly GCA_029574335.1). Taxonomy (NCBI): domain Eukaryota; kingdom Metazoa; phylum Chordata; class Amphibia; order Anura; family Ranidae; genus Rana; species Rana kukunoris. Next base: position 173,075,677 of record CM056059.1, on the reverse strand, counting down.
TGCACCAAAAATAGTGATAAACGAGAGGCCTGCTGGATGGAATCTTTTATAGCATCTACAGCAAAACACAGCTCTGGGAATGTCAGAAAACTCTTCTGCTTGTTGGGTAGGCATGTCCTTTAACATTTCTTTTGTCTGGTCTTTTAACGCCTGACAAACTCCAATTGCAGCCACAGCTGGCTGTACCACTGCTCCTGCCGTAGCAAAGGATGCTTTTAAAAGTGTCTCTAACCGTTTATCAACCGGATCTTTAAACATATGTATGTTTTCCACCGGGCAAGTTAGTGATTTATTCACACATGAGATGGCTGCATCCACTACTGGGAGCCTCCACCTCTTGGAGAATTTTTCCTCCATGGGGTAAATGACCGCAAATCTTTTCAGTGGCAGAAAAATCCTGTCCGGCCGTACCCAATCCCGAAAGATCAATTCCTCCAAGAGAGGATGGACCGGAAAAACCGCGTTGCTTAAAGGAGCTTTCAAAGAGCCCAGAGAGGATACCGGAGGAACCTGAGGCTCTGGCAATGGTAAACTAAATGCCGAGCGGACCATGTCCGTCAAAGACTGTACCCACAGTCTTTCTGTCTGGGAGTCTGAAAATGGTTCCTCAGAGGCAGATCCCTCAATCCCTGAACGCTCTTGGTTCAGGTCTAGTTGATCCTCCTGTGATTCCAATTCCTCCGGAGAGAGAATCTCAGCATCTGAGGATACACCTCTTGGTGATGGGGATCTAACCCGTTTCTTACCAGGAATAGGTCTAGCGATCAATGCTGCTATTCTCTCTTCTAGCCCCCCTAGGGATACGGCTAGCATCTCCTCTGTGATAAACACAGGGCTGGGCTGATCTGGGCCAGCCTCCGCACCAGATCCCCCCTAATGGCTCATCCAAGGCGCCCTTTATGCTAATAAGTTGCGGGGAAAGTATCGGCATATCATCAGAATCAGAGGGGGAACCCCTTTGTTTTTTGGTCTTTTTTGTACCCTTTGACCCCGAACCTTTGGAAGCCATAATACAAAATCGAGGGACTCCGCCAACAACAACAGACTGTAGTGGCCAGGAGTACAAAACCAGAGCTTAGGGGACAATAGATCACTAATGCCCAAAAACTGATGGGGCCCCGTATGTTTTTCTTTTTTTTTTTTTTTTTTTTAAATATATATTATATATATATATTTTTTTTTTTTTTTTTTTTTTAAAACATACAGTGACCCCAAACTTAGTTTGCCAGCCTCCAACCTGCTGCAAAAAGGGGAATTTTTCTTGGCTTAACAAAAAAGGCATTGGAACAAAGTCCAGCATGTACTACCCCTCTTCCGCCACCGGGAGTCACTGTTCTGCCGCCGCTCTGCGTCCTCTCCTTCTGAAATCAGCCTCAGACTGAGCACTGACAATGCCTGCTGATCTATAACAGCACAAGGCGCGCCCCTGTATGACGCCGCAGGCACGCCCCCCCCGCCCTCCTCTCTGAACGGCGCGAAAAAACGTCTATAAGACGTGCGCGCGCACGAGCGCGCGCGTATGCCGGAACAGGAGGAACATGGAGGAGCCGCGCTGCTGGAGACCCAGGACTGCAGTATCAGGCGGCAGATTCAAACCCCCGGCCAGGTAGGACTCTCCAAAAGGCCCCATAGGGATCCTTACTAGTCCTAGGAAGAAAGCAGCAGGTTAGCTAGCAACACATTCTTAGACAGGGGAACCTAGTGATGGGGGAAAAAAGGGGTCATCCTGTCTTTCTCAGACATCGTGAGCAAGGTTGCCAATGCAGAGCATACTTAGGCTATCCCCCCTTTTAGGTTACCCCGGAGAGCCTGCTGTCGAACCAAGTCCCGCAGGCTCCCCCTTACCTGCTCCATGCTGCAGGATGTTTGTCCAGCAAAACGATCCAATCTTCTCCCATCTCCGTGGGTAGCGTAGTAGACCTTCAGGCCCTGGGGTCCTATGAAGGTACCCACTGTCCTGGCCTGGACCTATATAGCACCCTGGCAAACAGGCACTTATGGTTTTTACAAACTCCAAGTCCTGGGCCCAGGGTCCAGCCCTCCAAAGAGGAGCATTATAGGCAAAACCCCACGGTTTGGGGCCCGGGTACTGTCCACTTTGGCACTGAGGCTCCTTGGACAGATCCGGTTAGCCCGCCCTTAATCCCAAGGATGTGGAGCAAAGCTATTCCGTGACCAACACCTAAGACACTGGCGAAAAAACTGAGGGACTCCCTCTAGGGGAGGGGGTTATATAGGGAGGGGACTTCCTGTTTGAGATTGCCAGTGTCCACACCTGAAGGTACTCCATATAACCCATATAGTAATGAATATGCCGCTCTGTGTCCCGTGATGTACGAGAAAGAAAATGTAATTCTGTTTGAAGATACACTTAAAACCCGTCTCACTTATTACTGTGCTGGAACAGATAGCCCACAGAGCATGCCCAGTGAATAACAGGGATAAAGACACATTGGGACCGCAAGTTATGCTGCAATAAATGAAACCAAGCATTTACTTACCATTGGCACAGATCAGAATAATACCATCGATGCAGCTGCAGAGAACACAGATCAACACGATGGTCTATGGAGCGATACTGCGAGCAGAAAGAACACGTCCAGGTCACAAAAATACTAAACAAAGCATTCCCATTCCAGCAACACAAAAGCAATCCCTCATGCACACATTCTTATAAATCGCTCAATACTGTCATCTCTTCCATCAGTTTATAAAGTTTATGGTTTACACAAGACAACCAGCAATTAGACCCCTGATGACTCCCTTGCTCTAGGTGGTGGAGGTGGTTGGTTGGTCGCACTAACAGGGACCAGTGGAAGTGATCCAGTAGTTGTACAGCCACCAGATCGCTTCCACCCAACAGTGAAAAGTAGGCTTGTCAGATATTCTCTACAGCAGCCAGCAGGGAGCATAAAACGGTCTGCTGCTACAGAGGAATGTCATAAATTGGTGGCAGATACATGGTTGAAGGAGTCGTAAAGGCAGAAGGTTCTATGCATGAAGATAAAAAAAACTTCAGTGTGTAGCAGCCTCTCCCTTCCCCCAAATTACCTACCTGAGCTCCTCTCTCCCCAGCGATGTCCACGGTCCCCTCAGCCATGCAGTACACTCCTCCTGATTGGCTGAAACAAAAGCAGTGGCACCATTGGCTCCCGTGGCTGTCAAAGTCAGTCAGCCAGCCAATCAGGGGAGAGAGAGGGTAGGGCTAGGTCGGGGCTCCGATTGGACACGGAGCCCCGCGCACCCGTCGCTTTACTGGGGACGATGCCCATGCCTGGCTGCCGCGATGGCCGCTGGGTACCCGCGATTGCCCAGTAACTGTGCAGGGACGTGAAGCTCTGTGTGTAAACACAGAGCTCCACGTCCTGTCAGGGAGAGGAGACCGATGCTGTGTCCCTTGTATATAGGGACAACCATCAGTCACCTCCCCAAGTCACGCCCCTCCCCCTACAGTTAGAACACTCACTAGGCTACACATTTAACCCCTTCCTGGCCCCCTAGTGTTAACCTCTTCCCTGTCAGTCACATTTATACAGTCATCAGTGCATATTTATAGCACTGTTCACTGTATAAATGTGAATGGTCCCAAAAATGTGTCAAAGGTGTCCGATGAGTCCGCCATAATATCGCAGTCCCATTAAATTATATTATATATATATATATATATATATATATATATATATATATATATATATACAGGGAGTGCAGAATTATTAGGCAAATGAGTATTTTGACCACATCATCCTCTTTATGCATGTTGTCTTACTCCAGGCTGTATAGGCTCGAAAGCCTACTACCAATTAAGCATATTAGGTGATGTGCATCGCTGTAATGAGAAGGGGTGTGGTCTAATGACATCAACACCCTATATCAGGTGTGCATAATTATTAGGCAACTTCCTTTCCTTTGGCAAAATGGGTCAAAAGAAGGACTTGACAGGCTCAGAAAAGTCAAAAATAGTGAGATATCTTGCAGAGGGATGCAGCACTCTTAAAATTGCAAAGCTTCTGAAGCGTGATCATCGAACAATCAAGCGTTTCATTCAAAATAGTCACAGGGTCGCAAGTCGCAAGAAGCATGTGGAAAAACCAAGGCGCAAAATAACTGCCCATGAACTGAGAAAAGTCAAGCGTGCAGCTGCCAAGATGCCACTTGCCACCAGTTTGGCCATATTTCTGAGCTGCAACATCACTGGAGTGCCCAAAAGCACAAGGTGTGCAATACTCAGAGACATGGCCAAGGTAAGAAAGGCTGAAAGACGACCACCACTGAACAAGACACAAGCTGAAAGCTGAAACGTCAAGACTGGGCCAAGAAATATCTCAAGACTGATTTTTCTAAGGTTTTATGGACTGATGAAATGAGAGTGAGTCTTGATGGGCCAGATGGATGGGCCCGTGGCTGGATTGGTAAAGGGCAGAGAGCTCCAGTCCGACTCAGACGCCAGCAAGGTGGAGGTGGAGTACTGGTTTGGGCTGGTATCATCAAAGATGAGCTTGTGGGGCCTTTTCGGGTTGAGGATGGAGTCAAGCTCAACTCCCAGTCCTACTGCCAGTTTCTGGAAGACCCCTTCTTCAAGCAGTGGTACAGGAAGAAGTCTGCATCCTTCAAGAAAAACATGATTTTCATGCAGGACAATGCTCCATCACACGCGTCCAAGTACTCCACAGCGTGGCTGGCAAGAAAGGGTATAAAAGAAGAAAATCTAATGACATGGCCTCCTTGTTCACCTGATCTGAACCCCATTGAGAACCTGTGGTCCATCATCAAATGTGAGATTTACAAGGAGGGAAAACGGTACACCTCTCTGAACAGTGTCTGGGAGGCTGTGGTTGCTGCTGCACGCAATGTTGATGGTGAACAGATCAAAACACTGACAGAATCCATGGATGGCAGGCTTTTGAGTGTCCTTGCAAAGAAAGGTGGCTATATTGGTCACTGATTTGTTTTTGTTTTGTTTTTGAATGTTATAAATGTATATTTGTGAATGTTGAGACGTTATATTGGTTTCACTGGTAAAAATAAATAATTGAAATGGGTATATGTTTTTTTTTTTTAAGTTGCCTAATAATTATGCACAGTAATAGTCACCTGCACACACAGATATCCCCCTAAAATAGCTAAAACTAAAAACAAACTAAAAACTACTTCCAAAAATATTCAGCTTTGATATTAATGAGTTTTTTGGGTACATTGAGAACATGGTTGTTGTTCAATAATAAAATGAATGTTCAAAAATACAACTTGCCTAATAATTCTGCACTCCCTGTATATATACGCCATTACTAGTACATTTTTTTTCTAAATAAATCATAATTATGTTCCCTATTTTGTAAGCGCTATAACTTTTGCGCAAACCAGTGACTATGTGCTTATTGCGTTATATTGAGGGTGTAACAGCAAACAAAGTAACACAAGCAGCAAATTATGTTTCTGGGGGGTGGTCGGTACACATTCTGTACAGAACAACTCCAGGTAGCCATATTTCTTTGCATTTATAGAAAGTTACAGCGGCTGCAGATTGAAAATTAAAGGTAATTTCAAATAACATTCAATTAAAATAGGACTGGTTTGGCAATTGTACACGCTATATTTTTTATTTACTGTTTTATTTTCCCCCACGAAAGTGGAGTTACCCTTTAAGTGGACCAAAGAAACTGAATTCTAGCTGGCCCTGTGCTTCAGGATTATTCAGTGATGTGATTTCAGTGAATAAAGATTCCATCTAGACCCAAAACAGAAACACAAAATATTCCATGCTCCTATCCTTACCTGGATTGCATCTTCAATAAACACAACAGCTTGTTTTAAAAAAAGACGATCACACACAGCACCTGGGGGAGGGGGGGGGGGGGGTGTTGGGGGGGAGAAAAAGAAAAAAAATTTAAGCCAACTATGATGGTGCAACTTTTATTCCCCTACAACCACCTTACGCGGAGCCATTGTGTTCACACAGCGATTGTTGCTAGCAGCTACAGTTACCGGCAATAAATCACATAAAAATCTAACATGATGGTTGTACCCCAAGTCGATCGATGGTTGGGTACAATCAGCCTGCCCATAGATGGTTTGAATCTTGGTCAGTCCTTGCCGAACCAGACAAAGTTTCAATACATCTTTGGCCAGATTTATAGTCTAATATCCTTACTAAATCACAAATGTGACAAATATTGTAACCTGGAATTACATTATAAATTAAGAGACAGATGCTGAGGGCGCTCGAGCAGTTAAATGATCATTAAATACTATTGTTATAGCCCAAGTGTAGCTAAAATTAAAAACAGAAAAATTAGCACAAGGGACATAATAACGTACAGTCATCAAGATGCGTCCCTTGTGCCGATTCTTCTTTTAGTGGAAATCCTCCATGTCAGCCCCCACCCCTGTAATCTTCGGGTGTGGTGGGGGGGTAATACAAATAAGCTCTCTTTAAAGTGTTTGTTACCCCAAAAAAAAAAAAAAAACTGATCCTGTTCCCTTAAAGCAGAGTCCCACCACCCGCACCCCCAAAAATGAGAGGACAGCACCTACACATGCTGTAGCTGCTGACTTTAATATTAGGAAACTTACCTGTCCTGGAATCCAGCGATGTCGGCACCGCAGCTGGCGTTTCCATCAGCTGTCGGGTGCTACCGCCACCATTGCCAGTAAAGGAACCTGGCAGTGAAGCATTGTGGCTCTACGGACGGGTCCCTATTGCGCTTGCATGAAGCATGCTGCGCACTCTTACGGGCCTGGAGGCCAGGGGAAGGAGGAGGGAGCCGGACTCCTGATGTACCTCGCGACAGCGAGGTTTGGCGGAAGTGGGGACAGGGTACCTGTCAAAGACAGATGAACGGATGTTCCACTTTTAGTTGGAACTCCACTTTAAAGCATGTAATTCAGCACAGTGTTTGTGCTGTGTAATTTGGTTCTCCCCACCCCTTTGTGAAACTGACCACGGTTCATCATGGCTGCTGAGTCTTGACACCGTGGTCAGTTTCATGCCTCATCATCCGCAGCTCTCCTGTCTGCCTGCCTGTCAGCTCATGACAGGGCCACTCCTGCTACTATAAACCCATCATGCCATCCCCTCTATTGTATGCATGAAATAGGGGCGCTAGAAAGTTAAATGAAATAAATAGGTGAATAAATACTACCTATCCCAATAGAACATAAATCCTTAATTACAAATAATAACATAAATTGTGCAAGGTGCATATAAATTCTAATATTAATGACAACGCCTGCAGCGAAACAGGTGTGCAATGAATGGGTGAATAAAATAAGACAATATACAATACACGGTGAAATATATAGTGACCATGAATAATATAAAAGTGCTCCGTGCTCAAAAAAGTCCTTGTGGTAGGTTCCACCTTCACCAATGGGACACCTCAAGTGGGGATGGATGGCTCCTTACCAAATGAAGTTGACCTAAACTAAGGTCAAAAGAGCTTGGGTAACACCACCTTGCGTACACCAGGTACGCTTCCTGATGACGATCATATCGAAACATATGTCGAGGCGGTACCTGGGCACGCATTGATTACCTACTTCCGGTCATCTGGTTTCCTCGCGCACAGCAGTGGAACGCACGCCGGGCTTCGTTTCTCTCTCCATACACACAAGCTTACAGCCTCAGTGCCGGGATACGGGCACCCATTCAAGGAAGGGGCCACTTGGCACTGTGTATCTGTTTTTATATTTTCATTAAACAGTTTTACACTATGGGAGCTGTTCTTTCTCCTTTTTTATGACATCTGCATTATCCGTTCAACTTCATTGGAATCCCTCATACGCAAGGTGGTTATTTCATTTAACTTTCTAGCGCCCCTATTTCATGCATACAATTTTTATATTTCAATTTATTTGATTTATCCAGGGAGCAGCTTTTCTAATATTTTTATCACCCCTCCCCCACTTTGGCGCGAGATTTTCCACCCAATTACCTACATCCCCTCTATTAAAATGTGCTGCACAGCATGCGTTTTATAAGAAAACAGGATGCCCATTTCTACCCGATTTCAGAGCATCTACTTGCGCTCACGTGACTGCTCGGCTCTCTCCTCCTGGCTGACATCAGCAGGAGTTCTTGGCAACGTCCGCTGGAGCGGTTGGCCTGGGATTGGTGAGAGTCGAGACGTCATGTGAGCGTCGGGAGACACTCTGAAATGATGTAGAAATGGGCATCTTTTTCTACAAAACACATATTGTGCGGCACGTGTGCTTATTTAACAGAGGGGATGGCAGAATAGTACGATAGTGGCTTTACAACCACTTTAAGAATGCCCAATTATGCTCACCCTTTCCACCCAGCTCCTCCAATCATAGAAGCCTTACTACAATTTCTATAAAAGTTATAGGATCTATGAATGGAGGACAGGCAGACTGAGTGAGTGATAGGTCTGCCCCCTCCATTCATAGATCATATTTCAATCATAGAAGCTTTAGTGGAGGAGCTGGGTGGAAAGGGTGGGCATAGTCAGGCACTCCTGTTATTAGTTTATATCCAGCGTGTCGGGATCCTCCGGGGTAATTGACCACGCTATAGAAAGTGCACCTCAACTCAACCTCAACTCACAAGTATGGCTGTGCCCCAATAGACATCAATGGGACCACCTAACCGGGGATGGGCAGAACATCTGTGCATCCCTGCATGGGCAAATACAGCCCATGCAGGGATGCACAGATGTTCTGCCCATCCAAGTGAAATAAAGGTTTCGACTGGAGCCTTTAATATGTAGAGAACATGCAGCATTTCACACACAAGACATATCTGTAGTCAATCTCTCAGATCGGGGGAACAATCACAGTGCTGAGCCGTCCCTCCATGGGTCCCCCCTCCTCAGTATACACTATAATTATATTAATTTGATGGGAGCTGTGCTCATTTGGAGATAATGATTCAGCATTTGTGTATAATTATAATCAGCCAGCAGACATACATGTCATAACCACCATCATATGATAAAGGAAGGGTGTGGATCCATCTGTCCTAAAACTGCATGAACTACCCTACTGTCTATGTCTCAGGTGACACAGAGGAGGATACTGTTAGCCAGTCGATCGGTATTTTGTCCGATGGAAAAACAACACTCTGGGGGGGGGGGGGGGGGGGGGGGGACTGCTTGAGGCTGCCACATAGGAATGAATGGGGCTGACTCAGTACAGAGCGGCCAAATCTGCAGAAAATGGTGTGTGGTGCTGTGCAGTGAAGGTTGCTGGATGAAGGAGGGGGGTGAAGGCGAGTATAAAGCATGAAACACACACACCAATCAGCCATAACTTCATGACCACCCTCCTGGTATTGAATTGATCCTTTTGCAGCCCAAACCATCCTGACCTGATCCAGCATAGATTCCACTAGACCTCTAAAAAGGTGTGCTGTGGTGCTCAACCTGTGGCCCTCCAGCTGTTGTAGAACTACAAGGCTTGTAGTTCCGCAACAGCTGGATGGCCCTAGGCAGAGGCCGCTCTAGGCTTTGTGAGACCGCAACAGCTGGATGGCCCTAGGCAGAGGCCGCTCTAGGCTTTGTGAGACCGCAACAGCTGGATGGCCCTAGGCAGAGGCCGCTCTAGGCTTTGTGAGACCGCAACAGCTGGATGGCCCTAGGCAGAGGCCGCTCTAGGCTTTGTGAGACCGCAACAGCTGGATGGCCCTAGGCAGAGGCCGCTCTAGGCTTTGTGAGACCGCAACAGCTGGATGGCCCTAGGCAGAGGCCGCTCTAGGCTTTGTGAGACCGCAATAGCTGGATGGCCCTAGGCAGAGGCCGCTCTAGGCTTTGTGAGACCTTAAGCAGAACTTAGACACAGGGGCCCCACTCATGCCCATAATGGGTAAAAAAAAAAAATTCAAGCAAATAAAAAATGGCTGCAGAAAGTTCCACGGATCTAGCACACAGTGATTGAGCAGAGACAAATTAGGTGGCCGCGAGGCCCCTGTGAGTGTGAGACTTTAAGGCGATCGCCTAATTAAAATGCCGCCTCTGGCCCTAGTTGAGCCCCCATGCTGTGGTGTCTAGCCCTGAGCCATCAGTAGCAGATCCCTTAAATCGGCGTTCCACCCAAAAGTGGAACTACCGCTTAATCCACTCCTCACCCCTTTACATGCCACATTTGGCATGTCATTTTTTGGGGGGGGGGGGAGTGGGGGCTTGAGGAGGAGTGGGACTTCCTGTCCCACTTCCTCCTTCCGCCCAGGGACCGCCTAGGCAATACGTCATATCGCCTACAGCGGCCCCTCCCTGTAGGCGATCACAGTGGCTCGCGCATGTGCAGTGAGTGCCCAGCCATAGCGGAGCTCCGACCGGCGCGTCGCTGTACCGTGGAGCAGGTGAGTGTCTGTTTATTAAAAGCCAGCAGATACACTTTTTATAGCTGCTGACTTTTAATGAACATTAAAAAAGCTGTAACTCCCCTTTAAGCCCTGTAATGTGTGGGGCCTCCATAGACTGGATTGTTTTTCCAGCACATCCTACAGAGGCTCAGATGTCATAACAAGATAATCCATGTTATTCACTTTACATGTCAGTGGTCATAACGTTATGGCTGTACAGATCACATGAAATAAAATAAATATATATATATATATATATATAGCCCCCCCCCATGTGGCGGGGCGTTACACTAAAGTTAGTGGGGAATGGGAGAGTTTGGTTAAGTTTAGGCATCTGATGGCGGGAGAGTATATCTGTGGCAGACGCCTGAGAGTGAGACGTTCTATGCGGGGCCAGGTGCGGCATCCACCTTCAGGGTGCGCATCCATCGAGGCCTGCCTGGCTGAAGCTACGCACCAAGCGGAGCTTAACCCGGACTTTGAGAGGGGCCCCAGCGGCTTTGCTGGGTCCCAGATCCTAAGCTGGGAGCTGTACGGTGGGGGTTTGGTTTAGGAGACTCAAAGGCAGAGGTTGTCCGTGAGGCCTAGGCGAACCACCGGGGATCATCACAACATGACAGGTACACTTCAACTGTCCTCTGATGACTCTAGAGAGTGACTTACTGGGAGGATCCATTAGTTCTACCCCTTTGAAAAGTATGGAAATTCCTCAGGCCTGTGGCAGAGGCCCTAATTCCTCCCAGTGACTATTGCAAGTGACCTTTCGGCTGCCAGGCCCAAGTTAAACGCCTGTCCGGGGCACTTTACCCACTCTGACGGGAGTGGCGACCATTAAGTCTGACTATACTGAGAGCAAGCTGCTCTCTATAATATCCAAGGCCTGATACTGCTCATCAACCTTTCTTTATAGTGTGCCATGTTGATGTTGGCCATGTTGGGCCTTGGAATAAAACTTTGAAAACGCACTCTGATGTCTAGACACTGGCTTTATTCACTTTCCACAAGTAGTCACCCCTAGACAAGTATAATTGGTAACTTAATACGCCGACCCTGAAATCAACCAGCGGGGGCGAGCGATATATATATAACACATTATAGAGTATAATATTATGTGTCAATCCCAGTATAGAGTATTATATTATAAATAGATGGCATTATATTGTATATTATATTATAGAGCACAGGTGTCAAACACAAGGCCCACGGGCCAAATCCGGCCCTCCAGGCCATTTCGTGTGGCCCTCGCACCTCTCCTGCAGCTGCAGGAGAGCTCCAACCCTCCTCTGGTCCTCCTCCAGACCCTTACTTTCTACTTTCAAGCAATGCATCCAGCTTCTTCCCAGCAGCAGCATAAGGAGAGGGGGGTGCACTGTGATGTAAGGGAGAGTGGGGAACTCAACTTCTCTCTTCTCTCCTCTTGACAAGGAGAGGGGATGCGCTGGACATCTAATCTTAGAGATACAACCGGCCCTTTTGGAGGACAATCAAAATGCTGATGCAGCCCACAATGAAATTGAGCTTGACACCCCTGTTATAGGAGTATAGTATATTATATATAGATGACATTATAGAGTATATTATATTATATACATATGCCATTATAGAGTATATTATATATAGATGCCATTATAGAGTATAGTATATTGTATATAGATGACATTATATAGTATATACAGATGACATTATTATTGTATGTAATCTAGTATTATAGGAGAGTAATAGAGAGGTCATGCAGTGTGTAGATCGTCTGGCTGGGATCCCACAGCCTCCAATCACAGAGCAGCTCTCACCATTTCTGTCCATGGGCCCCCCATGTCCCAGGGGTCCCCCTTCACAGGAAGAAGCAGATCCGCTCCGGTCTCGGTGATTCTTCTCCAGGGAGGCGCTGAAGTTCGGCTCAGCACACCAACTCCGATGCAAAGGACCCAGCAGAGGGTCAGACTCCATCCCGGTGTTCTGATGGGTCGCCATATCTGACGAGACACCGGCACCAGCGACACCAAACCTTTTCCCCGATTTCTGTCTATTTGCCTAATACAAAACTCGGGGCGGCGCACTGCACTCTGGGATATGTAGTCCTCCGGGCTCAGATCCTCCTCTGTGTAGGGGACGGCCACCACAGCGCCAAACTACACTTCCCAGAATGCAAGAGGTTGTATCAGAAAAACTTTATTCAGACACATAAACTTTCAAGAAGTTTGTGAGTGGCTTGTTCAGCTAAAGGGGCGGGGTGTCACATGTCAGGGCAGAACTACTATTGGCCAGATGTCAGAGAGAGCCGGGGAGCAGGGCGGAGCCTGGAGGGACTCCGGAAGAATGAGACTGCATGGATAGTGCCGAGTATAGCAGGGTGTGTGGGGAATGCATTGAGTGTGGTTTATGGGGAGCACTGAAACCCATGGAGTGTGGTGTAGGAGGGACACATGGGGTATATGAAACCCATGGAGTGTGTAGGGGGACACATAGGGGCTATGAAACCCATGGAGTGTGTATAAGGGACACATGAGGTATATGAAACCCATGGAGTGTGTATGAGGGACACATGAGGTATATGAAACCCATGGAGTGTGTATGAGGGACAAATGAGGTATATGAAACCCATGGAGTGTGTATGAGGGACACATGAGGTATATGAAACCCATGGAGTGTGTATGAGGGACACATGAGGTATATGAAACCCATGGAGTGTGTATGAGGGACACATGAGGTATATGAAACCCATGGAGTGTGTATGAGGGACACATGAGGTATATGAAACCCATGGAGTGTGTATGAGGGACAAATGAGGTATATGATTGAAACCATGGAGTGTGTATGAGGGACACATGAGGTATATGAAACCCATGGAGTGTGTATGAGGGACACATGAGGTATATGAAACCCATGGAGTGTGTATGAGGGACAAATGAGGTATATGAAACCCATGGAGTGTGTATGAGGGACACATGAGGTATATGAAACCCATGGAGTGTGTATGAGGGACACATGAGGTATATGAAACCCATGGAGTGTGTATGAGGGACACATGAGGTATATGAAACCCATGGAGTGTGTATAAGGGACACATGAGGTATATGAAACCCATGGAGTGTGTATGAGGGACAAATGAAGGTATATGAAACCCATGGAGTGTGTATGAGGGACAAATGAGGTATATGAAAACCCATGGAGTGAAGTGATGAGGGACACATGAGGTATATGAAACCCATGGAGTGTGTATGAGGGACACATGGGGTCTATGAAACCCATGGAGTGTGTATGAGGGACACATGAGGTATATGAAACCCATGGAGTGTGTAGGGGGACACATGGGGTCTATGAAACCCATGGAGTGTGTAGGGGGACACATGGGGTATATGAAACCCGTGGAGTGTGTATGGGGGACACATGGGGTATCTGAAACCCATGGAGTGTGTAGGGGGACACATGGGGTATCTGAACCCATGGAGTGTGTAGGGGGACACAT